>ML794509.1:165262-176174 GCA_009831015.1 Picea engelmannii
TCCAAGGAATTCCCAGGGCAGTTACTGTCAGAGAAATTTCATCAATGCAGCTGAAGAAATGCTACATGAAAGGATGTCAAATATTTGCAGCTCATATGGAGGAAGCATCTAAGGATAAGGTACCAATTCTAGAGGACCATGCAGTCCTAGAAGATTTTGAAGATGTATTCAAGGAGGTACCAGGACTACCTCCAAAGAGAGATATTGATTTCTCTGTAAATTTGACGCCTGGAGCAGCTCCAGTGTCAAAGACTCCCTACAAAATGAGTACACCAGAGTTGAAGGAACTTCAAATGCAGCTTGAAGAGTTTCTGAAGAAGGGGTATATACGCCCAAGTGTATCACCTTGAGGTGCCCCAGTCTTGTTCGTGAAGAAGAAAGATGGGACATTAAGATTGTGAATTGATTTCAGACAGTTGAATAAAGTGACTGTAAAGAACAAGTATCCTCTGCCAAGGATTGATGATCTCTTTGATCAATTGAGGGATGCAAGGATATCTTCGAAGATAGATCTCAGGTCAGGGTACCATCAGGTAAGAATTAAAGAGGAAGATATCAGCAAGACCGCCTTTAGGACAAGGTATGGTCATTATGAGTTCACAGTGGTGCCATTTGGGTTATCAAACGCACCCGTTGTTTTTATGTGCTTAATGAATGGTGTTTTTAGGGAATATTTGGACAAGTGTGTCATTGTCTTTCTGTATTACATCCTTGTATATTCCAAGTCAGAGGAAGAGCATGAGCATCATTTGAATATGGTGTTGAAAGTACTAAGAGATCATCAACTGTATGCCAAATTGAGCAAGTGCTCATTTTATCAAAACATAATTCACTACTTGGGGAATATCATTTCAAAGGATGGGATAGTCGTGGATCCTAACAATATAGAATCCATTAGAGGGTGGATAGCACCTAAGAATGTGACAGAAGTCAGATCCTTCATGGGTCTAGCTGGATACTACAGAAGGTTCATTGCAGGGTTTTTGAAAATAGCTCACCCCATCACTTCCTTGCAAAGGAAGGGGAAGAAATTTCAATGGACAGAAGAATGTGAAAAGAGTTTCCAGCAATTGAAGCAACTGTTAACCAGTGCTCCAATCTTGAAGATCGCAGATCCGAATGAAGACTTCATTGTATGCACAGATGCATGTAAAGAAGGACTGGGTGGAGTCCTCAGTCAAAATGGGTTTGTTGTATGTTATGAATCAAGGAAGTTGAAAGAGCATGAAAGGCTCTATGCAACCCATGATTTGGAATTGGCAGCCATAGTGCCTGCTTTAAAGAAGTGGAGGCACTGCCTCATGGGAAAGAGGTTTGAACTCATGACAAACTATCATAGTCTGAAGTATATGTTTGATCATCCTACCTTGAATGTTAGGTAGAGCAAATGGTTGGAATTCCTCTGCGAGTATGACTTTGATATCAAGCACATCAAAGGAAAGGAGAACAAAGTGGCTGACGCACTCAGCAGGAGAGTGCATGAATTGCATGCTACAACCATCAACATGTATTAGATGGATCTTCAAGGCATAATTTCTAATGTTGCAAATTCAGACTTGCAGTACATGGAATTAGCAACAAAATTGCAGCAAGGCAAAATGCAGCAGAAAGTTGAGGATTATGAGTTGGGAATTGATGGAATCCTTAGGTACAAAAACAGAGTCTATGTACCCAATTCTCAGGAATTGAGGAGTACGATTTTAAAAGAGATGCATAATGTGCCATATGCAAGACACCCGGGATATCAAAAAACAATTTCAGCAGTCAAGAAGAAAGAGATTGTTGAATACATAGCTAAACGTTTAGAATGTCAAAGGGTCGAGGTTGAGCATAGACACCTAGCTGGATTACTGCAGCCATTACCCATTCCTAAGTGGAAGTGGGAAGTGGTGGTAATGGATTTCATCACAGGATTACCCAGAACAAACAAGCAACATGATTCCATCATGGTGGTGGTGGATAAGCTTACTAAAGCTGCCCATTTTATTCCATTGAAAACTACTCACAAGGCAGTTAATGTTGTTGATATCTAAATGAGAGAAGTAGAACGATTGCATGGCATACCCAAAACGATTGTGTCTGACAGAGACCCGAAATTTACCTCAAAGTTTTGGAGAGGGTTATTCAAGGGGTTCAGAACAAACTTGAACTTCAGCACAACCTATCATCCTAAGTCTGATGGGCAAACAAAAAGGGTGAACCAAGTGATAGAAGACATGCTAAGGATGTATGTGATGGAAAAACCATCTAAATGGGAGGATTATCTACACTTGGTAGAATTTCTTACAACAATGGGTATCAAGCATCACTAAAGATGAGCCTGTTTGAAGCACTTTATGGCAGAAAGTGCAACACACCAATAAGTTGGGACAACCCAGCTGATAGAGCAATAATTAGTCCAAAGTTGCTCAAGGAAATGGAAGAGCAAATGTTGAAGATCAAGCAGAATTTGAAGGATGCCCAAGACAAACAGAAAAATTATGCTGATAAGAACAGAACCCACATGGAGTTTAAAGTGGGTGATCATGTTTTCTTAAAAGTAAAAGACAACAGAAATTCCCTGAAGCTGAGAAACTGTTCCAAGTTGGCAGCCAGATATTGTGGACCATTTGAAATCCTAGCAAGGATTGGACCAGTTGCTTATATGCTTGCATTGACTGCATCCACGACTGTTCATAATGTATTTCATGTTTCATTGCTCAAGAAGTATATACTTGATCCTAATCATGTGATTGATTGGAATGTGATTCAGGTGGAGCAAGAAGGCGCCTTACAAGTGCATCTGGTGCACATATTGGACCGGAAGAGAAAGAAGCTCTGGAATCAATCCATAGGGCTTGTAAAGGTCCAGTGGACCTGGTACAGTCCTGAGAATGCAACATGGGAACATGAGGATGCTATGCGGGCAGAATACCCGCATCTTTTTGAATATTTTGAAAATCTTGTTGATGTTGTGTAAATAAGTTGCACTGAGGACAATGAAAAAATAAGGGGAGGGGATTGTAATATCCCCAAGGACGAGCCCCAATTGTATTTATGAATTGTGACATGTTTTGTAGGCTGGTGAGCCAAGCAATTATAAGTTGATAGGCTTAAGTGTTTATGAGGCCAGTGAGCCTAGGTGTTAAAGGCCAGGAGTATGTTTTGTACATGTAAATATTCATATTATTAATATAAAATGATCGTTGCGTGTAGACCGACCACGAAGAAAGAGTATGGGGGACTAAGCTCCACTAGGTGAGCCAAGCAATTATAAGTTGATAGGCTTAAGTGTTTATGAGGCCAGTGAGCCTAGGTGTTAAAGGCCAGGATTCTATTTTGTACATGTAAATATTCATATTATTAATATAAAATGATCGTTGCGTGTAGACAGACCACGAAGAAAGAGTATGGGGGACTAAGCTCCACTAGGCTGGGTAAGGGAGGGGGGCTGAGAGGCTGGAAATAAGGACTAATCTTAAAGAGCTTAAGTCCAAGAATAATTTATTATTATTCTAAATGTTGATAGAAGGATATGATTATATCCTAAGTTCCTTTGGGAAGAGGGAATGACTTCCAAATGTAAAGGAACGTGCTTCATGAGCGACATGTGTCAGCTCAGGCACATGCAGTTTTAAGGGGGAATTATTGTTGTTTGAGGGGGGGACTCGGAGGTTCAGGGACACGCAGTTGGCTCTCACACTCTCACTGTTCTTGCCATTCTCTAACGAGTCGACCACCTCTAACTTGCTAAGTTCACTCACACACCAAGCAAGCACGCAGCCAACCATTTCGCCATTGTTGAACCCGTGGCCATCGTGAACCTCTGTAACTTGCGTGCACTGGTATTTTGTTGAGCCGTACTCTGCCTTACTCGAGTTCTTTTGTTGCCTCCACCCTTGCCCGTTTGTCTTAGGAGCTGGATAGAAGAAACAGGTTGTCAGGCCTGTGATTTGCAAAGGCGGGTTGTCAGGCCCGTAGATTGAAGAGGCGGGTTGTCAGGTCTGTGAGCAATTCTCTCCAGGTGAGGGAGTGTGCTGAGGAAGTGAATTCTCTTGGAGGGAGTCCTGTAACAGCTACAGAGCTCTGAGAGTTCCTGTCCGGCCTGTTGTTGAAGCCCCGGAAGGGAGGTGGAGCAACCGATGAACTATGTGACAGTGAAGCTGTATACTCCTCGGGTGGGATAGGCATGTGGGGAATGAGAATCTGTGAGCAGTGGGCGTAAGTGGCTACTAAGAGAATCCTTCCTGTTGAACTGTGTGACATTCCTGTTAGCCTTTCCAAGCCTAGGAATCCCTTTCCCGGTGGAGTTTAGTCCCAGCTCAAGGGTGACCCACTACTAAGAGTGATGAGCAGTGTGGTCTAAGGTTGGGAAGTTCGTGGAAAATCTGCACGCAATCGATGGTCTTCACAATCCAAAGATAAGTATTGATTCTATTTTTAATAATGTTTGTTGTGCATGTCTGTGATTCTTACAATGTTATCATGTTTTTTCTTTGAATGTATGATTTACGGTCAATTTCACATGAGTTAGTATAGTAGTAGTATATTTTATTGCCTTTTATTTCATTAGGAATGCATGTAATATATATGTACTCTGGGATGAACAATTAACCTGCTATCAAAGCTTAGCAGTCTGTTGGTGTTACATGGCCCGGCCATGGGGGGCCCGGGTCCATTACAAATTGGTATCAGAGCTAAGAGAGAAGTCCAAGAAGTGACTTTGTCCGACCTGGGTGGTTGGTTCTGCCAAAAATGGCATTACAGTGAAATTCCACAGTGACATTGCCTAGCCTGTTGGTGGCTGGGGACATTACACAGTCGAAAGCTTACTCTAAGGCATCAACTCAGAAACGTGACAATGAACAAGTCAGAAATAGTAGCCAACTATTTTATGAGGATCTTGCAGATCAAGGACCAATTAGAAGCCATGTAATGTCCCCACTTTGGGACATCATTATATTACACAGTGTTATGATGACCAGGGTAGCCAGTTGGAGATTATAGCGAGTACAGAGATTATTGAGAGGTATTTTGGGGTCCAGCTTGCATTGCTCATCCCATTTCATCATTATGATCCATTCTGCACAAGTTGGCTTTGGTTCCATTGCATTCCGACGATTTCCATGATTTTGAGTATTTTGAGCTATACGTTAATTAAATTCACTTAAGAGGTCATTTTGGGCACATTACTTGGAGGAAACTCTCAGTGTAATAGCTCATTGGAATCAGGAGGAGCAACACTACAGGATGGGATGGTGAGAAGTGACTCTAAGTGGCCAGGGAAACCACAAGAAGAGATAAGGCGCTTTTCAGAGGTAAAAAGGTTAATTAATTAATTAAAGTGATTTAATTAATTAATTAAATATTAATAAAATGAATGTCACTTTGGAGGGACAAGGTCATTTTGAGTATTTTGAGTATTTTGAGCTGTACGTTAATTAAATTCACTTAAAAGTTAAGAGGTCATTTTGGACACATTACTTGGAGGAACCTCTCAGTGTAATAGTTCATTGGAATCAGGAGGAGTAACACTACAGGATGGGATGGTGAGAAGTGACTCTAAGTGGCCAGGGAAGCCACAACGAGAGATAAGGCGCTTTTCAGAGGTAAAAAGGTTAATTAATTAATTAAAGTGATTTAATTAATTAATTAAATATTAATAAAATGAATGTCACTTTGGAGCAACAAGGTGAGCAGGAAGTACAAAGGAAAGGCAAGGGCCTCTATTCATTCATTTCATGTATGTTTATCATTCTGATATTTGGCTTCTAGCTAGAGGACCCATCTCTTGGGGGTTTTGAGGGTTTTTTCCCAAGCTTGGTCTCGGAGATGCAATACTCTCCCACACCATTCTAGTTCTGATCTACATTAGTGCAGGAGGGTTCTACACCGGCCACAAGCACAGGAAGAAAAGGAGGGCGTACCATTGGGGGTTTCCAACAAGGGGGGCGCACCATCCATTGAGAGAGGGTTCGATCAGGCTGAGGAGAAGAGATTTTGGGAATTCGAGGTATTGGGTTTTCCTTGCAGGTGTCATAGCACCATTCTTGGTGGATTCTAGAGGTATTTTGGTGGAGGATTTATTTGTATTGAGATTGGGACGATTTCCCAACAGGAGGACGCATCACTCTTTGGAGGGTGGCTAGATCCAAGGGTCTAGCAGGTCCTTCGATGATTTGAGCACTTGGGTTTTCATTTTTGTGTCCCGATCTATCATTCTAGCAGATTTTTGGAGCCTTTGGAGGTCTCTAGGAGGGAGGCCAAATTATCTAGGGTTTCAGGCATCCATGGGGGCGCACCATTCCTTGGAGGAGAGACAGATCCATGAGTTTGGGGAGGATCTTGGAGATTTGAGCACCTGGGTTGTTCTTGCAGATACCCGATCTACTGTTTGACATATTCATTGGAGCATTTGGACATCTTGGCAGCAGGGCCAAATTGTTGAGGTTATTCAGGGTTCCAGTAGGGCGTGGCATCTTCCAGCTTGGGGGTTGACACTTCATACGGCCCAGATCTCCTTATATTCGTATTCATAGTGTATTCAGCCTCTGGAGGCTTATTGAGGTATCTTCTTGAAGCATTTTGTAGCAGCTCCTATTCTGTTATTGGATCCATCTATTGAGCATTCCAGATCGGCATCTTCATTGTATCAGGTTCTTCTATTTATGAATAAAATCAGATCTGAGGTGTTTTGGGCTTGTCTATTATATTGTTGATCTTGCATATGGTTGAGGTATGTTCCATCATTGTATCTTCTTGTTTATTGCTGCTACACACATATAAATCATCAACAGAAACCCTAAGGCCGAAATCAAGAGGTCAACATGCAAGTACACACATACAAACAAGTAAATCAACAAAGTGTTTGACGTAATGCCACAACCAGAAAAAGCTTAAAAAAGACACCCAAACCGTGATATTCTTGGCATCTTGGCTTGGGAACATTACAATGGTATCAGAGCTTAGATTCCTGCTAGCCAGTGGGAATTAGCACATGAATGCAGAGCCATAGAGGGGTCTTCCATAAGAGGAGATGGATATTGAGGTTTTTTCTAGAGAGATTGTACGTAGTAGATGGGAATATTACTACGACCTTAGTGAGAGAACTAGGGCTCAAATAACATTCCAATAGTATTTATCCATGAAATATCCTAGGTGGAACACAGATGAGATTAAATTCCAGGTCAAGCAGACAGAGGAATACATGGCCACAACAGCTAGATGGAGAGAAGCACAGAGTAACCCCACACCCATTAGGAGCACGCAACTTTGCTACAGCTGCAAGGTGCCTTGGGAACCAGATCATAGGTGTAGAGGTAAGGGTAAGAAGCATATTATTGAGGTGCACTATGACAGTGATGATGAGGTGTGTGAGGATGGAGCGATAAATGTTGATTTGGGGTAGTCTGATGATGATAGTGACTCTTGCACGGAGACTAGTGATAGTGACTCTTACACAGAGGCTAATGATACTAGCACGCTTGAGGAGGATGGTGACCCTTGTGTAGTGGATAGAAAATCGGAGAAACAGAATGATAGCACCTGCAAAGCAGCAGACATATCACATGGTGTTGATGACCCTACACCTTAGCAAAGTAGAGACACTAGTGAGGATTCACACGTGTTAGCACCGAGAGATGACGAGCTTCCTAGGAGGGCCGTGACACATCTGTCATCTTTTCAGACACCTATGACCACCACATCACATGAGGATAGCAGTGGCACAACAGATATGATGAAGGAGCCGTACGTGAGAGATACACACCAGAGACACATGGATCCACAGATCCAGGATGAGATACAGGATGTACAGACAATTGACCTTACACATGCAGATCAGCATGAGGAGATTGAGTCACAGCTTTTGGAGACTCCATTAGTTGAGCAGATAGTGGATACTAACAGGTTGAGGGGGCACTTTCTTCTAGGATCGGTCTGCATTGACAAGGATGCACTCTTTATTAGTCAGGATGACCATAGCATGTGTCTGGACACATCTATATGGGATCCAAGCGCAGATGATAGTAGCAGGGTGAGTGCACAGGAGGATACAACTGCTCACACCGGTTATAGTATGATTCAGAGAGAGCTAGCAATTGGGGGTGTTATGCCATCACATATAGGAGGACCCAGTAGCACCGTAGACAGGGATCAGTTAAGTGTTTCATCTTTTGCAGAGAGTTCTATTGGGGATTCCAGAGTTGACACTAACAGAACTGACACTGGCAGTGAGGGATATGAGGTGGCACCTCAACATGACTATGATCAGGAGTCACACCACTTAGCAACACAATTGAGAGTCAGTGAGGATATGATCATGATAGCCACCAGGCGTAATGATGACATGCATGCTTTGATGGAAGACTACTACTGGAGAGCATCAGTGGCACATGGTAGTTCAGATGAGGGATTTGCCATGGATGATTTTCATACTCTCAGGGAGAGAGTATATGTGATGAGGACCGACTACCAGAAGTTGTTAACTGACAGGGATTACCTATTGGGGACTGGTGAGATGTATCATGAGGCTTTGAGGGAGCAGGAGTTAGAGGTAGATAGACTTACTCAAGAGTTGGAGAGCACTAGAGGATTCTTGAGAGGCACACAGACAACCCTCCAAAAATCAGAGTCCAGATCAGATGATCTTCTTGAGGAGATCCGTCAGAGATCCACTTCATCTATCCTAGTGGATACTCAGATATGTCCTTCGGTCACATGGCTAGAGGATGGTGGTGGTCTAGTAGAGGAGCACCAGTTGATGGAGGACATTTCCATTTGTGTCCAGAGAGCGGTTGACATCCATTCAGAGGTTGATCTAGCAGTACGCCCAGGATCTACGATGCAGCATGAGTGTATGGGAGACGACATGAGTATGCCAGAGCATACAGTGGTGAGTGATAGCTCACAGAGCCATGCTGAGATGTATGGTGGGATTCAGAGGGGTGTATTGCCTTGCAAGGAGGAGACACACTTAGGGGAGCATGCAGATGCCACTCCTTTGCAGCATCACATAGTTAGGGGAGATCACCTTCAACGTATCAGCAGTTGCATGGGAGATGAGAGGTATAGATTGGCTGACCAGCAGTTGGAGGAGTTACTTCTAGTTGTACTGGATGGTTGGGATTCGGTGATGACCACAGGAGAGTATTTATCACGGATACCGATGGACGAGCCTCTGGTCAAATCCTTGGGATTGACCAAAGCATGTGACACCTTCCAGTCCTACAATCAGCTGCAAATGTTTTTGTTAGCCTATCCTAACACTTTTATCATAGACAACAACATGAGGAGGGATAGGTCGTGGCTGAGGACATGGGGAGTGGCTAGGCCGAGACCACCTAACATGAGTATCTTTACGGCATCCAGCCAGATAGAGATGGATCGTCATAGGCAGCTAGTTGAGACTTGGTGCGTGATGGTGAGCATCATAGGCCAAGTGATAGCATATGAGCATAGAGGGATTTTGACAGTGATCAGTCTCACACAGGAGCAATTAGAGGAGATTGGAAGTGATAAACTTCCAAGTTTTCCATGGGATCCGGGTGTTCATTTGGCTAGCAGGATGTTTTACTACAGGGTGACCCGGGGTGCGCCAGAGAGCCACATATGCCACCATGAGTTGGTTTGGAGTGAGCCTGCAGGGATTTGTTCGATGGAGCGAGGCAGCTTTTCACTCTTGATCATCATGATCGGACATGGAGATGGTTGGGCAGGTACTCCTTCCACAGGTGCAGGTTCTGGATAGCAGGTCCATTGGCCACAAGTACTTCAGCTTGAGGATCCAGGAGTGGAGGATCCAGTATATATACAGGGAGTAGTCAGGCAGGGTCAGCATAGTGCAGTTCCACAATGGTGATCTTCAACAGAGTCTAGCATGGGATCCAGGGATTGTAGGGTTGAGCATGTCACTGACTGACAGGGATGAGTGGACCGTTGCAGGGGAAAGTTATTATGACTTTTCATTGAGTTTCAGTGTCGAGGAGAGCACATCACTTGCGAATGTCTCATAGAGGACTGGCAGTACCTCATTCTACCATCATCATGGCAGTTGATGGAGGTCATGTTGATCTTGGTAGTATCTTGGAGGATGGACTCAGTCAGGGAGGAGGCCATGAGTCATGAGCAGGAGTTTCATGGTGTTTATATATTTCAGGACTATGCTTCACAGGATATTGCAGTTCACTTCCCGATATGGGATCCAGGGGGTGGAGTGTATCATTGTTCATCTTTGGATGGGTTCTACGATGTGTCCTACAGGTGGACATGGGATCCTAGTATTATACTTGGAGAGATTTGATTATTGCTTGAGGACAAGCAATTTTCTAGCAGGGAGGACTGTAATGTCCCCACTTTGGGACATCATTATATTACACAGTGTTATGATGACCAAGGTAGCCAGTTGGAGATTATAGCGAGTACAGGGAATATTGAGAGGTATTTTAGGGTCCGGCTTGCATCGCTCATTGCATTTCATCATTATGATCCATTCCGCACAGGTTGGCTTTGGTTCCATTGCATTCCAACGTTTTCCATGATTTTGAGTATTTTGAGCTATACGTTAATTAAATTCACTTAAGAGGTCATTTTGGGCACATTACTTGGAGGAACCTCTCAATGTAATAGCTCATTGGAATTGGGAGGAGCAACACTACAAGATGGGATGGTGAGAAGTGACTTTTAGTGGCCAGGGAAGCCACAAGGAGAGATAAGGCACTTTTCAGAGGTAAAAAGGTTAATTAATTAATTAAATATTAATAAAATGAAAGTCACTTTGGAGGGACAAGGTGAGCAGGAAGTATAAAGGAAAGGCAAGGGCCTCTATTCATTCATTTCATGTATGCTTATCATTCTGATATCTGGCTTCTAGCTAGAGGGCCCATCTCTTGGGGGTTTTGAGGGTTTTGACTTAACAAACCCTAGAGGACAATTC
>ML794509.1:299825-318245 GCA_009831015.1 Picea engelmannii
TATTTTCTGGCTAGTGCAGCTTCATAGCACAATTTATTCCACCTCTGTTATTCACACTCAGGTCTTATCAGTAATATTGATCAGTGCATTCCTACTCCTATAAGAGTATTTATCATTTCCTTTGCTGGAATTCAACAAGAAATCCCAAAATCACAAGTTCAATCTGCAGCCCTTCTCCTCAAGGAGTAAATGCAAATAACAACATCTCCTTATGTGGCTTGTACATGAGCCCAAGCAGGCCAAGTGTTGTAACCATGCTCTGATACCAATTTGCCACACACCCACTACGGGAACTAATATTTTTTGGCTTTTTCCTTCCTTTCACCAAGGAATAGAATCCCCGAATTCCTATGGGGCCTGATGCAAACCCTACCATCCCTTATCCTTACCCATGTGATCGTTGGCCATGACCACGGGCCTTACCGGAGAGGTGTTTCCGGCTTTTGCGATTTTGGAAATCGCGATGCATGTGTTCCTCTGCTCTCTTGTCTCTCAAAGTGCCAAAATTCGAAAGGGACCAACAGTTCGTCACATCTAACAATGCCTCAGATTAAAACCTGGCATCCCACCTTTTGGAGTTTCGTGTACTGGGTTTTCGCGGTGGGAGAGGACGAGGGGTTCATACCCTTAGGTTTTTGAGTGCCAAAACACCGAAAAACCAAATCTACATGCGTTAAGCCGTATTGAGATTTCACAAGTTGGGAATTTAGGATTCATGTGTACCAAGGACTTGCTTCTAGATATCCCGGGTGACGAAATACCAAGACCTCAAGACTTATCCATGCTATTATTATTTCAAGGGTTTGCAAGTCGGGGTTTTGCGACCGACGAGTATAAGGGAACTGACCCTTGGGTTTCCCAGGTGGAGAAACACCGAAACATCCAAACTCTAGACACACTTTGTCATTTTGGGGTTTCACAAGTTGGGATTTCGGTACTGGCGAGTACAAGAGACTTTCCCTTAGATATCCCGGGTGCCGAAACAACGAAACATCGTATCTCATCCGCTCTATTATCATTTAGGGGTCTAGCAAGTTGGGATTTCAGGATATGCGCAGACATGAGGTCTCACACTTAGGTTTCCCAGGAGCCGAAACTCCAAACCATATATCCTCTAAACTCACTTCGGGGTTTCTCAAGTCGGGATTTCACATTTCGGGACTTCGCAAATCTTGTTGCTCCAATTCCTTGTCCTCTCATACTCCTGGTACCCAAAGTACCGAAGTACCGAATCCCAAAATTCCAGTTCTCCTTCTCCTGAGCGAGATCAACGACTCAAAGCCTCTCCTGATCCAACGACTCAGATTCTTTCGGGGTTTTACGGGTCAAGAGTTCATAACTCTTGCCTCTTGTTTTCCTGGTAACCGAATTACAGAAATCTCCTTTTGGGGATTTCCCCGAAACCTCCAGCCCTTGCATCTTTCAGGACTTAGGGGTTTGCGATTTCGTGAATCCACCATGACCAAACTCTTGGTCCTTCAACCTCCCGATATCCAAAACCTCGATGGGTTTGGATCTCTGCCATGTGTCCTCTGAAATGGATGGTCCTGATCTTTTCGAGACTTTGTCGAGTCCTCACCTTTGCGTATGCGAGGCTTAAACCTTGTGCAGCTTCCCTTGGATCTGATGGCTATGGTCTATCCACATGAGATCTGATGGTAGTTGTAGCTCCTCCCTAAGCTAATGTTTCTTCCTTTTTCTTGGAATATTTCCAAGTCTTAAAGGTCCCAGCCTTCAATATTCTACTGCAAGCCGACTATTGGGTCTCGTCAGCACCTACGAAAGGTGTTGTCCCTCCTGATCTTTCTTAGCTATGAAGGAATTAAGAGCTTTGCACTCTTTTTCCTAGGCTTGACTCTTAGAAGAGTCTTCCGCGCACCCCTTGCCCTCATTCATCAAGTCTAGGACTTGAGTGAGTCTCGATCTTTACTTGCTTCGTAGGGAGCCTGTGCATAACTACACTACCCCTCCTGAGCTTAACATAAATTGTCCTCCAAGGGTCTCTAGACGACTAGGAAGGTTGGCATGTGTACATGAAACTATGCCTAAGGTCGACAAACTCACAATTCGTGGCTCTAACTCAAGCCGCTACAAGACACAAGCATTTACGAGTACCAATCATGTCCTATCCATATAATCTCTTACTGGCCTAATTTTACAGTCAAGTAGTAAGGAAGGAGACA
This sequence comes from Picea engelmannii, assembly GCA_009831015.1. Classification (NCBI taxonomy): domain Eukaryota; kingdom Viridiplantae; phylum Streptophyta; class Pinopsida; order Pinales; family Pinaceae; genus Picea; species Picea engelmannii. The sequence continues at coordinate 302,009 of ML794509.1, forward strand.
TAATATATCCATTCAGAAATCAAGCACAATTCCTGAAATATACACAGTATAACCAAATTCATGTCCAGTTACAGCTAAATTACCCAGAGTAAGAAAATGCTTATCTATTACAGGTTGTCGCCAACCAACTGACTGTGGGTGTTCATCCTTCCACCTGACCATAGGCACAGAGGCATTCATTCTTAGCACTCTGGCCACTTTCGTGCCAAGCCATGATATCACCAGGGAATTCTCATAGTTCTCGAGGGTTCTCTCTCTCTGTTTCAGCTTCTGTTTTCTGCAACTCGGAGCTTCCTCACTCGGTTGTGGCCTCGGCGAGGTTTCTTAGATGCTCTTCGGCATCAATCTTGCGACCTTCTCCTCGTGATTCTATGGAGAGCTTCCCCTCTTGTTTGGTGTCAGGTGTCTCCTCTCCCATGTGTCTCTCTTACCTTGGACGGTTTCGTCGACCAATCTTGTTCCTTCTGTCAGAAGGAAACATAGGTCTGCAGGTCCATGCAGTACTTCGGGCTGACAACCCATGTTTCCATTCATGGGGGCGGGGGGTGGTTGGTGATTCAACCACCATTCTTTCTTCATTGACTGCTTGCCTTTCCTTGGGATTCGAAGGAGGTTTGTCATCCTTATCATGAAGATTTGGGGTTATTTGATATATGAACCCTCTTGTATGGTTTTCACATTCTTCCTCCAATGATATCATGGCTTGTACTTTCAAGGCTTCACCACCACAGTCAGTTATTGGCAACTCAAACAATAATACATTTACATTTTCCTCATGCATTAGCATGGTAATTCCTATTCTATGATTAATTACAAATTGGGGGAAACAGGGGTGTTACAGTGGACCTCCTCAAGGATAATCTCAACCACAAAATGGAAGACTCAACTAGAAAGAAGATTTTATTCGACAACCATGAAGTTCATTGAAGAAATATGAAGTGATGTCTTCCCCAAGGCTAGCTAGGGTGTATAGTTTCAACACCGAAACTAGAAGCAATGAAGGGTTTCTCCAAAACCCTAGACTATTTTCTCAATATCTCTCCAAAACCTTTTTCTCAATTCACAATGACAAGAATCAGATGAAATTCCTCCTTTTTCCCTTTTATCTTCACTTGAGCCTTTTTTCTGCTCCTTTATTATTTAAATTACATAAAATTCACTTTAGTGGGTTTCTCACTTTATAATTTTAAAGTGAATTTTTTAATTAGCCTAGGACCCTTGTCCCCTCTTTCACACTTTTACTTTATAAAGTTTTCCTAGGCGAAATATGTCCCCTAGTTCACTTTTCTGCCTTAGCCCATGGGAACTTAATTAGGATATTGGAATTCTTCCCTTGCTACTCTTAAGAGGATGGGGACATCATAGTCCTCCCTGCCCAAGATTGCTTGTCCACAAGTAATTTCAATCTAGGATGTTGAAGCACATGTTCGCCCTCCCATGTAACATCTTCGATAGGCAGATCTTTCCATTTGACAAGGTACTCTTTGATAGTCCTGTTTCTTAGCCTTCGTTCCTTGCCCTCCAGAATTTCTTTCGGAACCAGAACCAAATGTCCCTCTTCATATAATGGTGGCAGCTCAATAGAAGTGACAACATGTTGTCCCAATGCCTTCTTGAGGCATGAAACATGGAAAATGTTATGTGTCTTGCACCCCTCCAGTTCTAGCTCATAGGCCACTTCCCCAATCTTCCGTTGAATCTTGTAAGGTCCATAAAATTGAGGTTTCAACTTCTTCGCCACTCCCATTTTCAGTGACGACTGTCGATAAGGTTGTAGGAGAAGGTACACCAAATCCCCCACCTTGAAGCTGCGCTCCACCCTGTGCCACTCCGCATACATTTTCTGTTGATTCTGGTCCATTTACAAATTGTTTTTGAGAGTCTTAAGGATGTCTTGACTTTCTTGGATCCAGTCTTTGGCTTTTGGGGCCCAGATCTCTCCAAATATCTGATCAACAAATGTATTGGCATCGTATCAATATAGAGCCCTAAAGGGTGACATCCTGATTGACACATGATAGGACGTATTGTAACAGTGTTTCCCAAGGTGTAACCATTTAATCCAAGCCTTTTGTTGTCCTGATACTTATTTTCTTAGATACCCTTCAGGCTATTTATTTACGATCTCCATTTTCCCATCAATCTTGGGATGGTAGCTCGTGTTGGGTGTAAGTTTGGTCTCGACCAGTCTGACAAGTTATTTCCAAAAGCCTCCCATGAACGGACTTTCTCTATCGCTCACGATGGTTTTGGGAAACCCATGCAACTTAAAAACATCCTTGAAGAATAATTATACCACCTGTGCTACTGATTATTTAGAAGGGATGGGAAAGAAATGGGCAAAGTTTGTGAGCCTTCCCACCACCACATAAATACAATCCTTCCACTGTGCTTGGGGTAGCCCTATAATGAAGTCCATCAACACATTCTCCCATTTATGTTATGGGATGGGTAAAGGTTGAAGTAACCCGATCGGATGGGTGTGCTTTGCTTTGTTCTACTGACAGTTAATACATTCTTTCACGAATCTCAGAGAATAGTTCTTGAAACCATTCCACGAAAACGTTTCTCTGATCTTTCGGTAAGTTTTTATGTAGCCCAGATGTCCTGATAATGGCAAACTGTGGGCTGCGTGGATAACCTTCTCTTTTAGCTTAGATTCTAGAACCAAATAGATTATGTCCTTGTAATAGATGATGTCATCGATCACTCTATAACGATCATCTTGGATTTTCCCATCTAATATCTCACAATCGAATTTACTTTTTGAATATTCTACCAAGAGGAGATCTTTCCAATTGGCTGTTACATCCATGAGGAAAAATGTGGGTGGCATCCTGGAGAGGGCATCCATCACTATGTTATTTTTCCCTTTCACATACTCAATCGAAAAATCATAGGCCTGGATCTTGTTGATCCACTTCTACTGTTGCTTGCTTAATTCCTTCTGATCCATGAGGAACTTCAAACTGTTGTGATCTGTCTTTATTTTGAACTTGTTCCCCACCAGGTATTGTTTGAATTTGGCCAAGGCATGTATGATGGCCAACATCCCCTTGTCGTATACTGAATAGTGTTTCTCATACTCCCTAAGTTTGCGGCTCTTGAAAGAAATGGGGTGGCTATTCTGCATTAACACTGCCCCTATTCTAGTCCCTGAAGCATCACACTCAAGCAGAAATGGTTGTGTGAAGTCTAGTAAAGCTAGCACATGACACAAACTCATTACCTGCTTTATTTTTTAGAACGTTTCCTGCGCCTCATCTGTCCAACTGAAAGCTCTCTTCTTAGTGATATTTGTAAGAGGTGCCATCAGCTATGAGAACCCCTTGACAATTTTTTTGTAATAAGTGTAGAGGCCTAGGAAGCTCCTCAGTTCAGTCACATTTCTAGGGGTTGGCCACTCTAAGGTTGCCCTGATTTTATTTTGGTGAACTTGGACCCCATTTTCCCCAATTATATGCCCCAAATAAAGAATCTCCGTCATTCCAAATTCACACTTGGACCCTTTGGTGTATAGTTGTTGATCCTCCAAGATTCCCAACACCTCGTCCAAATGCCCGAGATGTTCCTCCCATGTCTTGCTATAGAAGAGGATATCATTGAAGAAGACTAGTAAAAATTTCTGCAAGTGCTTATTGAACACGTGGTTCATGCAAGACTAGAATGTAGCGGGAGCATTGGTTAGCCCAAATGGCATAAACAAGAACTCATAATGTCCATAATGACATCGAAAAGTAGTCTTTGTGATGTCCTGTTCCCGATCTTTAATATGGTGGTATCCTGAATGGAGGTCAATCTTTGAAAAGTATTTTGCTCCCCTTAACCGGTCCATCAACTCATCAATCCTCAGAATTGGATACCTGTTCTCTATGGTCTTCTTGTTAAGGGCTCGATAATCAATACACATTCTTAGAGTACCATCCTTCTTCTTGACCAATGCTATAGAAGAAGCAAATGGACTAGAACTAGGCCGGATGTGAGCCATCTTCAACAATTCCCTGATCGTTTTCTCTATCTCATATTTGTACACCTTGGGATGGCGATAAGGATTGGTTATGACTACTTGAACCCCCTCTTATAATTCTATAATATGCTCAAACCCTCTATCTGGGGGTACTCCTGGAGGAATGTCACCAAAAACCTTCTGGTGTTTATGAAGTAATACCTGAGTGTCGTCTGGATGTTGTTGATGATGATCTGGTAGCTCACTGTCAGAGATGTAACAATCCACTTCCCAATCTATATATCCATGCCGCATCACTGCCTCCATGCTGTGGGATAATACAATCTTGGGCGGATACTGGTGCATTGCGCATAAAACCAATTCTTTTCCATCTAGTCTTCTGAATTCCATTTCCATGGCCCTCTGATCCATCGTGTATTTTCCAAGGGAGTATAGCAACTGAACCCCAAGTACCGCATTGGTATCTAGCACATCCACCACAAAGAAGTCATCTATCAAATTATAATCCCCCATGGTTATTTTCAACTTGGGAATCCACCTGATACATTCCATCCGATGGCCACCAGGTATGATCATTTTGAACCCCTCTAATTCCTCTGTCGGGATCCCTTACCTCTCCACCATGGCTGTATCTATAAAATTGTGGGATGCCCCACTGCTAATCAACACTTTAACCTTGTGCCCTTGTAGGACTCCTTCGAATCTAAATGTGTGGTACCTCAGAAGTCCTGACATGGATGCCATAATAGGGCCTTTAGCCCCAGCCTGTGATGTCTCCTCACCTGATGCCTGGTGTCCCTATTCCTATTCTGACCCCTCCTCCTTTTTATCACTGTCACTATCGGAATAGACCTTGATGTAGTGGGCGTTGCCCACTATGTCCTTCCCTGCACATCTATGTCCTGGAACCAAAGGATCCTGACAACTGAAACATAGTTTCTTCTTCCTCAAATCCCTTCTGGTCTCCTCATCCAATCTTGGTTTTTCTTCCCAATCCTTCTGAAATGGTTTGACTTCCTTGTTCTTCTAGGGGAAGGTGGGTTTAAGAGGAAACCTTCTCTTAGGAACAACATCCTGCAAGTCCCTAGTTCTACTGACTGCATTCTGCAAGGTGGTTGGCTTATAATCCTTGACCCAACCACATGAGGGTTCAGATAACCCCTCAACGAACAACATGACCAATCGTTCCTTAGATATGTCTACCACCATCACTACTAATATTTGGAACTCAGAGATAAATGCCTAAGGGCTACCTATATGTTTGAGATGGGCCAACTCTAAAAAATGAATGTTGGGGTATTTCCTATCAAACCTCTCGATGATCCTCTATGTGAAGTCGAGGTATGATTTGATGCCTGCATGACCCAACATCACCAAGCCATGGTATCACCACTCATGGGCCTTGTCATCTAGGTGTAGAGTAGCCAATTTGATAGACTCTATCTCTATCATCTGCTGTAGCTGGAATTATGTGTTCAACTTCTGTACCCAAGTCCTTGCCAAACATTTTGAGGACTTGTCGAAGTTGGGAATGGTCACTTTCCCCAATGTCTTCTAAAGCTCATGGTTATGTGTCCTTTTTGCTCCTCTTGGTCAATTCTTCTGCTTAAGATGGCAAAATTCAGTGAAGAACATAATTGCTTGAAATTCATTTCCCAACCTCCTGTACTCCTCCAAATAGGCCAAGTAAGAGTCATCTTGCTCTGTTGGCCCCTCTGGTGCAACGTCGCCACTAAAGAATTGTGGCATCGTGGGTTTGGTTGTTTTGGTGTATAAGTGAGGGTGGCTTTGCATGGTAGTGTGAGAATGAGTCCCTTCCCCATTGTTAGAGCCCCATTCACCATTCTGATTTGTTTTAGTTTTCCCTTCTATGGTGTTAAGTGCTAGCTACCCCAATAGGTCCACCATCATCTTTTGGCCCTTGGCCAAATCGTTCATCATTTGGAAGAGGATGCCAATTCACAGGTCTTCTTCTTCCCCCAGGTGCTCCTTCCCTTTACCTGCGTCAGAATGTGCTACTATGTCTTCACCCAACACCCCTTCTTCTCTATGTCCTTGAGGAGGTTCTTGAGATTTGTACCTACACCTCATGTATGTGATGTTTCCTTCATCTCCCCCTCTCATAAAAATTACTCAAAGCTACCCTCAAACCCCACAGCTGTCGAGGAACATGCTCTGATACCACTGTAATATCCCCACTTGGAATATTTTTGCAAATTTTTTGATTATTTGGTTCATACATTTTGACAAACAATTTGCAAGCATCCACTTAACATGATATATGTACTGAAAACCCAATCTCTCTATTGTTGTTTTGAATTCAAGCATACATATGACAACATAACTATAATTTTCACACTTTAATGGTTACAATACAGAACAAAATTGTGAACAACAAGTAAACAATTACAATGAAGGAACCTGGCAACAACTTATGGCTGATATAACACTGCATAAGCTTCCTGTAGATGACAACGATGATGATCAGTTGTTCTTCTCCTCCAAATTGTGCCCAAAATTGTCTATATCAGCTTCTAATAGTCCCCATGCAACCAACATACACCTAGTTCTAATATCAGTCTCCACGCTCCCCAATGGTAGCTAAACCACCCAAAACTTGAACCACATCACTGTTGCAGCTCCCACAATATGCAAATCGATATCAACAAGGAAGGAGCATGCCCCTTCCACTAAAAATCACCCCACTCAACTGCAAACTCTACCCACAAACATAAAAATGACCAGCAACACACACAACTAAAACACCATAAGTAAAACTCGGCCCTCCACTCAGTAAATGTGCCCAACAATAAAGATTATGCCCAATAGTTAAGGTAGCACCCTTTAGCTTGTAACTTAGCCTCTAATGAAGTAGTCGACCCACAGTAAAGAAGAAATTGGCCTCTAGCTCAGAGATAGAGCCCACATTTGAATAGATTTGTCCCAAGGAATGTGTCCCACTTGGAAAATGGCGCCCACACCTGCATATGAACTCTGAGTGAAGAGGAACTCGCCCAACAAAGCTCAGTCGACCTCCTCAAGGATTATCTCAGCCACAAAATGGAAGACTCAGCTAGAAAGAAGATTTTATTCGACAACCATGAAGTTTATTGAATAAATCTGAAGTGATCTCTTCCCCAAGGCTAGCTAGGGTGTATAGTTTCAACACCGAAACTAGAAGCAATGAAGGGTTTCTCCAAAATGCTAGAATCTTTTCTCAAGATCTTTCTAAAACCTTTTTCTCAATTCAGAATGGAAAGAATCAGAGGAAATTCCTCCTTTTTCCCTTTTATCTTCACTTGAGCCTTTTTTTCCGCTCCTTTATTATTTAAATGACATAAAATCCACTTTATTGGGTTTCTCACTTTATAATTTTAAAGTGACTTTTTTAATTAGCCGAGGACCCTTGTCCCCTCTTTCCCACTTTTAATTTATAAAGTTCTTCTAGGCAAAATATGTCCCCTAGTTCACTTTTCCGCCTTAGCCCACAAAAACTTAATTTGGCTAGTGAAACTCTCCCCTTGTGACTCTTAAGTGGATCAGGACATCACATTTCATCTTTTGAAGGATTGGCTTCATTCGGTATTGAACACTTTAGTGCATTATTCAAGGCCTACGAGGGATTGTCCATTGCATAAATTGTGCAGATAGCACGATTATTTCTTCGTTTTGTGGAGGAGGCAGACAATGGGACACTAATGGCAACAATTTTTGAAAAGGAATTATTGGAAGTTCTTCACTCTTTTCAAAAAGAGAAAAGCTTGGGGCTAGATGGTTGGCCTATTGAGTTTTAATTGTGTTTTTTTTATCTGATTGGTCCTGATGCTCTGAAGGTGGTCGAGGAATCAAGGGTGACTGGTTATATTCATAACCCTATAAACTCTACGTTCATTGTAGTCATACCAAATTCAGACAAGCCCTCCTCTTTTGACAATTTTCGACCTATTTCGTTATGCAACTATCTTTATAAGATTATTTCAAAGGTAATCAACAAAAGGTTAAAGGTTATTCTATCCAAAAATATCTCTAGTGAACGATTTGGCTTTTTGGAAGGTAGGAAAATTCATGAGGCTATTGGTGTAGCCCAAGAAGGTCTTCACAACATAAAAATGAAGAAACTCAGGGGAGTTGTGGTGAAAATTGATCTATCTAAAACTTATGATCGGAAAAATTGTCTGTATTTAAGACTGCTTATGATACATCTTGGTTTTGGTTTGGATTTTACCAATTGGGTGATGAGATGTATGTCCTCGGTATCTTTTTCCATACTCATCAATGGCTCAATCCCTTCTTTTTTTCAAGCTGAAAGAGGATTACGTCAGGGTTTCCATTTGTCACCCTTACTATTTATCCTAGTGGCGGAAGGGCTCAGTAGATTTTTTACAGGGGAAAATGTTTCTGGTAGATTTAAAGGTATAAAAATTTCCAATGGAATGTACATCACACACTTACTTTTTGTTGATGATATCCTAATATTTTGTGATGGTATGAAGAGAGAAGCTGACATTTTATTTAAAGGGCTCTCACTGTTTAAAAAAGCAACTGATATGTTGATAAATGATCAGAAATCTAGTATACTCTTTACTTCAGTCGAGGCATAAATCATACAACATTTTTTGTCTTAGATCCCTTATCAGATTTAGGGATGGATGAGGGCTTGAAATACCTTGGATTTCATATAAAACCCAATTATTACCGAAAGACTCTTTGGATGTGGCTTTTAACAAAATTAGGAAAAAGACTAAAGGGGTGGAGCTACAAATGGTTGTCAAGGGTTGGGAGATTAGTACTGATCAAGTCAGTACTAGAGGCTATCCTAGTTTATTGGATGTCCCTCTTGGATTCCAAAGGGTATTATTGAAAAACTTAGAAAACTTTCCTTCTCATATAGTTGGAGGGGAATTAAGGATAAACAGGTGGTGCCTTGGGTTTGATGGGAGAAAATCACGATACAAAAATCCCTCGAGCGTTGGGAACTCAAGAATATTTTCTTGTTTTCCAAAGCACTAGCAACAAAATGTTCATGGAGATTGATAACTACCCAAAGTCTCTGGACTAAAGTTGTCATCCAGAAATATGTGGCTCCTCTATCATTACTTGAGTGGATCAGGAATCAAGTTCGTCATTTGACGAGAATTTCTGTTATGTGGAAAGCAGTTCTTAAGGCTTTCGAGGTGATGGGGAATGGTTTATCCTGGAGAGTTGGGTCTGGGCATTTGCATAGGATTGGTTTGGACCCTTGTGCAGGATGTTTTAGAGAGCACTTACTCAATGCAAATTTATGTTCTTGGTTGGAGCAAGGGGGTTACTTCTATTTGGCACAATTCGGGGATCCAAAATCCACAAATCTCTGGAGTCAAAGATGGAAAAGTGGGAGAATGTTGGGTCTAGTGGGGGAAGACAATATACTTTGGGAAAGGTACATTCAGGCACTTAGGAGAGTGAATATTCATCTGACCGATCGAGATGATGAACTCCTTTGGGATGGGGCCCCGAGAGGGGCTTACACCCCAAAAGCAGGATATGTTTAGTTGAGTTTTGATTTTTTTCAGCGGGAAGTTACTTGGTGGTGGATTTAACTTTGGAAACAACGATTTTCTGCTAAAGGGAAAATTATGGTGTTGTCTATTTTGGAGAATAAAATTCCAACATGGGACAATCTTCAGAAGCGACAATTTAATGGTCTAGGCCAATGTTCGATTTGTAAAGAATAGGATGAGACTGTCGAACACCTTTTTATGAGATGTCCTTTTTCCTTATCAGTGTGGGTAGAATCAAACAAATTTCTCACTTCCCTTGGTCGATGGAAAGGATTATCCTTTGAGGATGGCTTGAAAGATTGACTTCTGGCGAGGGCACCTCAGGAAAACAACTATTTCCCCTTCATTGTTTCTGGGGGGATTTGGATGGCACATAACTCATCGATATTTCGGGATGAGGTCCAATCACCCTCTCATGTGGAAATTACTTATCTTGGTATTTTTGAACATTTGAAATCCATGGGAAGGGTGGGAGTTGGAAATATTCAGGTGATACAGGAGGAAATTATAGATAAGGATCAATCGTGGACTTTCTTTGATGAGGCTGCATCAAGGGACCAATTATTATGTGGGGGGCGGGTGGTTGTCTATACTTTTCCACTCGACATTTTTTTCTTCTCAAGGTTGGGTTGGGAGCTGGTTCAAATAATTACTCTTAGATTATGGCCTTAAAACTCTTACTTTTATTTGCGGTGGAAAAGGAGTGCAAAACATTAAAGGTCTTTGGGGATTCTTTACTAATCATCAACTGGGTGAACAAGGTTCAAAGACATCAAATTTCTCATCTTGTTCCAATTATTGAGGAATTTATGAGGATTATTACTTTATTTGACTCTACATCTTTCTCTCATATTTATAGGGAAAGGAACAAACTGGTTGATAGGCTTTCCAAAGAAGCCTCACAGCTAGAATATGGTCGATGACATATAAATGAACAGTCAACATAAGGCAGTTTTGACTACTATCACATGCCTTTTCATGATGGAATTCTATAGGAGAAAACCTACTTATCAGAGATCCAAAGTATAAAATTTCTTGATGAAACTTGTATGTGCACAGACAATATAATAGTCTACATATCAGTGATCCATGTTCACAATTTTGTGTATGGGCTGTGAGATAGTTTTGTTTAATATGTGGTTAAAGAAAAAGAAGGATACTAGCGATATGACAAAGATGTAATTTTGTTGAAACTTCAGTCATGGAAGTGCTTATGTTACAAGTCAATATATACTTGGCTATTTTCTCATAGTCAGTATATATCTACGAATGTAATTTTGTATCTACCTAATGAAATTACAATTTTTTCTGTGGAAAAAAAAAGAATTTGTGTAGAAAAAAAAGGTGGAAGGGTTAGAGAATGGGGTTTAGGGTTTTTGTAGGCAACAAGGGTGGCGAAGGTTTCGAAAAATGTAGTTTGGGGAGCAGGGCGTTCGATGGAGTGTTAGAAAAACAGGATCGCAGAGCAATAAAATAAAACAAATGTAGAAATAAAACATAGAAGATACATAATACAATAGAAACACATATATACGTGGTTCACCCAGTGTGGGCTACGTCCACCAGAGAAATTGCCAGGTCCTTCCTTTATTATTATCCAACAAATGAAGGGATACAATCTACAACACACCCACTGTAACTTCCTCTTCTTTCTCTTCACTTTAATTTGAAAAGGGATTCATTACTTACTAAGTGATGTCCTTATATCAAATGTATTATATGATGACATTTTGGAATGTACTCGTCGTGCAAGGATACCTATGTTCATGTTTGGTTTTACTTCACATTATTGAAAAATGAGTTTGGCCAATGGTATATCAAGACCGACGTTCCCTATATGTGAAAGACAAAGGCTATAACCGAGCAATCCACAGTGTTGGTTGAAATATTATTACCGAAAGCCAGTAGGGAGTGCCAATGGAGACTTCCTTGCCTATTTATTGAAGGTACTTAATGTTTGAGCTCTGGAAAGAGTCTACATAGAAGTTAGCTAGGGTTTTGAATGATGTGAACTTTTATTCGCATCATTCAAAACCTACTATGGCTTGAGCTTTGTGAATTGCTTAAAAAACATGCTAATAAGGTCTCAAGACTAAAGGTTGATGATATAATTAGAGGAGCTATTCACAGTTATAGATGAAGTCGGTCCTCTATGGACATCACTTGCAGATTATTGCATTAGAAGAGGGTTTTTTGGAGGCCATAGACATAGACAAGGAGGGTATGACGAATGTCATTACTGTGCTTGAATTTAGCATAATATTTGATGCTTATGCTCAATTAGAAGAGAGCATGTTGACAACTAAATGGAAAGTTTGGATGTCAAGGAAGAAATTGAGAGTGTATGCCATTGCTTAGCCATTAATGGGATCCTTAGATTCATCACCTTCCAGTGATATTTCCAAGGGAGCTCTGAGACTAAGTAGTAACAACGAACACCAAAGAGAATGACAATGTAGACTGACGAACATCCAACATGACATCACTAAGCGTGGCATCCTGCTAGCCATTGTTGAATGGCTTAGAAAGTTGCAGTGCCTTGTCAACAGAGCATCTTCAATGGTGGAAGAGTACGAACGATATCTTATCATCCCTAAAATTGAGGATTTGGAAATGTGAACTGAGTTATCTCTAGTACTACTTTTTGGGATCAGGGCTAGGAGAATAAAAGATGATCAGTTCCAGTTCTAATCAATCATGTCTTCCTCCTTATCTTCTAGATGGAATAAGTTATGGGAGTTGATATCTTATCATCATCTTCAAGCAGGAGGGGGCAATTAAAATTGGATCTATTTTTCACAAACACCTAAAGTCGTCCCCTACAGGAAACAAAATCCCATGGGAAACTCGTGTTTAGATTCTGCTTGTTCTTTACCTTGAAATATTACAGATTAAGGAGAAGTTAAAGAACTGTCAATGTTTGCATGAAGCGAGACAGTGCCATTGGTATTTATCTAAGCCAATATGAAAAAATATAACCCTCGTGACGAAATAACAATTATCAGTATTGAGATATCCAAGTTTGTTTGTATCTGTATCAGGCTACGTACAAAACATCCTATGGGATGTAAGAATTAGAAATACATATCTAAACAAGTGTTGTATGGCAACTTAGTCCCTGTCAAATAATGAATTAATGAACTAAACTGCCCTGAAACATAAGTAGAAATTAACATTAATTTCAAATCTATTAAAATATATTAAGATTCTATTGATTTCAAATCTATTAAAATATGCTCAAAACTCAATAGTATTATCATGGTGAAATAATTGACGACTGATTGACACTGATGATTTTTATGATTGAGAGTGGTGATTTTTATAATTGAATTGAAGGCCTCCGCATCGATTCCAATTTATGCCAAAAAGGTACTCCACCATCGAGAATAAAAGGTTCTTTTTCTACCAGAAGAGGCATGATTAATTTTATCATGACTAAATCCAGGACAATTGATCTATGGGTCGTTGGAACATGATACAAGCGCCTTAATTGGTAAAAACAAAAATGCATAAACTCCTAAAATTAGAATTGCAAGTCATCACCAAATATGAAAGAATCCTTTACAGTTTCAATTTCACACTGTTAATAAAACCTGCAAACCCAAAATATTAAACCCTACAATCAAACCTGGGAGCCTTGGTCATTGGCCTCATGAAAGCAGGCAAGAAGCCTATTACTGGGTATGGGGGATTCTAGTAAAATCTCCACTGATTCAGACATATCAACATAATCCTGCCCCTGACTTGCATGACAGATTAATGAAATAAATATCTTAACACCTGAAGTTAGGCAGTAATGCACCAGAAATACAAGAGAAACTATTGTCTGAGGAGGGACTTTTCTGCATAGCTCCAAAAATTAACCACAGAAGAGGAAATATTAGAATCAGTTTGACAATAATTAGAAGCAGGGCATGGCCATTTTGGCTCCACGGGCTCACTGGAGAGGATACTAGAGTACTTGCAATATATTCTTCATAATTGTGTTACCTTAAGCCATGAAACCGTATAAATGAAACTGGCCACTTCATAGATGACTATTTTTTAAAGTATCTATGTACCAGTGTTGCCCCCTCCACAATTCAAAAGGCTTCAAGTCAACCATAATATCAAAGCCCGCAAAGCTTTGAACTCGGGTCATCATAGATGCAAGTAATCACCCTAGACCTCATCCCCACACACAATGCCAATTTTTCTCTTAAAAACAAATTTCTACACATTTACATGTTGGAAAAGAAAATTAATATTGAGAACAAATACATGAAAAGAAAGGTTACTCTACATAAAAAATGGTAATCAAAACTCTCTATATCAAACATTTTAAAAAAAGGGTACCTTACCACAAAAATGGTAATCAAAACCCTCTAATATAGCAACCAAACATTGCATAGAAAGAGCACTTTACAACATAAATGCTAATCAAAACCCTTTGATATAGAAATCAAACACTGCCAAAAAAAAATCAACCCCTAAAACCCAATTATTTTTTACTTAGCACGAAAACCCAAAAGCAAATTTCAAATATGATACAAAGACTACATTACCTTGATAACCAAATACATGATTGTTCCCATCAATCGCAAAAGATAACAAAAATTCAAAAGCAACGTAAAGGGAGTATATATTCAAGCATCCAGGTGAGCCGTGAGTTCAAATCACAGAGAAGGCAGTGAAAGATGTAGAATTAAATTTGTCTAGAGACTATCTTTAAACACTTTAAGGTGTATCCTCAACATTCATACTACTAACGACCATCAATGTAAGGCTCTACTGGCAATTAAGGTATTCCAATGGCCGAATTGGCGAAAATGGATGCAATTTCACTGTACTCAAGTTTTACCCACGCATTCTTGTGAGTTGTGAATAACACACTCTGTGTTCTCTTAACTACACACTGTCCGAAAATGAAATTAGTACATCCAGAGTACACTAATTAATCCCATCTTATATGGATCCTTGCATAAAAAATTATATGTATTTACTTACGTCAGATGCTACTATAGCTATCAATAACTTTCGGTGGCCCAAAATTCAATTTAATTGCAATAACTCTTGGTGGCCAAAAATTAAATTAAATTTCAATAACTCTTAGTGGCTAAAAAATAAATTTAATTGCAATAGCTCTGGATGACCATAAGCATGGCAAGTGGTGTCATATTGGCCTTACGCCCACAACAATTATGAAGATGAGATCTTCAGTAAAAATGCTCCAGATTGGGAAGAGGTTCTTCAAAGAAAAGTAAACCCAAAAATTACCAAGTTTAAGGCTATGTCGATGCGAGAACAATTTGAAACTATAGAGCGTACAACAAAGGCAGCTATTAGAGTACGAGATGAATGTAGAGCAGTAGAAGCAACAAAGTCAACAAGAAGAGGACAATGTTGCTCGCCGAGGCAGAAAGGGTTATGCAAACAATGAGACAAACCCCTTTTCTTCAAGCTTTAGAACCTCCAAGGATTTTCCCAGTTGAGACAACCACTCATGCAACCAAGCCAAATACTACTGAAGCAGCTTCACTAGAGAGGATAATCACTTAGGACGATCCAAGTTTGCTACAAACCCAAGTGGAGCAACCTACAATAGCTAGAATGCCACAAATATTGTCAAGGACATCATCTAGAACATGTGTACCCCTAGCCCTTATCGATTTAATAAGCATATATGATGATGATGAAGGTTCAAAAACATCTTACATAGCCTCAATAACTATCACTTATGAGGAAGGGCTGGGAGAAATGTCTACCCCGACCTTAGAAGGACCATTACAAAATCTATAAGTAAGAGACATAACAATTGAAATCACCCATGATAGTGTGACTTCTCCACAACTGGGAATCAACCTTTAGATGAGGCAAGATCACCTCATAATGATGGGGATACTGGTAGTGAACAACCTAATGCATAAAATACATTCAGAGCAGAAAAGGGTGATGGGAGTATTGAAAAGGGTGACAATGAAGAAGAACAAGAAGGGGAGTATGAACAACAAGAAAGCGATGTCCCACCAATAAAAAATACAGTGGCTGCAGGCTTTCCATCTGATTCCCCACCTCATATAGTAACACCACCACCTGGATGTGACCAACAACGAGCTGCATCACCGAAACTCATAGAGGACATTCCTTATGATGAATTGAGAGAGACAACCAAAAATAAAGAACAATCACCTATAACTTTGACACAAGAGAAGACATTAACAAAAGAACGTTGCAATCAAGTACCTACCATGTAAAAGGGAAGGAACCTATTACAAAACATTTCTATACCCTAGGGAGCTTGGGAAATACCCTATGTTTCCTTATGCCAACACATGCAAAGAGTTATTTTACCAGTGGCCAAAATACAATAGGAATAATCCACTGCAGTGGAACATCAAGACAACTAAAGATAACAGGAGAAGGACACATGGATTAAGTCCACTTTGCTTTTGTTTATTTGACAAGACTCAACGTAGTGGCTATTTTTAAACAAATTAATTTTATAAATAAAGACATCGACCATGTATTAAGGGAGATGATTTTTGCATAGAATAATGGATTTTATTTTGTAAGAGATCTATTTCTCGGACATATATTATTGAATTCATAATTTCTGTGTAGAACCAGAAGCATTTTCATCTAAAACGTGAATGTGATTGAACCTATGGATTGTTTCCATTCTCATCTCGATATTTGTTGTTGTCTTGAGTAAGATCTATTATGATTATTTCTTAAGTTATCTTAGAATGAT
>ML794509.1:333556-358965 GCA_009831015.1 Picea engelmannii
TATTTTCATGTTCCCCTTGACCTATTACTCTGCCCTGCCACCACATCTTCTCTCCTTGCCACATGACCCTCGTGCCTTTACACCTCATCCCCCGAGTACTTGTGGTCACGCAGTCTCGGTCACCGCTCTTCAGTCGCATCCTTCCACATGGATTTTTCTCACTAGATGCAGCCTATGAGTTTGCGCCAATCGCCTCGCCCACTCACCATCGTCCTCCTCCACATCCACCTACCATTTCTCTCTGCAAACGTCCAACAAAGATACATGTGGCAACAGAGCATAGTAAGGCTGACACATTTTTAAGGTGTTTTGTTGACTCATTGCTTGTCCTGATCCTGATGAAACAGTTAATGAAAGCGGGGTGGTGGTTGAAATATCATCTCCCCCCATAAATGGAAAGCCATAAAGGACCAGCCGTGGAAGTAGACAGTTAGCCCAGACTAACATGAGATTGCGTCTAACAAAAGACTGCATGGGCAGTCTGACTAAGACTACATGCACAGTCTGATAGAGAACTCGCTAACATAAAGACTTAAAATCTTTAACTTGATCGCAAATGTGGAGGTTGGAGGCAGTTCTGTGTATAAACAATCAGTTTTGTTATGGTCGGATGGTTGAGCAAGGCTCCCGCATTGTAAGATTTTGATGAAGCATACTGGTTCCCAGGTTATGTATTTGATTTGAGACTTATTGTTTAATATAAGTCAACTTTCCTCTTCATCTTGTTTGCCTCTGATACTAAAGTGTCCATGATTAAAGGATTCACATGGATTGTTATAGCTGTATTATGATGGATGTTTGATTACAGTGTTGTTATAATGTTCTTCAGTTTCTCAAAACTTTGAATCTAAGAGGATCTTATGTTTGAAGTTTTTCCTCCTTAGGCTGCTTGAAGACCTGATGTCCATAGTAGACCTCTACACTTTCCTCACTAAAGTCTTTCTTCTACTCACCTTTACTACAAGTTACTGACTGAAGTTGATCAAGACCTCAATTGCTTGTGCGTGCTAGTCTAGTTTTCTTAGTTAAAACAATATTAGCTCGAGTCTTATCCATTCGACCTCTTTAAAATTACTCATTGTGACATATAACCTGATGGGTACTGGGACTACCTTCTATGCAATCAGAGGGTGACTCTCAGTGCTAACATTTCTTGGCGTCGTTGCTGGGGAACGAATTGAAGACATTTCCCTGGAATTGAACAACAAAGCTTACTGGTTCTGAAGGTGCATTAGAAATCAATAAATCAAATATTGTAGCTTGCACCTGGCAACTCCACTGTTTCGATTCCACTGTTTGAGTTGTGGCTCCGAAAGGCAGACACACAAGGTCCACTCCACAACTGCCTCTAGCAATGCCTGAATCTGACCTTGAGAAAATTATCAGAAAAGGAAAGGCCACTCGAGAAGGTGCTTCAGCTGCTGTAACTGGTGATTCTGGTAATTTTCATGATCCTTCTTTGACAACTCCAGTAGTTGTTTCTCATTCTCCTATTATACCATTTGTTGGAGTTTCCAGAAATTTAAATTTTGGGAGTTTTCCTGCTGATTTATCCCCTCCTAGTCTCGGTTTGGAAATCTTTGACACCCATGTTTACCCTGAGGTTGTACCGTGGTTTAAACCCAGAACCTCGAAAGAATTTCCCACTCCAGTCTTTACCACTCCTCCTCCTATTAGAGTTTCTTCATTCATAGAAGGAGGAACCTATGTTCCCTTGAACCCTGTAGCCGTTTCCCCAAACATTCAAATGTTTCCTCTTTCCCCCAGAAATATAGCTCTACTCTCACCTATCCAAGCTCCATCCCCTCCTAGTTCTCCTCCAATTCACATCCCAATGGCAGGTGCTAATCCCCCTAGGAACAAAATGGATGTCATAATGGTTTCTAGATACGCCCCTCTCATTTTTCCTCATCCTTTGAATTCTCTCCCAGCTGGTGGCTACTTTAAGTAGTTGTCCAAGTTCACAGGTGAGGGAGACATAACTACAGAGGAGAACCTTACAACCTTTTATAGTTATGCAAACAATTATTTCATTGTGAATGAAGATGTATGGATGAGAATTTTTGTTCATAGCCTTGATGGAGAGTCTAGGAAATGGTTTAGGGCCTTGGATCCTGGATCTATTGATGGGATTGAATCCCTAGATGATGCACTCTTAAGACATTGGGGGGATAAAAAATATTTCCTTTACTATATCACATAGTTTGGATCACTTAAGAAAAAAAAGGGGAATCTATTTCTAACTTTTCAAAGAGGTTTAATAAAATGTATAATAAGATTCCTACTGATATTAAACCTACAGAAACCTCTACCAAAATCACATATGATAGTGCTTTCATCCCTGATTTTTGCCTCCTGTTAAGAGAAAGAAAAGTTACTTCCTTGGCTCATATGCAGGATGCGACCCTGGAAGTGGAGTCCAATATATTGGCAGTTGACAAACTTAGGAGTAAGGATGAAAGAGATAGAGGAAAGGGGAGGTCTGAAGCTTCAAACTCTGGTTCCTCAGCTACCCACCCTCAAGTAGACGAACTGAACAAGATGGTAAAGTCACTTGTTGAGGTGGAAAGGTTGAAACTGGAAGGAAAGTAGAGCTATAGAAATCCCCTAATGCTGAAAATAGGGGTAACTTCAGAAGACCAAATAACACCCCTCAGATTATCCAAAGAGATCAAAGAAACAGAGATAGGGATGATCAGAGAATCCAGGACCCTCTCCAAAATAACCTTGTTGTTGATGAAGGAGAGGAAGAAGAGGTTGACCCTGAAATCCAATGTCTTGGAAACACTTCCTAGTTTCCCCGTTTAACCCAATATGTATATGAGGAGTCTCTCATGGACAACCAACTAAATGAGCTGAGTAGAGGGGAGAAGACCAGTAGCAGTCCAGATAAATACAACCTTAGGTCCAAAAAGAAAGAAGTGGTGTCTGACATTCCTGATGAGCCTACTAGAGCAGAAAAGCCTGCTAAAGATGTAGCTGACAACAACAAAGAAAAGAATACACAAAACCCCTCACCAATGGACAAAGGTTCTATCCCATAAGTGAGAGAAATTCTAAAGCCCCCCTCCTCTTTTAACTTTGAGAATGAAATTCAAAAAATTAGAATCTTTGTCCCTCTTTCAGAGCTGATCAAGCTTGAAGATTTCAAAAGGTGCCTCTCTAAACTGTTGCATTCTAAGCCGTCATCTCATGCCACCAATTTAGTAAATCTCCAATACGAAAATCCAGCAGTCATATTAGGTCCTTTGATAGAAGATAGAGATGATTAATACCCTCTCTTCTATACATCACTGAACATACATGATAAGGTGTTGCATAACTCTTTGATGGACTCAGGGGCATCTCATAATCTCATGCCCAAAATTTTCATGGATGAACTTGGATTAGAAATTACAAAGGCTTACCATGACTTATATTCTTTTGACTCTAGGAAAGTGAAGTGTCTTGGTGTCATTAAATATCTAGTTGTGACCTTGTTTCAATTGCCCATGAAAAGTGTGGTCATGGATGTCATGGTGGATGATGTTCCCCCCAAGTTTGGCATGTTGTTGTCAAGATCTTAGATAAAAATGATTGGGGGAACCTTGCAGATGGACCTCACATATGATACCATTCCTGTGTTTGGTGGGGAGTATAGAAGATTGTACAGGGAAGCTCAGTTGGCGTACATTATTAGTGACGAAGAAAACTCCACTAACCATCCTATTTTTTCACTCGATACTGATTTGGGATCCAGTATACTGCAGATCACTGATGCTCCAAAACCTCCTCTTGAGATCAGAAAATAGTCCATTACTTTTTATGAGGATTCTCCTCCAATCAACTCTGTTTGGAAGATGTTCTTTGATGGAGCCTCTTCTAGGGAAGGTGATGGTGCTGGAGTGGTCTTTGTTTCACCTACTCAAGAGACTATATCTTTGTCCTACAAGCTAGAATTTGAAGCTACCAATAATGTGACAGAGTATGAATCTCTTTTTTTGGGTCTGAGGGCTGCAAAAGACATGAGGATTGAAGAGATATCAGTGTTTGGGGATGCTGAATTAGTTGTCCATCAGATCAAAAATATTTATCAAGCTAAGCACCCTAGGCTAAGAACTTATATAAATGAAGTGTGGGACCTAGTTGAAAGTTTTTTCTTATCTTTCAACATTTCATTTATTCCAAAAGAAGAGAATGCCATGGATGATTCTTTGGCTGTCTCAAAAAGTAATTTCAGAGTCCCTTTGCCACCTAAACTCAAAGACGAGGTAGAAGTGAAATACAGACCCTCTATACCTGACAATGTCAAGCATTGGAAAGTGTGTGAGGATGATCTTGAAATCAAAATATTCCTTGAGACTATTGATGAGTTTTTTGCATTACATATTGATCAAGATCATGATTCTGAAAGTAATCCTCATGTCGATGTTTTTTCTGAACAAAATTGTTAATCATCATATTGCTTAGTTGCCTAGCAATCATATTCCAAAGGGACTAGTTCCTTTGGAAAGACTATTTGACATGAATGATGTGGCAATGAAAGCTAAAGGTTCAACTGATGATGCTGATGTAACTGAGTGCAATATTGGTACAAAGAAGGATCCAAAATTTGTCAAGTTGTCAAGTAGCCTGTCAAGAGAACAAAGGGCTAAATATACTGAGCTGCTAAAGGAATTTTCTGATGTGTTTGCCTGGACTTATGAAGATCTTAGAACATACGACACAAGTGTCATTGAACATAAGATCCCATTGAAGGAAGAGGCCAAACCATTTAGGCAGAAATTGAGACAAATAAATCCTATGTTGCTTCCTATTATGGAGAAAGAGGTAAAAAGGCTCTTTGATGCCAAGATTATCATTCCTTTGAGGTATTCTGAATGGGTAGCCAACCTAGTCCCAATGATAAAGAAGAATGGAGAAATTAGACTTTGTGTTGATTTCAGGAACCTGAACAAAATCTCTAAGAAGGATAATTACCCCTTGCCAAAGATGGAGCACATATTGCAGAGGGTGACAGGTGCATCTAGAATCTCCATGATTGATGGCTTTTCAGGCTACAATCAGATCTTTGTCCTGCCTGAAGACAGATAAAAGACAACCTTCACTACTCCTTGGGGTACATTTATGTATGCTAATATGCCCTCCGGATTAATGAATGTAGGGGCGACCTTTCAACGAGCCATGGACATAGCCTTTATTGGAGAAAAGGACAAGTTTGTAGTCATCTATCTAGATAACATAACAATGTTCTCACAATTTGATAAAGAACATTGTTATCACCTGAGAAGGGTGTTCTTGAAATGCAGAAGGTTTGGTCTCTCCCTAAATCCCAAGAAGTCCTTATTTTCCATGTAAGAGGGAAAATTGTTGGGGCACATAATATCAGCTGAGGGGGTTAGGATTGATTCAAGCAGGGTAGAGTCTATCCAAACCTTGTCACTCCCTAGATCCAAGAAAGAAGTTCAATCTTTCTTGGGGAAATTTGATTTCTTGAGAAGGTTTGTTTCTAATTTCGCTGAATTGGTAAAGTTTATTACAACTATGTTGAGGAAAGGAAATTAAATCAAATGGACTATTGAAGCTCGTAGTTATTTCGATCAAATAAAGAAGGCATTAACTGAAGCACGTGTTCTCATTAGTCCTGACTACTCCAAATATTTTTTGATTTTTTCCTCTGCTTCATTTGACATAGTAGCAATTGTTTTACTACAGAAGAATGTTGAAGGGTTAGAGCAACCTATTTCCTTTTCAGCAAGGCGTTGAGAGATGTTGAGATAAAATATGACATCATGGAAAAGCAGGCCTATGCTTTGGTGAAAGCCCTCAAGTATTTCAGGGTCTATGTTCTGCATTAAAGAGTCATTGCATATGTCCCTTCAGCTTTTGGGAAGGAGATTCTCATCCATCCTGACATAGACGGAAGGAGGAGAAAGTGGATTGCCAAAATCCTTGAATTTTATCTTGACATAAAGCCCACCAAATTGGTTAAAGGCCAAGGTTTAGATAGGTTGCTGGTTGAATCCAATTGCAAAGCTTTGGGGATTAATTTCATGAACACTTGCTCAGAAAATCAACAAGTCGAGTTGTCTGATAAAGTTTCTCAAGTCAGCTCTCCATTGGTAGGATGTGCTTGGTACAAAGACATTATATTTTTACTGCAATAGTTGCAGCCTCCTGATGGTATGGACAAGAACAAGGTAAGGGCTTTAAAGCTTAAATCAATCAGATACCGTCTTATTGAACAATTCTTGTATTGGAAAAACCCTCTGGGAGTGCTTTTGAGATGTTTGGATCCACAGGAGGCCGAAAGGATTATGTTTTATTTTCATGACAGTTTATGTGGGGGACATCACTTCTGGAGAACTACAACCTATAATATTCTCAGGGATAGGTATTTCTGCCCTAGTCTATTCACTGATGTTTGTGAAAATATCAGGGCTTGCGTTAAGTGTCAAAAATTCTCTGGAAAGCAATAGCTCAAGTCTTTGCCATTGAAGCTCATGGTAGCTTCAGGACCCTTTCAATAGTGGGGCCTAGATTTTATTGGGGAAATTCATCCTGCTTCAAGTGGTCAACACAGGTGGATCTTGACTGCCACATATTACTTTACCAAGTGGATAGAATTCATCCCCATGAGGAGTGCTTCCCACAAGGTAATCATTGGTTTTCTTGAGGATATTATGACAATATTTGGTTGTCCAAACAAAATTGTAATTGATAATGCTGCATCTTTCAAGGATGAACCATTGATCTGGTTCTGTGAGCAATTTTGAATCACATTGATTCACTCTACTCCTTACTACCCCCAAGGGAATGGACTGGCAAAGTCCTCTAACAAGAGCCGTATAAATATTATCAAACGGTTGTTAGAGGACAACAAAAAAGCATGGGATTCAGAGATTAAATTTTCTTTGTGCGCTGACATAGTGACAACAAAGAGGTCTCTTGGTGTCTCTCCTTTTCAGCTTATGTATGCAGTTGAGGCCATCTTTCCTTCTCATCTCGCCTTGCCTGTGGAAAGATTCTTCCAAGACTACCAAGGAGAGCTTGATAATATGATCAAAAGAATACAACAACTGGTAGAAGTGCAACAAACTAGGGAGCATATACTGGACAAAGCACATGACCATCATCGAAAGATCAAGCAAGACTTTCACAGGAAGTTAAGTAAGGAGGATTTCCAGCTGGGAGATCTAGTACTCAAATGGGATGCACCCAAGAATGACAAAGGCAAGCATGGTAAATTTGAAGCCTTGTGGATTGGGCCATTTAAAATCTCTGAAGTATTTTCAAATAATACTTACAAGTTGCATAATCTGGAGGATGTTGAAGTTTTTGGTGGCCCTGTAAATGGGCATTTTATAAAAAAGTTCTTTGTTTGAGCCATGAGTGACTTCGCTTCCATTCCATTGTAAATATAATTCTCCTTTTTTGTTTTAATAGCTGACCCCATAGCCCTAAGATAAGGCACTCGAACTACTATAGTTCTTAGAGCCTCGCGGGGAGGTCTCTATCCCCCGTGGAGCCAATGTTAGCACAAAGAATTTTGATGGATTGAGGTTGTTTCCTTAGGAAACAACCCCTTGGTAAAAAATGTAGAAAAGGGGGTCTTTCGCAACCCACTTTAAGTTTTTATATTAATTCCTTGGCGATTTGATGTTTTGGCGCAATATGCTAAGGAGCACGCATATCTTAGTGACCGAGCTTGGCGTGCTCAGATCTACGACCCACAACCAATATTGGTCCCCCCCGACCTTTTTTCCTTTAACGGGGGGGTTTCGAGTTGGTAGTTTTCTAGTGCGGCCCCCCCACTATTGTGTCACCTCCACAGTAAATCGGACCCCCCACCCCCCAGTGCTTTATTGCTTACCACCTATCCCCCCCTCCAAGTAAACTGCTAAGCCACCTTCCCATACTTCCCGCACTCCCGATGACATCTGTCCTCCATTCACAGCTACCACACACCTGACCCTTCCTCACTGTCTTTTCTCCCACTCTCTCACCTCCCAACATCTATCCTCCACTCACACTCCATGTCACCTCTGTTATTCTCATGTTCCCCCTGATCTATTACTCTGCCCTGCCACTGCATCCTCTCTCCTTGCCACATCGCCCTCATTCCTTTACACCTCATCCCCTGAGTACTTGCATTCATGCAATCCTGGTCACTGCTCTTTATCTGCGTCCTTCCACATGACCATTTCTCACTCGTTGCAGCTTATGAGTTTGCACCAATCACCTCACCCACTCACCATCGTCCTCCTCCACATCCGCCTAGCAGTTCACTCTGCAAACATCCAACAAAGATACAGGTGACAAAGGAGAAGAGTAAGGCTGACATGTTTTCAAGGTGTTGTGTTGACTCAATGCCCATCTTAATCCCGATGAAACAGTTAATGAAAGTGGGGTGGTGGTTGAAACATCATCTGCCCCCATAAATGGAAAGCCAGAAAGTACCAGCCGTGGAAGCAAACCATCAGCCCAGACTGACATGAGATCATGTTTGACAGAAGACTGCATGGGCAGTCTGACTAAGAATGCATGCATAGTTTGACAGAGAACTCGCCGATGTAAAGCCTTAAAATCTTTGACTTGATCGTGCCTCTAGCGGTTGGATGCAATTCTGTGTATAAACAATTAGTTTTTTTATTTTGTTATGGTCAGATGGTTGAGAAAGGCTCCCACATTGTAAGATTTTGATGAAGCATACTGGTTCCCTGGTTATGTATTTGATTTGATACTTCTTGTTTAATATAAGTCAGCTTTCCTCTTCATCTTATTTTCCTCTGATACCGAAGTATCCATGATTGAAGGATTCACATGGGTTGTTATAGTTGTATTGTGATGGATGTTTGATTATAGTGTTGTTATAGTGTTCTTTAGTTTCCTAAAACTTTGAATCTAAGAGGATCTTATGTTTTAAGTTTTTCCTCGGGCTTCTTGAAGACCTGATGTCCATAGCAGACCTCTACACTTTCCTCGCTAAATTCTTCCTTCTACTCATTTTTACTACAACTTAATGACTGAAGTTGATCAAGACCTCAATTGCCTATGCGTGCTAATCTAGTTTTTTGAGTTAAAATGATATTAGCTCGAGTCTTATCCATTCGACCTCTTTAAAATTAATCATTGTGACATATAACCCGATGGGTACTGGGCTTACCTTCTATGCAATCGGAGGGTGACTCTCAGTGCTAACAGATATCATTGATTCCTTCTTGAATAATGTTGAATTGGGTGAGGTTGGCTTGTATTTGACCATTCTTTTCTATGATTGTGGCAACTTATTGTTGGAAGAGATGAAGATTTGTGTACATGTCTATGATTTCCTCTTACAGCTCCGTTCTCACTTTCTCTGCACTTTCTTTGAAATGTTGGAGGCTGGCATCTATATTTACTTGTCAAATATTTTCTTTGAGCTCTCTAATATTTGCTTCTTTTTCCTGGTTTTGATGGCACAATCTATGAATGTTGTCCTCATTAGAATTCATGAATGTAGTTCCAACTGAAGTAGTGGCTATTGGGTTCTCCCTTACATTCCTTGTCATGAGAACTTGTGTGAGGACTAATATCGACATACCTTGAGTTATTGGAACTTTCTTTATCTGTTCTTGCACTAACTTACCAGACTTACTGTCATAGATGAAGGTTTTCATATTTATGACTTCACTTTGTTGAAATGGGGCCTAGATCCCTAATCCCTGACCAATGAATGGAGCCTGAGTGTTCGTTCCTCGTGTCGATGTCTCTAGGGCATCAATATCTACAGGTTGAATGTTATCTCTGGTCTTGACATATTTATTTTTCCTCTCTTATTTAGTTACCTTATCAACTACTTCCTTTGTTATCCTCTCCACTTCGTATTTCACTGCTTTATCCGCTCGTTGTTATCGTATTAATCATTAAATGTAGACATAAACAGATCTCCCTATATCCCACTGGAAACTAGAAAAAAACAAAACAGAATATACGACTTTACCTAGGCTCTAATTATTGAGTTTACTAGCTAACAAGAGATAGACAACGCACCTTTAAAATGTTGTTTCCTCTTGACATTGTCATCCTAGCTTTGTTCCAATGCTCCTATGATATTGAACCTACAAGGGAACATAAGCCAACCAAAGTGAACGCAACACAATATAATATACAAGAACCTATGTATGTGATCAAGGAATCATACAATAAAACAAGACTAGTTTTATGGGAAAGAAACATATCGCTATATCATATTAAATGGAAAGTGGAGAATACAACCAAAGACTTGATGTTTCAAGGTCTCCTTTCAATGGCCCTTTGCTCTAAAACACATACCTTTTATCCAAAGCATTTGAATGAAGAATATCCACCATGTAGCTTGTAGAACTAAAACAAAGCTCTGAAGAACAATCTGAAGTAAAACTCTGCATACAAATCTTAGCCTATTCAACCTTATCCTTTTCCATGAGAGATACCTCTTTCTATAGTGTGAAAGAGAGATGGATGAGGAGATTGGGATGATCCCACCAAATAAAAAAAGTGAGTAAGATCCAAACTGTTTGGAGGCCACCTAATCTTCTAGAAGACCCCCTTCTAGAACATTTGTGAAATTTGACTTTTCCTTTGCTTTTAGCATCATTGCACCCTAAGCATAAGGCAACCTGTGGAGATGTCACAGTATATCTCTAGAGAAGGATGTGACGATAAAACATCATCGCAAGCCATGCATATTGCAGGGTGTGACGACCTTCCTTGATAAGGTTTTTGAGAAAGGAAAGCAAATCACTCTCTTCATGGAGAAAGACTCTTTTATCTTTTTAGCGAACATGAACACATGTTGTTAGTGGATCACTAGGGTGACCAAAATAATGTGTAATAGAATGCCGACAAAGTATGAAGCTGGAACTCGTGACAACTAAAATACTTTGTATAATGTGTGTGTCGAACAAGGAGCGCACCGATCGAGAACCTGCAAACAATCAAGAATTTGCGTAATAATATAGCATCGTCTAAGGTAGGCATTCCCATACTCATATTAAAACAATGTCAATGAGTCATGGTCACTAAATATACACTGTGGATCCATGTCATTATGAATCAGCATAGCCACCAAGAATTCACTGTGGATCTATGCTCTAAAAGGACTCAAATTCAGATATAGCCACGAGACATACAAAGTGGATCTATGTGTCAATAAAAATCATGAATACTCCATCGCAACCTGGACCAAAATGATAAGATCCAGAGTGTTCATTTCCATCATCTCTAAGTATGAATCTATCCATGTGATTACATGTGCGGAATTCGAACATGGTAGAAACCACTTGATTACCGATCATTAATGAAAATCGTTAACAAGTGCGAGGGAAATCACCATTGATGTCAATGACTCCCAAGGTACCCTAGTACAATCCAACTAATGTGAATAAATGAGTTGAAGTTGAACACTCGATGGAATCCTCCAATCAGGGGTCAATGATGTGAAACCATTTTTGAAAGCGAAGAAACCTGCCATTGAGGCATATAGGCTCTAAGTTACTAAATTATTTCTAAGTCTTATTCCTGGATAATGTGTTGAAGTCGACAGGAAAAGACTCGTCATAAGAGGTCCTTGATGTATCCCCCATCAATGACATGAAATATGTAACAGATTTGAGGTAGATCAGAGAATGAAGTGATTCGAAACTAACACAGGGAAGGCCAACATGGTAGAATATTTATAACTGCAAATTTCTGACTCAATAGAAGGATTGTTTTAGGTTGGAATTCTCTTGAACATATGAACAACTTGACCATGGTCTTGGCAGCATTGACTCAAGGAGGACCTGACATATGGACATGCGGATGATCAAATGAGAGATCAATGGATTTCCCAACCCGGATACAATGATGAAGGGGGGTGTCATGTTCAAGAGCAACTATTACTGCCACTAACACGGATACAGAGACACATTTCTTTCCCAATCCCCCCCCCCATTTTTGGTGAGTAGCTCTTTATTTTTACGCAAGCTTGAGGAGGATAACATATGCTTGTTGATGTAAGCTCATCCTTCAGATGAGTCCCTCAGAGTATGTTTAACAAACCCTAAGAAGGAGTGGTTCGATCCCATATGGGTCTTTCAATGTTTGTTTAATGAGTCCAAAGAGAGAAAACTCAGGGGTTTTTCATTTTTTGAGAGTCTGAAAAACACTTAAAGAGAACTCCACCAGGTCCTTTTCCGTAAATTAATCTGATGAGACCAAAAAATTGATAATCTACCGCTCATTAGATGTTTTCTTCAAATACTTTTATGAGTGTGAAAAGAACAAGGTCGCTCGAAAATATTTTCATTTTTAAGGAGCACGAAAAGATCTTAAAGGATACTCCATAGGCTTCATTTTTTGTGTCATCATTAGGAGTTCAAAAAAATGACAAAAGACTACTCGATCACATTCTCATGGTTTCACGAGCATGAGAAAGAATCAAGAATCTGCTCAAATTTTTTCCTGAAAAACCCTAAAAAGATCTGTACATGCGACAAATATATAAAAACAAACCTAGAAAAGCAGACCCTTATTCTAATATTTCACCTCTAGACTTTTTCAATCTGCAAAAAATCAATCACTTGCAAAGTTGTTAGGACTTTAGGGTTTGGATGAAGTATAAAAATAATTTAATACAAATGAAAAGTAATAAAAATCAATAAAATAGGTAAAAAACTACATTTCTCTATTTCATTTGTAACTTCACCCAAACATTGCTCAAAAACCCTATTTTTACCTCGATTTTCAACTGCGGATTGTAGAGTGCACGACTAATCATTTCACGAATTGTCTCTATAGAAAAGGTAATCTTCATCTCCTTCATCTTTTCATGGATTAAAAATTGATTTTCATTGGTTGAAAGTGTGCTTTTGGGTTGATTTTTTGGGGTTACCCATGCATTGTGGTCATCACATGTGTCCTATATCAGAACCTGCGACGATACAGGATCACCACAGAAGCCCTTAAAGCTAGGGTGCGACGATGTCACACTATGATAATTCACAGGCCTGCGACAACCGCAGCCCAAAATTTCAAAAGATGAACCCAACACGGGAAAACCCCTAGGAAATAAATTATGTTGCCTCTCTCTTTTTATGGTTCCTTGGCATGTCTTCCACAGTCAATATGTTGGAATGGTGTGAGAGAGAGCATGAAGAAGAAGATTACTTCACTGGGAATGACCCAGAAATAGTCATGGCCCTCCGACAGTGCGGGTTGTTGAAATTATTCAAGATTTAGGGTATGAGGGCCCAGCTGAGACTACTTGAGTACTTAGTTCACATGTGGGATGTGAAAGAACAAGCATTTCATTTGGGTGTCCACACACTCACCATAGATATCGAGAATATCTACTTCCTAATAGGATTGTCTCGTCGTGGATCACGGGTGACACTTACAGGTAGTAGGGGTGGCGGTGAGCCTATGAACCACTACATCAATGAATATTGTGTGTCGGGTACCCAAAAACATGATGGAAAGGTCGCTATCAGGGATGTTCGAGACTTGCCTCTCCAGACTATCCTCTATATGATAACTTGCATGGCAGAAAGTGTAGCTCCCCATATGGCTCTGCAGAGCTATTTTCAATATGCATTGGAGTGTATGGAGCCCCGAGTCTTCAACTAGTGTGAAGGGGTTCTCGAAAGTATGAAGAAACAACTTACCAAGTGCATAAATGGTGGGTTGAAACAATTCGGATATGGGTCGATTTTGGTATCCTTCTTCCTAGAGAGGGTCCTGATTTTACGCTGGCATGTAGAGTGGGGTATACCTTCTCCACAGGATCCAAGATTTAAGAGGTGGGTAGACCTCATGGCCTGACATGCAATTGGTCACATCATTAAGTATAACTATGTCTTCTTTGAATGGTTGAGAACTTAAATGCTCATGGTCGAAAATTATGCATATGCTGAGCTAGACTTCCATGGAGATCCAGACTTATCTCTTCTCGAAGGTTCCCAATGGGGGGACATAGGTAAGAAGGAAATTTTGTTTATATCATGGTTTTGTTATTTTTAATGATATAAAATGTTTTTAATGTTGTTTATCCAATGACTAATCGAATGCTCTTTGATGATGTAGATGTGGGACCTTATCATCCTCCAGGTTCATGCCCTATCTAGAGGCAAGGGGAGAGAGGTGCCATAGTAGGAGTAGCTACTACTGACTTCGAGACCATAAAAAAAAATGGGGAGGGACTCATAATGAATATCCCAGATGCCTCTATAGATGATATTCCTAGGCATTATCCGTGTCACATAGTGGGAATGTCTACATCCATCGGTCGAATGCTCCATAGAGTAGCACGGGCAGTCGCATGTTATAGAGAGCAACATCCTTGATGCTTTGTTGTATATGAAGCCATGTGCTTCACATTTTTGATATTTTGGTGTTCGAACAAAAACACTTTTTGTAAACTTTTATCGTTATTAATATGAGGCTCCTATCGGCTTACTTGTTTTATGTACATAGTGTGATTAGATTTTATAAATGTCTCAAATGTTTGTCTAACACATAATTAGCCAATGCATCTATTAATATATTTAGACATCTAGGAATGTGTTGATATTCAATGTAATCAAAATGATGTTCTAAGAGGTGAATTCGTAAATATACCCTTAACAACATAGGACTTCAGATAGAATAAACATTACTCAATTGTAAACTATTGTTGGCCCTTGACCAAGTTTTGGGAGATCCTTGGTCAAGTTTGACCTATTCTGGGACTTAGAAAGCCTGTTGAAAGCGGAGCGCAAGATGAAGCAGATATCGCAGGATCTCGACCCCTTTTTGGGATTTGGGATTATGTAACGAGTATAGGGATGTCATCCCATGGTTTTACCCATGTTTAGGCCTATTTTGTAAAGTATAAATCTATGTCTAGGCAATGTAAGGAGAGGCATATCTGTGTGATATTGGGCTAAGTGATAAGTATGGATTGTAGATGCTTTGTGCATACTGTGTGAGACTTGCAGAGCTATGTGCAAGTAATTGTAAGAAGGCTTGGTGTTGTACCCTAACTCAAAGAAGGAGGATCTGGCGAAGTGTGCGCAAATCTCCTGTCTTCTGCGGAGTAGGATTTTGATGCTATGTTCCTATAAGAAGCTTGAATGAAGATAATAAAGAGAAGAGTTGGTGGATGTAGCCCTAGGGTGGGGGTGAACCACGTACATGCTGTGTTGCTATGCTTTGTGTGATGTGTTGATGTGTTTATGTCTTTACTTGCTAAGTGCTTTGATATATATATAGTTATGTTTATGATTTGTGCTAACGATGTATATGGATGTTAGATTTGAGCTATGTGAATGTGCTTAGTGCTTGAATCTGCTAGATCTAATATACCTCTCTATGATAAGTGTTTAGATACATCATATCTGAATGAATGATGCGATGCTCTGTTTTATCTGTGGAGTAGATAGTGGTCAAATATTGATGAACTGTTGGTGCTAAGTGCTCTGTTAAGTATTACAATCATAGATCTGTGTCCCAGCTAAGGTTGCAGACACCTAATTCCTGCAACCACCCCTGCCTCTACCTCGAGTGAGACTTCATCTACTTCGTAGGTGTTGCTGAAAGGGTCAGTATTTAGGGTTTTGTTGGTGTGTTGTTGTATCGTTGAACCCTGGGTCTTCTTCTGTTCCAACAAATGGTTCTGTTGCCGAGACCTAAAACTGTGATTGCTGAGAACTAAGAAAGAATAAGCTGTGTGCAAAGATCCGACCTGAAACTGTGATTGCTGGGAACTGAGAAAGAAGAAGCTTTGTGCAAAGATCCGACCTAAAACTGTGATTGATGGGAATTGAGAAAGAAGAATCTTTGTGCAAAGATCCAACCTAAAACTGTGATTGTTGGGAACTGAGAAAGAAGAAGATTTGTGCAAAGCTCTGACCTGAAATTGTGAAATCTCTGTGAGTAGATCTGTTGCCCTAGTGTGCAGTACTCTACTTAGTTTGAGAAGCTCTATGCTAAAGAAAAGAAGTCTGATCTGAATAAAAGAGGTAAGATCTGAACACTTTGTGCTCTGATAAAGGTAAGAATAGTGAAAATTTCTAGATCTGAAAGCTTTGTGCTATGTAGAAGTAAGATAAGTGGAAATTTTTGTTTCAATAGTATGGATCTAGGTATGTTTGATAGATTATGTCCTAGCTTGAAAACCAGGGTGCTAATAGAAGAAAGAAGGTTTGACATGTGTAGATATAATAAGAATAGTGAAAGATATGTTATACCTATGCATAGAGAGAATGTTTGGACTAACAAGTGGGTGCAGGATCCTAGAAAGAAATGTTTGCAGGTTAGCTACCATGATCCTAGTGCACAGTTCAGGAAAGGTTGGGGATCATTTAAAAGAAAGAGAGGATTAACCCTCTGTTACAGTTGCAGAAAACTAGGACATCTTGCTAAGGAATGCCTTGGGAGAATACCTAGTTGTCTTTGTTGCAAAGCTATGGAACATGAAGTATTGGATTGCCATAGAATGATTGCTAAGCTAGAAAGGATGAATATGAGACAAGAAGACCATGAGAAAGGTCAAGCAACTGAGTTTATGGTAGAACCCCAGAAAGAATCAAAAAAAGTATTGCTACAGATGAAAGAAACCCTTAATGACCACCGACATGTTAGCTTATTAGAGATCTTCAAAGAAAAAGAATGCATAGAAGTAAGAATAGGAGACTTAGACATTGACTGTGTTCTAGATGAGGAAACATAGGTGAATATCATGACAAAAAGAACTTGGGAAGCTATAGGAAGGCTTGCTATGATTCCTTCATTAGGAGGAATAGGAATATTCAAAGGAAAGCTGATAAACCTATGTGTAAAGCTCACCCAGATGCCTATGAATGCTAATGGGACTTCGAGAGAGGAGGATTTCAAGATTGTTAAATTTATTGAGAACAACTCCCCATTTACCATGTTACTAGGAAAACCTTAGATTGAAAGAGATCAAGACAGAATGAAGGAGGAAGAAGAAGTTTTAGAGTAGAAGAAGAAAGAGTTAAAAGATTTCCTGACTAGAAGGATCACACACTTAATTGAAGAACAAAAGAACATAGTGAAGCTATTTAACACCAGAGACCTGGATGTTGAAGTTGTAAGAACACTAGAATATCCACAGAAGATTGAAGTACCTATTCCAGATAAATAAGAAGTATCACCCTCGAATCTTAGGAAAGAATCTCAACAGCGCGAAGTAACTATGGCAAAAGGATATAAGAATCAAAATGGAAAAAAGGAATTCTGAGATGAAGCTCACCGGAAAGAAGGCTAGAAAACTAATTAAGAAGAGAGCTACAATTGAAAAGTTATAGAAGGTTCCAGAGGGAACTTCGCAGAGGGAAAATTTGCAAAATTGGAGCTTCGCCGGGATAACAGAACAACATCACATGGAACTTCGCCATGGCGAAGCAATATAGCCCTTGGGAACAATATAACCATTCGACCAACCTTCAGAATGGGTAGAAAGGAATTTATGGTTCACCACCAGACCGTTGGACCTCGCCGTAACAGACAGAACATAGTTAATGAAGGCTTCCCACCCGTTTCCAAGTTATCTATTTATCCTGTGGTGCCATGCATCGAGAACACTTTTGCTAATCGCGAATCTGAGCCTACAGACTCGTTGATTTTACATAGTGATAATTGCGCTATTGTCCTCTATCCCATTGCAGTGTCTAAGTTATTCCTCGAACTTGAGATTTCCAACCCTGAGTGTGTATGTCGGACGAGTTCAGTGATGCAGAGAAAATTGTCGAGGAATTTCTCATCGACCTCATGACCGAAAGAGCAATGTCGAAGTCTACAAGTGTACAAGATTCATCGACAAGAACAGTGAAATCCTCTCCATCGGCTGGTCGTGGAGTTAGACCATCCCGACCATCAGCAGAAAAGAGAACCAAGCACAAAGACAACCTAGTAAATGCGAAGCTGATTCCAACCATATTGCCCGATTACATCCTACCTCTGGCTGGCGGGGTGAATCATGATAGTGTGCCAAGATATTTCGAGTACACCATGGTCACTGTGTACCTCCCGAAGGGGATATGCGCAGTTCGAGCAGAGCAAGATAAGATCACAACATTGAAATTCAACGACTTCAAACTCAGAGATCAGAAGATATATGGTATGATTGCCTCGTAAAAGTACCTAACCAAAATGAAGGGGAATAACTCAAAGATAATCCCTCAGCAGTGGACTATGGACCTCGCACAATCCACCCTCTTAAATGTAATGAAGATACCACACTTTGGAAGGCACCAGGAGGTTAACACGTGTGTTAAGATCCTGATGTCATGCTTTCATGGCGGCTACTTGTGGCTAGACCACCATATTACACTTGACCCAATGTTGATCCACAGGATCACATGACTAAGTATGCAAGGACCTAACCCACAGGAGTTTTATCCAGGAAAAGCTGCAGATTGCGTGCTAGCACAAAAGATCAAGGATACATATGGCGATGTTGAGAATGGAACAAGAGGCTACAAGGTAGCTTCCACCTAGAGTGGCGCAGTGTGCCTAGCATGTCAAATGATAGCTGGAAAGTTAGTAAGGAAGAACCAACCTACGCAGGTCACCGAATTTGTCATTGACCTTGCAGGAAAGTGCACAGAAGGCCTACAAATGAACTGGGCGAAGTACCTAGTTAACTAGTTGGAACTAGATTGCCGAGAAGCGCATGATCAGGGTTATGAATTTCATTTCAGTTGTCTCCTGATCCTCATTGCATTTGTTTCCTGGGAGATGCTGGAAGTTGCGACCTTCCCAAACATAGAGTCGTTCGAACTGCTTGCTGCGAAGTTCGCTACCCTTTGGTATTCAAGTGATATGAACAAACAATGGTAGTCAAATGTTGTGTTTCATACATATTACCTCCAACTAAAGAGAGCCATCGAAGCTGAGCCTCACATGACTCCAAACACCTTACAAAGGTTTTGAACCTTGATGAAGTTCAATGGAGATTGACACTTCATCTACATTACAGTGCGAGCAGATGAACATAAAGAGCAGGTCCAGTCATATTATAAACTTACAAAAGAATACCTTGAGGAGATCACTAAGGAATGGTCCATTGACCTCCTTATCCCCGCTAACCCTGCAGAGATATCTGATATTGACAGCCTAGAGGACACTCATAAAGAACAAAATACACCCAAGAAGACTAAGGAGGTCCAAAATTTAAGCAACACCTCAAGAAAGACTGCTTTAGTGTCACCTGAACAAGGGGGTGATGACGAAGTAGAAGCTGAACAGAATCTAGGATAAGTAACACCGCCTAGAGACAAGATTGACCCCTTGAAGAAGAGGAAGGTTTCTCCCCAGAGACCCTCTTCGCGAAAGAAATCTAGAGCCACCGTGACCAAGATGAAGACTGTGCTTATTGCTGATGATTTTGATTTCATCATCGCAGTGCTAAACAACGCCTCACTGGAAATCAAAGAGAAGCAAGAAGCTAATAAGGAGGAAATGTACAATAGAATTGAGGTCGAGCTTCGAGGAGTAAAACAGGCCCTTCAGTCCAACTGCGCAGTCTCAATTGTGCCCTTGCCATAAGGAGAACCAAAGTTGGGAGATGAGCCAACCCAACTCCACCGACTAGCTGAAACAGAACAAGCCACCCATGCCTTGAAGCAAGTGCAAGGCATACTCGTAGAATAACGCAACATTGTAGAACATGAAAATATTTCTCTCCAAGTGAAGTTCGATGAAGAAAAAGCACAAATTCAATAAGGAAAAGAACAGTTGCTCGCAGAGAAAATCCAAGTGAAAGAAGCGGTCAATAGATCAGTTCACTCTGTGACAGTCTTAGAAATAAAGGCAGAGGACCGAGTCACACAACAAGTAGAGTAGATTTCGGAAGCCATATAGCAGCTACAACAATGCATAACAGACTTATAGCTCCACACAGTGCCCGAGACTCCGCAACTACAACAATGCATAACAGACTTAGAGCTCCACACAATGCCTGAGACTCCGCAGGATGTAAGGGATCAAAGAGAAGCAACCGCCCAGAGCGAAACTGAAAGGATAAAGGCCCTTGCCATGGAGTGCAAGAAACTAAGTAATCACAATGCCTAGATGTATGAGCAACTCACTGAGAATCGAGAATTGCAGGCACTGGAGTCACAGCTCCAGGAAGCAAAGCATCAAGCAGAGACAATACAGGCGAACTTGAAGCCCCTGTCAGCTATGGAAAAAATGAAGCGATCCCAAGAGCAACGCACTGCCTAAAAATAGGTTCACACCATTCAGAGAAAAGTCATGGAAGTAACTTAGAGGCTCCAACCTTTACAAGATAAGGCTGACCAATTTTTCACAGAGGTCGATGGTCGAGGAGCAGAACTTGAGCAGGTTGTCACTACAGCTGAACAACGCCTAGAAGGACCTATCAATGATGCAGTCATCCAAGAGTTTGTTGAACATGAGGCTATGGCATAGCAACAAGTCGAAGAATCTCAATCCATGCTCGAGGATTTTGATGCAGAACTATTCAGATCAGAGTGACTCGGGACAAGTCACAGGTGAGTGTTGGGGGCCTGTTGGCCCTTGACCAAGTTTTGGGAGATCCTTGGTCAAGTTTGACGTATTCTGGGACTTCGACAGCCTGTTGAAGGCAGAGCACAAGATGAAGTAGAGATCGTGGGATCTCGGCCCATTTTTGGGTCCTTTTTGGAAATTGGGATTATGTAACAGGTATGGGGATGTCGACCCATGGGTTTACCCATGTTTAGGCCTATTTTGTAAATTATAAATAGATGTCTAGGCAATGTAATGAGAGGCATATCTGTGTGATATTGGGATAAGTATTAAGTATGGATTGTAGATTCTCTGTGCATACTATGTGAGACTTGCAGAGCTACGTGCAAGTAATTTTAAGAAGGCATGGTGTTGTACCCTAACTCGAAGAAGGAGGATCTGGCAGAGTGTGCACAGATATCTTGTCTTTTGTGGAGTAGGATTTTGATGCTATGTGCTTGTAAGAATCTTGAATGAAGATAATAAAGAGAAGAGTTGGTGTTCGTAGCCCCAAGGTGGGGGTGAACCACATACATGATGTGTTTCTATGCTTTGTGTGATGTGTTGATGTGTTTATGTCTTTACTTGCTAAGTGCTTTGATATATATACATAGTTCTGTTGATATATATATATGGATGTTAGATTTAACCTATGTGAATGTGCTTAGTTCTTGAATCTTCGAGATCTAATATACCTCTCTATGATAAGTGTTTAGATACATCAGATCTGAATGAATGATGCGAAGCTCTGTTTTATCTGCAGAGTAGATAGTGGTCAAATATTGATGAACTGTTGGTGCTAAGTGCTTTGTTAAGTATTACAATCACATATTTGTGTCCCAACTAAGGTTGCAGACACCTGAGTCCTGCAACCACCCCTGCCTCTACCTAGGGTGAGACTTCATTTGCTTCACAGGTGTTGTTGAAAGGCTCGGTAGTTAGGGTTTTGTTGGTGCATTGTTGCAACATTGAACCCTGGGTCTGCTCCTGTGCCAACAACTACAAACTGTGAATTCAATCGTACAATAAGATGGTATATTCCAAGTGAGATAGCGTCAGTCAATAATTTGATAATTGCACTTTATTTCGCGATATTCTTGGTTGCATGACCAAGGCATACACCATGTAGACTAATCAATTCATCCATAGGTGCATAGATTGCCCAAGAAACAAACACTAAGTTTTGAGTACTATGAATAGCACCATCAGTGAAGCCAATGTAGGGTAGTGAAGACACCTACATATGGAAACCAAGCACAATGCAAGGTAAGCAGTCGAAAGGCAGAACCAAACAACGAAAAAGCACACAAGAGTATGATACACTAAAAATAGACAACACTCATGCAAAGAATGATTTAAGCATAATACTTCTTCAAGTAAAGCCCATTTCTGGGTTCACTCAAAGGGACTCCATCTTGATCTACTAGCTCATAAGATCCCTTTTCCAACACTCGTTTCACAATATAAAGACCCTACCACATGGGCTCGAATTTACTGACCCCTAGCAAATCACGATATTGCTCGTAAAGAAGAACTAGATCACCTTTAGAGAAAACATGTGGCGTGACATGCTTGTCATATTGGGATTTAACAAATTTCATCTGAGTTTCAATGACTAAGGTGACATCACGACGAGTCTCATCTAATTGCATCAAATACAAAAGACGTTCGTCTTCTGTAGAGGTGTTATGGAGAAGTTCGATGGCTAGTTTCAAAGATGGGATTTCACATTTAATCAACGAAATAGCTTCGATACCATAAACTAACTAGAAAGTTGTAAATCTCGTGGCAGACTTAACGAATGTTTGATAGGCCTATAATGTTGAGAGCAACATCATGTGCCAATTTTACTTATGAATTCCTACCATCCTTCGAAGAGTAGTAGTGAGAACTTTGTTAATTTCCTCAACCTAGCCATTGGCCTGTGGATAATAGGGGGTTGAGTTTTCATGGCGAAGACCCAACTTTTCAGTAAGTTTAGACATCATAAAATTGCAAAAATGACTATCATGATCAGTAATGATGGCTTGAGGGACACCAAATCTAGTAATGATATGATTGAATATGAACATCGCTACAGTTTTCTCGATGTTATCAAATGTAGTAATCACCTTGGCCCATTTAGTGAAATAATCCACAACTACAATAATGTATCCATGCCCCCGACCGAGTGAGGGTTACATTTCATGAAGTCAATGCCCCATTTGGAGAATGGACCAACAAAAACTACAGGGTGAGGAGGAGCAGGGTGAAATCAGATCTTATTGTTGGAGGTTTGACAAGCGTGGCATTTCTAGACGACAATAATGCAATCCTTAAACAATGAAGGCCATAAATAACCAGCTCGTAAGATCTTTTGGGAAATGGCATACCCATACATATGAACTCCATATGCTCCAGAGTGACAATCATTCAAAGCTTTCTTAGTTTCATCGTAGGCGAGACATCGTTGAAATATGGAATCAATACCACGGTGGTAAAGGGTATCACCAGGGATGATTTATTGACAGGCTTGATACCATATAAGACGACAATCTCTACTAGAAAAATCAGGCCCAAAAGTTTGGGTTTGGAGATAGATGATAATATTTCCATACCATACGTCATCAGAACTGATCAAAAAGAGGGATTCGTCAGGTAAGGAATCCTTTGCCACATTTTCTGTCTCAGTAGAGGGAAGGTCACATATCAATTCAGCAAAAACTAGAGACTTCTTTGACTTGGCACGTTCAAACTCCAAGTCAAACTCCCAGAGAACAACTATCCATTTAGAGTACTTTCCCCCCAACAATTGTCAAGTAAGGATATGTTGCATGGGGTTGCAATCATAAATGACTGTGGTTCTGTTTAATAAGATGTAGTGACGAAAACGTTGAACAACTTGAACAGCTGCCAAGGCCATCTTCTCCACATGTAAATATTTGGTTTTGGTAGTCGTGAGACTTCGACTCAAATAGTATATCACATGTTCATTATGTGAATCATCTTCTTGGACTAAAACCATAGCAATGGTAGAGTCTGAAGCAGCTAAGTACATGAAATAATCTCGGCTATAGTCAGGGGGAAACAACAATGGTGTACGAGTTAAGGCGAGTTTCAAAGATTCAAAGGATTTCTTTGCAGTATCATCCCATAGAAAATTGTAATCTTTCTTGAGGAGCCGAGTAAATCCTTTCATTAATTCAACGTAATTGGGGATGAATCGACGTAAAAATTTTCCCTTCCCTTGCAAACTTTGGAGCTAGCGTAGCGTGGAAGGAAGAGGTAATTTAAGAATAGCCTCAACCTTCAAGGGGTCTACCCAAGTCCTGTGTATAGACACAATAAAACCAAGAAGTCGGTCAGATTCCACACAAAAAACACATTTGTGTGGATTCAAACGTATGTGATAATAACAACCAGGTAGGAAAATGAACCATAAATGTGCTAGGTGACCTTGATGACGCATGGAATGCACCGATAGATCATCTAGATAGGGTTGTACAATGTTCTTAATATCATGAAAAGCGTAAGACATAGCACGCTGAAAAGTCGCACCAACATTTTTTAGACCAAAGGGTAGTTTCAAGTAGGTGAAGGATCCCCAAGGGAAAATAAAAGCAATCTTGTGTTGATCTGCTGGTAAAATGTTGATTTGATTATAATGGTAGAAATTGTCCATTAAGGAAAATATTTCACTCCTGGCATAGTTGTCAACGATCTGGTCAACGAAAGGGGTTGTATAATTGTCCTTAGGGAAAGCTTTATTTATATCCATATAATATACACAAAGGTGGATTGTGCCTTGTTTCTTACTTACTAGAACAAGATTGGATACCCAATTAGTCAAAGCCATAGGATAGACAAAGACAACTTTAAGAAGTTTTTCAAATTCAAGGTTGATAGCAAGATCTTTACGTGGATGTATTGGGTGAAGTCTCTTCCGAACAGGTTTAACATCCAGATAAGTCTTAATCTCATGCACAACAATATCAGGATCAATACCTAGAATTTCTTCATAAATCTAGGCAAAAACGTCACAAAATTATTGAAAAAGGGCTTTATAAGTGCGAACCTCATCAGTAGAACATGAGGCGTCGATATGAACATTTTCCATGACTCTAGGTTTAATCGATATGTCAATAGGAATGGTAGGTGAAATGTTACTCAAGTTCCCTTCATACAAAACATCATGTGTTGACTCAGGAACAAAAGAAATAACAACAACGGTTGACGGAGTCGAAATTCGTTGGTAACTCTCTGTGGTATCACGTTCTAGGAAGAGGATAGAATGATGATGCCCATCGTCCCATGGAGTATCTTCCATAGACATGACTGACATTATCATCTCATCAGTAGGAAAGATCACGTGAAATGGATCAGGAGGTGTATCATAGAGAGAAGGAGGAGAACGAGTTGTCAATTGAATATCTTGATAAGTGGATTCAACCAAACTTAAAGGCATCTTATCGCTGTAACAAAGATAATCACCAGAGTGAGGTACTACCCATGGGTCATATGACTCAGGGGTTTCATGAAAATCGGTTGAGATCATGTTAATCGAAGCGACAAAAGAAGGAGGAATATCAGGTGGTGGAATAGGAAATGTACCCATCAAGGTTGAATCTTTTAAAAGACCCACGCCAACATTCTCATAACCGAGAGGTGTCTTTGAGATAAAAGGAACATTGTTAGTACATGAATCAGAATTAAAGAAGGCTAGTTGGTCTACAGTAATGAACTTTCCTTGGTGCGAGAAACGTAATACACAGAGAAAGGGTAGACACAACTGTGTGTTGGTTGTGGAGCCTGATTATCTTCCTGATTCAGAGGTCCTTTCTTTCAGCCGTGTTTATACCCCATGAAGTATTTACACCCTAGAAGTATGTACACTCTTCCTCGTGGGGGAGTGCAGAGGGGGGGTAGCCCCTCTGCGG
>ML794509.1:388111-406431 GCA_009831015.1 Picea engelmannii
CGATGACCAATCCGCAAAAGGGGATTTGGTCCTTATACAATTACGGACATGATTAATCCTCAATGGGGATTAATCCAATAACAATAATAATAATAATGACATGATTAATCCACAATGGGGATTTAATTCAATAACAAAATAATAATAAGAATGCTCTTTGCAGTTACATTATTTCAACAATACTCCCCACCAATTGTCGATGCAAAGTGTTGTCCACTAATGATGTATCCCCACCATCCTCAAGTCTGATCCTAGATAAGAAGGGTGTAGGTGTAGACTTACATTCTGTCATGTGGAATCTATCTAGAATATCCCTAAGATACTTAGCCGAATAAATTTTGATGTCGGAAGTGTAGTGGACCCATGTACGTCATAGAGAACCTATCATGCAAAATATCTTTGACCAAATCAATCGTTGAAGTAGAGTTACCAGTGATCAAATTATCATCAACATAGAGTACTAATATCATCACAGAGTTAGTAGTCCTTAGCATGTAAACATTGGAATCAGATTTACATCTAACAAAATCATGTGAAAGCAAGTAAGAATCCATTTTTTCATACCATTCGCTAGGTTCTAGCTTGAGGCCATAAATAGAATTATTTAGTCTACATACTAAAGATGAGTTCTAAATGAACCCCCGTGGCTGCTCCATGTAGATCTCCTCTGAAAGGTCACCAAGAAGAAAAACATTCTTCACATCTGGTGATCTTCCCATCCTTTGGTTGTTGTAATGGCTAGAGCCAAGTGAATGGATCCCATATTTAATACAAGATAAAATGTCTCATCATGATCTATCCCATGAATCTGCTGAAATACTTTTTCAACTAATCTAGCCTTGTACCTTCTCACCTGACCATTTACTTCTCTCTTGGTCCTATAGACCCATTTACATCTGAAAATTTTCCTCCCTGGTGGAAGTGGAACCATATCCCAAGTCTAATTCTCTAGGAGAGAGTCATGCTCCTCCTGCATGGTTGCTTCCCATAGTGGATTTCCAATAGCCTCACTATAGTTATGTGAATCAGAAGATTGAACCATATAGCAATGCATGGGCATCACTGGTTTAGAATTTGAAAGTACATGAGAAGGATCCACATGCTGAGATTGAGTCCTCCTCAAATCCAATGGATCCCCCGCAAGGTTTCCTACTTCCTGAAGTGTGGACTATGCCCACTTGGGCATTTAATGAAGCTCTGACATTGACTCCTCATTGGTTGTACTACCTTCTCATATGCATGTACATGATCCTCTAAATCTCTGTCTGAATATGTAGCATATAAATGTGTGGAATAATCATCTCTAATGTCTGGAACTGATGGAAGCACAAGATTCTCTGGATGTTTCACTGGAGGTGCATGCAAAGGACTCTCCTCAAAATGAAAACTACGCTCAATGATAAGCCAATATGTAGAGGGATGAATCAATCTATACCCCTTCACATCATTTGGATATCCCACAAAGATGTAAGGTGTGCTTTGTGGATCTAATGCTTTCCTCTTTTCAGAAGGAATATGGGCCCTTGCTCTAGATCCAAAGATGCAAAAGTGTGTGACATCTGATTTGTCACTTGTCCAAGCCTAAAAATGTGTCATATCCTCAATAGATATGTGAGGTTCTTTGTTTTGTATGTAAGAAACACCGTTAACTGCCTCAACCCAAAACTTGGAAGGAAGTGATATTGCATACAACATGCAACTGGTCATCTCCTTGAGAGTCATGTTCTTCCTTTCAACAACTCTATTATGTTGTGGAGTGTATGGAAATGTGTGCTGAAACTGGATACCAACTCCACAAAAAATATTCTGAACATCTTTATTGATATAATCCCCCCCATTGTCTATATGAAGGATCTTGATTTTTTTCCCAGTTTGTGTCTCTACTAGAGATTTGAAGTCTTTGAGATGCTAAAAAACTTTAGACTTTTGTCTGAGAAAATAAACCCAAGTATAGCGCGATTAATCATCAATAAATGTAAGAACATGCATTGCTTTGCTAATGGACGGATGTGGAAATGGACCTATGAGATCACTATGAACAAGCTCCAAGAAAGAGGAGGCTCTCCTTGCCTTCCCATTTTCAAACTTTTCTTCAAGATGCTTACCAAGAATGCAGCCTTCACAAACCCCTTCAGAAAAGTGAATCCAAGCCTTTGACCATTCTTGTCTTGGAAAGTCGCTGCATGTACCTAAATTTTAAATAACCAAATCTCTCATGCCATACTCTACTACTATCATTAGTATGTGTAAGTAGCAAAGATGATTCATAGTCAGTAAACTTAGAGAACTTATACAACCGTGATTTGTGATCTACCTGACCAACTGAAACAATGGAGCTGTCATGCATGTCAAGTACAGTAACTGAATCTGATGTAAATTCAACCCTTTTACCTGTTTGAGTGATCTGATAAACTGAGAGAATATTTATACAAAGATTTGGAACATGTAAAACATTCTCAAAACTTCCATTAGGGATTTCCACTCTTCCCTCTCCTACAACTACTATTGGAGTATCACCCCCCATGAGAATAGGAGGTCCATAGCATGAACTCAAAGAAGTAAAAACTTCCTCTTTATCTGCCATATGATGTGATGATCCAAAATCTATAATCCATGAATCGGATGAGGAATTAATTGCAACAAGATCATGATGATTACCTTTCTTAGGCGCATGGTCTTCTTCATTATTCTTCTTGGCCCCTTCAGGAATGAAGTCTCCAAGGTTATTCTTCTAAAGTACCCTTGTCATAAGATCGATCTGCTTCTTCATGCATGTGGATTCTTCATGATTCTATTTATTGCAATATGTGCACTGCTTTCCTTCTTATTCTTCCCTTTGGAATTTGAAGAATCTTTGGAGCCTGAAGAATCCTTGAAGTGTTTGGAATATCCCTCCTTCTTTGACTCTGGATGTAATAGCTCCTTTTGTTTCTGCTTCGATTTCTGATTGGATGACCCTTTTCCATCATGCATGGTGAGTGCATGTGATTTGGGATCTTTCATGAGGCCCATATGTATGATTTTTGTCTGCTATTGTGTGAAAGGCTCAATGAAGTGAGCCATCGT
Source organism: Picea engelmannii (assembly GCA_009831015.1). Taxonomy (NCBI): domain Eukaryota; kingdom Viridiplantae; phylum Streptophyta; class Pinopsida; order Pinales; family Pinaceae; genus Picea; species Picea engelmannii. The sequence continues at coordinate 391,178 of ML794509.1, forward strand.
GGGCATTTTCCAATTTTCTCCCAAAAGACATCTTCCATAATGGAAATTTGAAACATATACAACGTATTCTGGTCCTAGCTTGGCCAAGATTGTTAGAATAGGTTGTTTTTCTTGTGTAGACTTTTCAATACTGCATTCACCCGATCTCAATATCAAAGATTTAAATTTATTAAAGAAATCTTGTATATTATCAAAAATTTTAGGGTCTAAGGTATTCAACTCTACCTCAAGCATATGGCCTCGCATCTCATCCTGCTTTCCAAAGAGTCCTTACAAGGTGGTCCAGAGCTCATTTGGATTCTTTCATGTGGCAACATGAAACCATAAATTGGTGGAGATTAACTCAAGAAGTAGTCCTGTGGCCTCATCCTTACAGTTCTCCCATCTAGTCATCACAAGCACTGATGTAGGTTCTGTTTCTATCACCATCGTCAAATTATACAGTCCTTTTCTTTTGAGTTGGAATGAGGACTTCAAATTCCATTCAAAATAGTTGTGTGGTGTGAGAATTATCACCAGTAATTATTTAATAAGTTGCATCGTCTCCATCGCTGCTATTGATTCTGAAAAGATCCTGAAAACCCAGATCATGGATTACGAGATATGACAGATGATTCTATGACAGCTATATATATATGATAAACCACCTATATCTCCCAAAATACGATGTGGGTTTTGGGGATTTTTGGTGAGCATGAGAATCCCTATGTTACACGTCTCTGGTCAAAATTTCTGCCCGACCCAGATCTTGGATTTCAAGATATGGCTATTTTACTGCAGAAAACCAATTTTCTAGAGGACAAACTGAATCGTCGCACCCTAGAGAAGGATACAGTGAGACTATGTCACACCCTAGCAATGGATAGGGTGTGTTGATGTTGGAAAACTAAATGTCACACCCTAGTGAAGAATACAATGCGATGATTTCGCACCTTGGATGTGTAGAAGCTGCGTAGATTGACCATCGTACCCTAGCAATGGATAGACTACATTGATTCCAATTTTCACACCTTTCAATAGGGATAGGCTACGACTATGGAGGAAACTAGGGTTTCTCAATAATGAAATCCTCTTTTGCTCTTCTTTGGCTTGTCTGGGTTACTCCAAGCAACTTGGCTCTGATACCATGTCAGTGTTTCATGGAAACCTGCACATGAGACCTAGCTAAAGCATACAAAAACACAACTTATCAAGAAAAGGAAGAGAGATAAAATATGAATAATGAGAATCAATGTATATTATGATCTGTTCAATGAGTGAGTGATATTCACTCATATAGGCAATGACATCCTATAATTAAGAAAAGTGAAGAAGTAGTGAGCAGCAATGATCTTTTCTTAGGAATGCATGCATAATAATGATGGTCTAAAATTAGAAAGTCTAAAATAGAACTAGTCAGTTAACTCGCACTGAACTAGTGTGCCACAAATAGAAATTTCTCCAACAATAACCCTAAGTAGAAAACCTAAGTGGAAACCCTAACCCTAAAGTGCAGATAGTGGATCAAAGGCTTTCCTGGTTGCTAGATGCCACGTGGATGGTCATGATCGATTGAGGGTGTGTCAATTTTGACTCGGTGCGCTCTTTCTTTGGGGCTATCTAGATTCTTCTTGGCGCTCAGTGGGATAGTGAAAATAAGAGGAATAGACATATNATTAAATGTAGGTAGGTGTTGTTTAAAATCAGAGAGGTTAAGGTTAAGTCCTCTGATGTACATCGAATGACTTTGTGGGAAGTCCTTTGACATACATTGGAGAACTTAACATGAAGTGTGTCGGTTCTATCAGACTGGAGGGAGACAACTCCTCCGATGAAATTGAAAGAGTTGAAGCTAAATCCTCTGATTTCATTGGAGGAGTTGCAACTAACTTATGCGATGGGGAAGGTTTGTCAAAGGAAGGAGTAAGAACTTGAAGGAAAATCCTCCAAAATGTATTGGAGGAGGTGAAGGAAAATCCTCTGATGCATATCGGAGGAGTTGAAGGGAACTTTACCGACAAGAAGAAAGAAGTTGCAACTCATCGACGGGGTTGGGAGGAACTCCTCCATTGTACATCAGAGGAGTTGAAGGTAACTCCTCTGATGTACATCAAAGGAGTTCCAACTAACTTTACCAAAATTCAGAGACTTGTTTTTGAAATATTTTTTAAGTGTTTTCCTTTTGAGAAAGGTAGATTTAGGGAAGTGAGAATTGAAGGACAATATTGAGAACTAAGTAAAGGAACTACTAGGAAAGCTTGCCAAAGTCAAAAAAATAAGGGGATCTATTTCTTAAAAGGAAATTACAAATGGATTACAAGGAAAATGGAGGGTTGTAGTGCCTGACACAATAGAAGGATACTTAAACTATCTTGTTGAAGCTTTGGCAATGATTGTGTGAATCTACGATAGCTCAATATCCTATGCTTCATGTATAAAGTGTAAACATCATTATATTGTCTCACTCCATTAGGATCAACATTAGCCCCAAGGCCCAACCTTCCTATACCATATTCTCCTAGTTGTGTTCAACACTTTAATTCAAGAGTGTACTAGTATCTACATCACTTGAATATTAGGTGGAAGTGAAAAACATGAGCCACCTATACTACTCAGTTTCTCCCTTTTATCATCCTCTATTGCATAAGATAAAGTTGTCTGAATTTTCTAAAGGATTAAGTTTTCATGTTTGAAAAACTTGCTTTCAATGATATACAATATAAATAGAGTAAATTTTAGGGGAAAAAGTTTGCCCATGGGTGAAATTAGAGAGTTCCAAATTTTGGTTAGATTTTTTTTTGGATTGTAGTGCTTTATTAGCATTCACCCGCAAATTAATTATTTTTTTTTTAATTTTTTAACGAATACAAGATTAGCCAACATGTATTTACTAGATGTGAGGAAAGAATTGGTTTTCTCCTCGTGAAATTTGAGCTACAACTTTCTGTTCGCCCTAATTTTTCAAGAATGGATATTTTTTGGGATGATTTCTCCCTCTCCATTTGGTGTGAACCGAATTCCAATGCCCATTCACCCCAATTTCATGGAATGAGTTTTTCTTTTGAGTTATATCGCCCCAATTCTCTTGAATAGGGGTTGCATGGGAACCATGAACTATTTTTTTCCATTTTCGCATCTTCATAGATATTCATATCAAATGCAGGACTCGAGAGCCCTTCCAAAATGAAGAGTATGTGCTTGTTCACGAAGCTTATAGTCACATATAGTTCAAATTTCCAGGTCAATAATATACACATCTGTGACTGCCATGGTAGTTCCAAACCCTTGTACATTGTTCATTGTATCTCCATCTTTCTTGATAACATTTATATATATAAACACAATCATGAGTTGAAGAAGAGCTTCGTACCATGCAACCTAAAAAATGTGTTGATACAGTGCAATGTTCCTTTTATTGACCCTTGAGGGATTTCCGGGGTGAGTATTGAATCATCAAAAAAATCACAATGAAGTAATTGGCTACCACATGGCAACAAAATTCCCTTAATCCACTCCTCTAGTAAGTTTGCATCTAGCAAATGACCAAGAAATTACAAGATAAATTGATAAACATGTATGGCGTGGAAACTTGTCAAATTGATATCTAAAGTGGGATGGCTTTCAAGAGCATTATTCACATAAATGGTGGTCATTACATTAGAATGTCTTTTCCTATCATGTCCAATGGAAAAACTTTAAAACCTAATCCTTTTCATCATATCCCAAATAAAATCCCATTCTATCCTATCATGAGCTTTATCAAAGTCATTTTCAGGAAGAGTGTATTGTGCCTAGTCTATACTTTCCCATGTCATTATTATATTGTATGTAATGAATCTTCCTTTCAAGAATCTTGTATTTTTTGTTGGATGATCCTGGCTACAACGTGTTTGATTTTGTTTGCTAAGAATGGAAATTATTTCTTCTCATGAATGTGCTATGATTTTTCTATCTTTATCTTCTTTTTGAGTCATGTTCATAAGCATTCTTTCAATTTACCCTGGTTCACTATCATTACTCTAAACATCTAACCTTGGGTGAAATTCACATTGAACAAGCACATGATTACTAGTCAAAATATAATTTCCCAAATTCCTCTACCCTTCACTTCTGTGACATGGATATCAAATAAATTGAGATAGGTGCACTTGAAGCATATTTACTTAATATCAAATATGGTTTAACTAATCATAGATAATTTTGTGATTTGCGAGCTAGATTGATTTGGTGATTTTGGTTTGCAAATCTCACCAGTTACATTGAATTCCCTGACTATAAAAGAGAGAAAAATAACTTATTGTTCTTGTTTTCTTACTAGAATTCATAGTAGACCATTAGAAAATCTGTCAATTGTCCAACATCCATGGCATTTTATGGTATGTACTATCATCTATATACTTTGAAGCAAGTATTATTGAGAAGTTGCATTATATGGGATGAGTTTTTATAGACTCCAAGCCAACTCTTACGCTTCAACCTAATTGAGTAATTCTTTGAGTTGAATTTGGTGATTTTGGCAGGAACATAAACAAATGTGGAAAACTATTTTGAATTCTTCTTATGTTCACTTCCAAAGCGTTGTATAGTTTCACATTTCTTAGATTTGATTCAAAAATATATATTTTCAATTCAGTTGGAGCTGAAATAAATTGAGCTTTGTATAAATAGATCTATCCATTTGAAAATGCAAGGAAAGACAACCATAGATGGTAAAGGAGTTATAAAACAAATTTTACATAGCTAATTAATTTTATTTTCAGTAGGAATCCATTATCCTTAATTGTAACAAAAATGATAAATTGATCGAGTTAAAAGGCAGTTAAGATATAAACATTTAAATAAACTTCATTAAATTATCTATTAGAAGCGACACTTACCTAGGCATATGTTAAACAACATAAATAGGCCTAAAGTAGCAGAGCAAGATAAATTTAATTCAAGTATGTCAGACAGTGAAAATTATACCCAAGTAGCGTAGTATGGTAAAATAAGCATTAATCCAGTCAAATGCTCTTTATATTAAACCTCTACACAATCAATCGAAAATATACATATAGAGAAGTGCATTTCTAACAATTATCCATGAAAATGAGCTTACAAAAGCATATTGGAGCTTGTCGTTAAGGCTTGCACATCCTTTTTGAAATAATATTATTCATGTGCCTGTCGATATCTTCAAGTTTAATTTCTTCCAAGGATCTCTTTGATGAACATAAAGGCACATCACCGCATGAAATTTTTAAGGATCAATATATTCATTTGCACATAAGCCATGCCACATGAGCCATAAAAAATATTCATAAGGTTATTTCTCTTAAACTAGGTCATAGATAACACTTTCATAGTGGTATAAAAGATGGAATTGTGTTTTATGAAATGCATAAGAGTCTCGAGCTTTAGATGAATGGAAGAAGCGATCATGTATGGCATCATGACTATTGTACCAGGATAGTATTGCATAAATACACACCAAAAATATGGATAGTAAAAAGCATGCATGAAAATAAAAAGTCATGAAGGTTGATTAATAATTTAATATATCTCTTTGTTTAATATTTCCTCATCATTGGGAATATAATGGACAGATCAATCTGCTACAGATGAAGAAAATGTATTTTGTTTCAAATCACCATGTAATTGTTTCCAATACTTCTTTTGGTTGGTGAATCAAGTATTACTTTGAAATTCTAGAGCTACTTTTGTCTCACACATCACACATGCAATGTGATTCCTAAGTTGCATGTGCATATCCAAAATGAGAACTAGAGGTAGGCTGGGGCAATTCTGCCATGATATTGTGTACTACAACATTTTCAAGTGATTTTTATACAAATTCTCATTGCTCCATATGTGAGAATTTGTCACAACTAAGATGTCCCAACAATTTACTCTCATGTTTACAATTGCCAAATTGTTGTACTGAAAGGTAGGGTATTATTTCCCTCAGTAAAATTATTATATGAGTGAAATCAACAACACTAAGAAACTTGTGTATTCGTTTTTACGCTGAAATTCTTAAATTTAGACCAATATTCTCTAATCACCTTTTCTTTATGAAAATTGTAATGAAAAGAGATACCCACCAGATTGCATGTTGTATGAGAAAAAGAGAGATACAATGAAAATTGCTTATAAACAAGAAGAAACCAAAATATTTTATATGGAACTCCGAAAAGAATAATTTTACATGCTATGTTTTCACATGTTTCCTAAAATTGATTCATAAATATTGGATAACTGATTTCTTGGCTATATTAAGGTTAATGCCAAGGGTAATGACTGAATGTATCCATTGTAAGGAAGGGAATATTGTACACGTGGCCACAAAAAGTTGTGACAAATGTCAAGGGGTACGAGTAGGTAGAAAAATGTCATGATGACCAATGGATCTCAACCCCAAGAGAAGGATCATAAATGGGTTGTTCCTCCTCTCTTAGAAAAATGGGTAAGAGTTAGATTGATGTGTAGGGTGGTAGGATGGAAGAATCATGGAAATCACAAGTGGATAAGCTAATAAGAATAGAGATAAATGAATGGATTCAATTTTATGATTCATTTTGTGGCTCAATTTGAACTCCTTGCAGTCTAGTTAGAGACATTACTGGTTTTAGTTGCTCTAGGTTCCTAAATTTTTATATAGGTCTTGGTCTCAATACACATAAGCACATACCTATCAACCTAGTAAAAGTGAAAGAATCCCACCCGCCATGTATCCACCTAGGTGGGACTTGTATCTCTACACATGGGACGTTTGTTCACTCTCAATTGCCAAGGGACTAGACTCACTTTTGTTTTCAAATTGTTATTCTAGAATTTTTAAACCTTTATTAACCTACTTTCTTAGTCTATGCTCTTTGTGGAACTTGTGTTGGGATGCCTCTTTGGTCCTATTTTTTTTTTATCTTCTATTTCTTGGTTTCTTTCATAGTACTTAATCATAGTGGGTAGAGGTGCCAAGAAGAATTGCAACATGAACCAGGAGTATCCTTCAAAACCCTCCTTGGGCAACAAAGGAAAAATAATTAGGGAGGAAGGGAGGAGTGGAAGCAAAAGTGGATATCAAGCCATACCAAGGTGATATCGATGCATTAAAGTTGAATAATTGGTTACAACAATTAGAGGTATACTTCAGTGTTCACAACAATTAATAAAAACTGTGAAAAAAGAATCTTGTTCAAAGGATAAAAAAATGTTGTTGTTATAAGAAATAACAACAATTAATAAAAACTGTGAAAAAAGAAAGTGAACAAAATATTTTAAAAACCTTGCAGTGACCAACTAGAAACAAAATTGAAGCTGCAATGAAACTTTAAAGTGAAGGTTGTCCCAAAATGGAAACAAAAAAGGAATGATTCACTAGGAATGGTTAATCCTAGTGAACAACCACTTCAATGATTGTTTCTCAAAGTCACTATAAATATAATTTTTGAATTTGGAGTGCACATGGTTTTTTACTATATCATATCAAACAAATCATGTTAATATCTATATCATTCCCAAAGACACCGAATTCAGATCTTGTGTTATGGAAATCTTGTCAGAATATCCTACAAATTGTATACCCAACCTTATGGTGTAGGTTCATCAAGTTTGTTGGGTTAATTTCTTCAGTGTGCCCCTGATCCTTTGGTGAAGGCTCATGTATATTGGATAATCTTGTCTTGGCATTTTCAATTCCCTCCAGGTAACTTTGAAGGAAATTTTCACCTTGGGATTTTATCATATGCAACAAAAACAAAGTTACTAACTTAACGAGAACTCTCTAGAGTTATTGTTTTCTTAAAGGTCACATTTAGTGGCTATTTGTACCCTCATTTCAAAAAATGGTGCTATTGGTAACACTCTTTTTTTTTTTTTCAGAGTTAAAGTTACAAAATTTTGCAACCGTCATCTTTAAAGTTGCATACAAAAGCCTTAAAATAGGCCCAGAAACAAAAAATGGTTATCACGGGAGAACTCTCATTTTTTTAAAGTTCGTGTTTAGTGGCTATTTTTAACCCCATTTCAAAAAATGGTTCTACTAGTAGAACTCTGTTTTTTTCATTGTTAAAATTAGAAAAATTTGAAACCATCATTCAAGAAACAATAAATGGTGATCATAGCATCACTCTCTTTTCTTTTTTTTTCGAGGTTAAAATTACAAGTTGGTTGAATTCGTGGTCTCGATAACCATTACTATTCCAAACAAATACCTTAAAATTCACCCCTAAAACTAAAATTGGTGCTAGCAGTAGACCATGTTTTCTTCGAGGTTAGCATTACAACTTGTTTGATATTGTGCCCTTAACAACTCGCATCATTGTGAATTTCCATGGTTTTTGAACCATTACATTAAAAACTAATAGTTTTACAAATTTTTCCAACGGAAAGATTACACATATATTTAATACATATAAAAGTAGTCTTTTTATAGTACAGTGTAATAGCATTCAGCCTTAATAGTCCTCTCTGATTTGAAACTAATACTTTTACAAATAAAATCATAAAAAATGAAAAAATAATAATAATAAGCATAAAGAAAATATAAATATATCTACATGAAATTAAAAAAAAAAAAATGTATTTTAGAAAAACTACAATGATATATATATAAACTTTTCAAAACATATAAAAAAAAAAAACCAATAAAGAAATATATGAATATTGATGATGATGATGATTAACGTCAACTAAGACTGAATTGGTCTATTGGACCTCAAGAAACTAAGACTGAATTGGTCTATTGGACCTTAAGAGGGTAAGTGATTAATTGTGATCCTTTAGAATTTTGTTTCTATGCTCAAAAAGCATTAAGAGAAGCTTTCCAAGATCATCATACTTTTGTTGAGTTAAAAGGTTAGGAAGGTTGTTAGTGTGACAAATATTTTGAAAATAAGATCTAATATGGGTATAGGCTGGACAATCTAAGAGAAAGTGCTTTTCATCTTCAACCTTCTAAGTGTCACAAAGGTGACACACTCTTTCATCCCATGGTGTTTTAGGAATTGACCAACTCCCAGTTTCACTATGGAGATCGTAAGAATTTGTTCTTATCTTAGAAATGATTTTTTTTTTTTCTTTACACTTGGCAAAACAGATAGATAATTTTGATCTTCTAGATTAGGGTTGATTACATCCTTATAATACCTTAATTTTCTTTTTTCCTCTAACTCTTTATCACACCATATTTTCTCCTTAAATTTTGATTTGATGTTTTTTTTAATAGTATCTTTATTTTGCAAAATGGTGGCTTCCATGTCTCCCTAATAGTTTAGCCAAGACTGTGCATCTTTATGCCCTCCTTGCTTGAATCGATGGTGGTTATGACTTGATTTTGAAGAAATTTTAGGAAGCTCCATGTCTTTCTAAAAAATGTGTTTTTAGAAAAACTGCAACGATATATATATATATATATATATAAACTTTTCAAAACATTTAAATTAAAAAATAAAATACATAAAAATCCAAACCGGTAAATAAATATATGAATATTGATGATGATGATGATTAATGTCAACTAAGACTGAATTGGTCTATCGGACCTTAAGAGGGTAAGTGATTACTTGTGATCCTTTAGAATTTTGTTTCTGTGCTTGAAAAGCATTAAGAGAAGATTTCCAAGATCACCATACTTTTGTTGAGTTAAGAGGTTAGGAAGGTTGTTAGTGTGACAAATATTTTGAAAATGAGATCTAATATGGGTATAGGATGGAAAATCTAAGAGAAAGTGTTTTTCATCTTCAACCTTCTTAGTGTCACAAAGGCGACACACTCTTTCATCCCATGGTGTTTTAGGAATTGACCAATGCCTAGTTTCACTATGGAGCTCATGAGAATTTGTTCTTATCTTAGCAATGCTTATTTTTTTCTTTACACTTGGCAAAACAGATAGATAATTTTGATCTTCTAGATTAGGGTTGATTACATCCTTATAATACCTTAATTTTTTTTTTTCCTCTAACTCTTTATCACACCACATTTTCTCCTTAAATTTTGATTTGATGTTTTTTTTAATAGTATCTTTATTCTGCAAAATGGTGTCTTCCATGATTCCCCAATAGTTTATCCAAGATCGGGCATATTTATGCCATCCTCGCTTGAGTTGATGGTGGTTATGACTCGATTTTGAAGCAATTTTAGGAAGCCTCGTGTCTTCCATGTTGTTTAACTTGTTCTTATACATTAGGTATCTAGTCATATCCATGATATCAATGGGGGGGAGGCTTGTTTCTAAGAGTAGGATGGGATAGGGCGTATTTCTATTAATTTTAAGATTATAGGTTTAAAATTCTTTTGTATTTTCTCTATCTTTCTCCAGGATTCACGAAAGATACTACAACCCCAGACTTCACATCCATAAAGAATAACAAGTGTATCAAGAGTCTCAAAGAGGAGTTTCTTCATATCCCAACTCCAAAGATCATCTTATTTACAATTGTTTTCAAGCCCATAATAAGCTTTCCATCCCCCAAAAATCCTTTTCTCAATGTTATAATTCCAATTGAGCTTGTGGTGAATATCAATTCCAAGATATGTGTATGAAGTCACTTCCTTCAAGTTGTTGTTGTCATATATGAAGGTATCATAAGGGATCTTATTGGATTTAATAATCATGACCTTAGTCTTATCAGTATTAACAGTCATACCCATATTGGAGAAACAATCCTTGAGGATTCTTAGTTGGTTTTCAAGATCATGGGGACTCCTTGCCATAAGAATGATATCATCGGCATAAAGAAGAAGATTGATGACTATACCAATGAGAGTAGGGCCGACGCAACCTTTTTTTCCAAGAAATCTTCTAACTTGTTAATAGAAGTGGAAAGGGTTGGTCATTCTATTATTCTTTTTATAGGACACCTCAAAAAAGAACTTTTTAATAGAAGTGGAAAGGGTAGTTGTAAAATTATGATAGAGTTGTTCAATGTTGTCCTTATAAGTTGGGATATTTAAGTTAGTATTTAAATCCTTTAAGAAAATGTCAACTTTACTTTTGTCAAAGAGAAAATTCCTTTGATTATCATAATTATCTTCAATGGCACTCCTATGCATGGAAAAGTTTAGATTTAGGGTTAAAGGTTTATGATCAGAGTTAAGCTCTTGGTAATTTAAAAGGTCAAAATTTGTTATTTGGTTGGAAACATGGATATCAGATATCACATAATATACAACACTACTACCTAGCCCATGAATATAAGTCATATGGTTGGAGTTTGGCCACTTCATTACTCCATTGCAAATTATTAGGTCTTAAGAGTTGTAGAGCTTGACCAACTCAGTACCAAACAAATTCTCAATTAGGTCTTCAAAGCTTCTTTTGTAGCTATTAGATCAAACAAGGTCCTCATCTAGCCATAAAGGATTATGGTTGGAGTCATTACTTAAAAGAGTAGCTTGTTTAGTTGCAGTCCTAGCATTAAAGTCTCCTAGCAGGAGGATATTACCTTCATTTTTCAAATTATAAATATATTGTTCTAAATTATTATAGGGACAATTTTTATCTAGATTGTTTTTCTTATAAAAGGTAGAATTAATAGGTGCAAAATAGTAAATTGCTATATCCATCTTCTTAGCATTGGTGTCTAAATTTTTTATCCAAATGTATTGATTGAGAGGGTCAATCTTATGAAGTTGAATGTGAGGAGAAATGGTCTTTCTAATATAACAAGCTATGCCTTCTATCCCTCTACAGTGGGGTTTTTTGTTCCATGTCAACCACAAGACAAATCCTTCTATGTTAGGGACCTTGGACTCCTCATGCTCCCAAGTTTCAACTAGACAGATAATATCAATATCACTCAGGATCCAACTTATCATAGGACCTTTGCGCCATGGAAAGCCATGACAGTTCCAAAAAGGATCCTGAGTGTCCCAAATTCTTATTTATTATTATCGTTCTAGTCTCTATCCCTAATAATAGCTTTTCGATTTCTAATTATTGCCCATTTTCCTTCTTTCCTGGATTCTTTTACCTTTTGAACTTCCTTCCTTAATTCAGCTTGGTCTTCGGGAATGAGGTCTTCATTTATAAATATTCATGACCCTTTTAAGCTCAGAGATTTACTAAGTATGTTATATTTATGGTCATTACAACTTACTTTGACACGGATCAACCTATCTTTGTGATCAATTATTTTTCCTAGCCTATTTTCTTCTATGAGGTAAGTTGTATCAATTTGTGATTTATTATTTAATTATTCTTTTACTATTGCTAGTGTATCCTCCTCTTGTTGTTCTTTTATATCAAAAATTATAAGGTTCAAGGCTCTTTTGTTATGCTCATGGTCCAACTAGATTAGCTTATCCATTTCCTCTTTAATATATATATATAAAATAAAAAACATACTTTGAATCAATATAAAAAAATAATATAAAATTTAATTTTAAAAAAATGGGAAAAAAATTTAAAACGTTGAAATTTTTAAAAAATTAAAAAAAAAAAAGTTGAAAACACATACTAAATAGGGGAAGGGAAATTCAGAGAATTCCATTTCACATGAAATTTGTGTCTAATGGGGTGGGGAGTGAATCCAGGAATCCCCCTTTCTTATGGCCTCCCCCAAGAGGATGCCCACACGGTCTCGGCCTTTCATGTGAAATAGGTCGGAGGTGGTTCCCAGTATATCCCTCCCCTTATTTATGTGTATTTTCATTTTTTTTTAAATGAAAATTTCAAAAATTTCAAAAAAATTTCAAAAATTTTAAATATTTTAATTGTTATTTATTTATTTTAAATTAAGTTTTATTTAGTTTTTAACTAGTTTTTAATTATTTAGAATATTTTTTTCCCTTTAACTTATATGTATGTTTTATTTAGTTTATAACTAGTTTTTTATTATTTATTTATTTTTTTCTTTTAATTTATATATATTTTTAATATTTATAAATTTTCAATTTATATATTTTTTTAATATTTATAAATTATCAATTATTTTTTGAATTTGTTAATATTTATAAATTATCAATTATTTTTGGAATCTGTGAATGGTATTTTCAATTTTTACATTCTTATTTTCAATTTTTACTTATTTATTTTCTTTGTATTTTAATTTTTTTCAAGTTTTAATAGATTCTAATTTTTATTCTAATTTTTTTTTTTTAATTTATAAATTAGGTTAGTTTTTATTATTTTAATTTTATTTCTAACATATTTTATAAAGTTTTTCTTTTTAATTAAAATATATATTTATTTTAATTTAATTTTTTATTTTTTAGTTTATTTTCCTAATTTTTTTATTATTTTAATTTTATTTCTAATATATTTTATAAAGTTTTCCTTTTATTTTAATTTAATTTTTAGTTTATTTTCTTAATTTAAAAAAAAAAATATGTATTTGTGTTAAAATTGTTTATTTATATGTATATTTTAGAAGAAAAAAAAAATGTTTTTAAGTGTTTTTTTTCCATATTTTTTATATTTATTTATTTTATCTTTTTGTTTGTAATAATTTTGGTTTTTTAACTTTTTTTTTTTTAAGCATCATAATTTTAAACTCAAAATAAAATAGCGATATTATTATTTGTAACATTACATTTCGATTTGGAAGATGATTTTGAGGTTTTGATTTGCAACATAACCAGTTGTCAAGGTCATTGTTTCAAACAACTTGTAATGTTAACCTTGGGAAAAAGAGGGTGCTACCAATAACATTAGTGTTCAATTTTAAGATTTATGTTCAGAATGACACTAGTTATCAAGACCATGATTTCAAACAAGTTATAGTTTTAAGCCCCCCTCCTAAAAAGAATGGTGATGTTGTGAGCACCACTCTTTGATTTAGGGATCAATTTTAATATTTTTGTTTGCAATTTTATGGGTATTTAAATCCATGGTGGAAAACTGTTGTAATTCTAACCTCGAAAAAAATGGGTGCTATCAGTAGCACCACTTTTTTATTCGGGGGTTGATTTTGGTGATTTTGAGGCAAAAATATGATTTTGGAAACTCAAGTTATCATTTTGAGTTCACAATTATCGTTAAGTTGGTAACTATGTTCAAATTGGATCTTGAATTCTCAAATAGTTGACACATGAATGCAAAATATGGATTCCAATGAGCCATGACCTTCGTTTTCCTCCCTCTAGCGACTTGAGAAAGCTCTTAGAGACTTGTTTATTTCTCCTCATATCCACATCCAAGAGCAAAAAACAATCGATCGCAGTCTCAATCTCAAAGTTGACTTATCGATGGGAACAATGGTAGCTCATTAGGACAATTTGGATACATTAGCATCATCAATGCGAGAACTAAATCACCTCTAGGACCCAATGCACTTTGGAAAGCAATAGGATTTTATTACATCCAATTTGACTTATGAAACACCATGGCTTTAGTTGGGCCTCACCTCTATCAACTCAGGATCTGGAACTCAACAATTTCCATCTCAACAAGAAGGAATGGTAGAACCAAAAGATGAGGGAAACTAGTGCTTCTTCTTTGTCTTTTTCACTATGTGTTCTTCAGTATACTTAGTAAAATTTTGGTCAGCAATCATCGAATTTTGGAACTCCACCTTATTATGAACAAACTGTAATTGGTTAGCTAGAAAGTATCATGAGGAATCAAAACAACCACACTATGGTTGGTTCTTCTTTTGTAACCCTCATCTATATACATTGACATAATTTTTTTAAATAAAATCACTTTTCAGTGTTTATTAAAAAACAAATATAACTTTGTGAAATTAATTAATAAAAGTGGAATCCCTACATTAAATTGGTTTGTTACAAGATCCCATCATTGAATTCTAGAAACAAAGCTAATCTCAAAGGAATAGTTCTATTAATGAAGTTATTTTCAAGATTAAAAAACCCCACCACAAAACAATTTCTCAAAGGATTTGGGCACTTTTCCTACAACTTTGTTTTGATGCAACCTTTCAAAACCTTTAAAATGAATGGTATCAACTTATCCTTACTTAGCAATGAAAGTTTTAAGTGACTAAGTTGGTTCACTACAAGATACATTCGTTGAATTCTAAAAAGAGGCCAAGCTTAATTATTTTAATGGAAATGAAAACAATTTTTCATTATGTGTTACTTCAAATGTTTTTTAAACATTATACACATGATTATAGAAAATTATGAATATCGTTTTTATAAAGTTTAAAATTTAAACCATAAATAAAATATTTTAATAACATTAATTATAAATGTTATGATAACTAAAATATTTTGATAATATTAAATGTAAATGTTATGATAACTATAATAATAATAATCTATTTTTAAGGTCACGGCCAAGCCAGCACACCAAATTGGTGTATGAGACCCCCTTGTTTGTGGGACAAGGGACC
>ML794510.1:9813-24119 GCA_009831015.1 Picea engelmannii
CGAAGTTGTGGGAGCTGAAGAAGATATGGGTCGTCCATTGGTGAGGACAAGTGTCGTCAGATCCTGCACTCCGGAGAATAGTCACTCCAGAACAATTGAAGTGTGAAGGCACGAGGATTCCCAAAGACTGGAGTCCTGAAGTCATCCTAATCATCCGTTGGAAAAGGATGCATGGCAGAAGATCTACCACTTCGGAGAATTGTAGCCTCCTTCTAGTTGTAGCCAGAGAATTAAGGAGTTGGAGATTCCCTCGGGTTGTAGTTTGAAAATATAGGGAGTCGAAGCCTCCTTCCAGTTGCATTTAGAGAACAAAGGAAGTTGGTGCTTCCAATAACTGTAATTCTTAAAGACATATAAGAAAAAATATTCTATGATTTTCTCCTCCATTGGGTTTCCACATAATTTATAGTTTATTTACTCTACAATATAAAGATAAATAACACTTAAAAATTGTGATAAAAATGATTAAATTTATGTATTACTCATTCACCCCATCTCAATAATCCAACATATTACATTATTGATCCCATGGCCATAGATGATATTTACATTATAAATGGCTCAAACTAGATTTAAAAATGAAAATGTTATAGATAAACCCTAAAATGGAGCTTGTATACAAATTTCTTGTATTGTTTTTCTTTAAATAAAATTATAATTATTATAAGATATTGATTACATATATTTGGCTATTATAAATAAATGATGGTTATAAATTCATTAAAAAAATGAGTTGTAATGTCATATAAGCTATTTGCACACCCTTTCTTAGCAAATTATATATATATAATATTTATATTAAAGAATAAATAGGTGTTACAAGTTTATCTATCTTCCCTTTTTATTTCCTTTTATATCTTTCTATAATCTAGGGTTTTTTTTAAATTTCTTTACTATATTTTTTTATAGTTTCATTTTCTTTATCTTTATCGAACATGACAGTAGCGTCAATTGTACTCAATTGGTTATCATCTTCATTAAACTTTTAATTTTATTTCCTTTTATATCTTTCTATAATCTAGGGTATTTTTTTTAATTTCTTTAGTATATTTTTTTTATAGTTTCATTTTCTTTATCTTTATCAAACATGACACTAGCGTCAAGTGTACTCAATTGATTATCATCTTCATTAAACTTTTAATTTTAGCGCAAATAGTACAAACTTAATATCTCTCTTTTTTTAATCCCGAGTTACAATTTTTGTTTCCTAAACAATTTTCAATTTAAATGGAAAAATGCTTGTTCTAGGTTTTGTGGTTCAATTACACCATATCCCTATATATGTAATATTTATGGAATCTTATGTAGGCTTTGTGATTCAATTACACCATATCACTATATATGTAATATTTATGAAATCTTATGTAGGTTTTGTGATTCAATTACACCATATCCCGAATATGTAATATTTATGTAATCTTATGTATTACCATTAAGAGGAATATAAAAAATGTTTATGTAATCTTATGTATTACGATTAAGAGGAATAACAAACTCTTGAAGTATTAAGGGTTTTATGTTAAAACGATGTTAAAGAAGTGAGGATATGTAATATTTATGGAATTTTATGTATTAGGATTAAGAGGAGCAGCAAAATCTTTATCAAAGGTTTTATATTAAAATGATGTTAAAGAAGTGATCTTGTTGTTTTTGGATATTTTAAAATTTTAATTGAAAAAAAACTATTTATTTTATTTTAATTATAATATTTTTTTTACATATATTAAATTTTAAATTAATAAAAAATATTTTAAATATTTGTGTTTTTATAAAAAAAAATATTTGTTTTTTTTTATTTTTTTAAATAAATGTAAAATTATAATTAAAAATCACATATTTTTTTTAGTAATATAATAAAATTTAATTTTTATAAATATAATATTATTTTTAATATTAGAAATGATTTTTTGAAATTATATATATATATATATATATATATATATATATAAGATATGTTAAATGATATGTTTTTAATATTTCTAGTATATTAGGTGGTATGTTTTAAATTCAAGTTACTCTATGTTTATGGAGGAGTTTTCGATGAATTTGTGTACAATATATAGGGTGTATATGGGGATAAAGGTGTGCACAATTACAGAATTATACCCACCTACTCTTATAGGTTTGATGTTAGGGGAGTGAGGATCTCCATTTGTGGTGAATTATGCACCTTCATTCCTCATCTTTGTCTTCATCTTTAAATTGGATACCTCCATTCGTGTTCCCTCTTCACATCTTCAAATTACACATAAATGCAAATCGCCACTACCTCACCATTCACCTCCTAGCGATGGGGATTGAATATGTGCATTTATGCACACCCCCATCTCCACCCCCACCCTCACCCTCACATTGATCCTCTTGATGGTCAAGGTGTGGTGTTGATAAAGTCATGTATTTCTCAATGGTGGGGAAACATGTGAAAGTGAAGGTGTGCAACTCATGAGAGTAGGGATGGGGGGTGCAAGTTTTCCAAGTGCACACTATCATCACCCATCCCTTGGAAAGTGGATGGTTGGGGGTGGGGGATGTAAGGAACAAATGAGGATGTGTATTCATGTATGATTTAACTATAGGGGTGAGGGTGAAAGAGTATGCAATTTGATGGTATTTGATGGTATAAGTTTTTCCACTCATTTTGATTGTGTGTCTGTGTGTGTTAAACGAAGACAAAATCACATTGACAAATATTGTGGTATATCTGAGTGTGTATAAATTGTGTAAATATTTTTGAAACCTCCAACATTTTGAGTACTGGACACTCCACCCACTATCGAGGATAAGAGAAGCTAAGTGGGTGGAGTGTCCACTCTAAATCTTAGAATCTAAGTGAGTAAAGTGTGCACTCAAAATGTTGAAGTGTTATAGTAAAATGTTTTACAAAATTAAAATATTGAAGTTTATATTTAAAAAGTTATACAATGAATATTACTGTAACTATTTTTTTAATATTTAAGGGAAAAAATCCCTCTCTATTACATATTTTAAAATAAATTAATAAATTTTAATAAAAACAAATTTAAAAAAATATTTAAAAAAAAAACTTTAAAACTAAATAAAAGGAAAAAATATCTCTAATCTTCTAACCCTCATATCTTAACTTTAATTTTAAAACTCAATCTTATTTATTAAATCTTAAACTTTAATTCCAAAGCCCCATATATATATATATATATATATATATATATATATATATATATATATATATATATATATATATATATATATATAACTTTAAGCTTTTAATAAATTTAATTTAATTATTATGGATTAACTTTTAATTCTTAATTTTAACATAACATTGTATTATTACTAATTTTTATATTTTAATTCTAATTTTAAAATTAATAATTCATAATTTTTAACATCTATTTTAATTCCATTTTTTTCCTAATTATATTTATTAATCTTTTTATTTTAATATAATAAATTTGTAACTCTTCCTCTTCTAATATTTAACACTCAATTATTATCTTTGTATTTTTAGTTTTTTAATTTTCATTCTAATCTTTTCTCTTTATCACTATACTTTTTACTTTAACTCTAACTTTAAGCCTTTGCATTTAAACTTTGACCTTAACTATAGGCTTTAACCTCTATCCTTATTTCTTAATTCAAAGTACTTTCCCTCAATTTTCTTCGACCTTTTGTTTTCAACCCTAAATCATTATACTTTAATTATTATTATCCCTCTCAATTCAACTTCTTATTAATATTTTAATATTTAACCGATAACATTTAATGTTAAACCATGATTTTTAACACTATATTTTTAATCACTAATATTAAACTTTATACTTCTTAATATTTAACTTTGTGACATAACCTTCAATGTTTACACTTTAACTCTTACCAATAATTTAACTTTTTTCTTTAACATTAAATCCTCGACTTTAAGAATAAACTTAATTCACTTAGAATTAGGAGAAAACCGCATCAGTGAGGCTACACTCACAATCTACTCTTGATTGAAGACAAATTACATCATAATATAGGACTCCAACCTAGTTAGGTGGTTACAACAAACAACAAGAAAGTAGGATCTACATTAAATACTAGTAGAGTTTGTCTAGGTAACTATCTAGTGCTTCATTATTTCCAAGTCTCCCCCTTAATGGAGAATGGATTGACTTCTACACCTAACATCTCCATAAACAGCTCAAACTTAATCTTTCCAAGAGGCTTAGTGAAAATATCAGCAGTATTTTCACTAGTATTACAATACATAAGAGTTATTTCATTGGATTGTAACTTTTCTCTAACAAAATGAAATTGAGCATCAACATGCTTTTTCCTTGCATGATAAATCAAATTATTCGCCAACTTGATTGAATTTTGATTATCACATTTGATCATTGTAGGTTCATTTTGTTCTTCTCCAACATCTTGAAGAAGTCTTCTCAACCAAACAGATTCACAAGTTGTTGCACACAAGGCTTTATATTCTACTTCAGTAGAAGACAAAGATACGGTAGGCTTCTTTTTACTCCTCCATGAAACAATCCCATATCCAATTCCAAACACATATCCAGTGGTTGATCTTCGATCATTCGGAATGCTAGCCCTATCAGAATCTGAGTACCCTGACAACTCAACATCATATGCATCAGTATATTTAATACCATAATCAAGTGTTCATTTTAGATACATGAGTACCGCCTTTGTTGCATTCCAATGGCTTTCTTAAGGTTTCACCATAAATTGACTTAACACACTCACATAATATGCAATATCAGGTCTGGTTGTGGTGAGATAATTCAAACTACCCACCACCTATCTATACATAGTGTCATTCACCTCCTTCGAACCATCATCACAAGAAAGTTTCACATTCTGTTGCATGGGAACATTAGAAGATTTACACTGATCCATTTTAAATCTCTTAAGTACTTCTCTGACATACTTACTCTGACAAACAAAAGTTTGGCCTGCATTTCTCCAAACTTCAGGACCTAGGCAGTAATGTAACTCACCAAGATCTTTCATTTCAAAAAATTGTGACAATTGCTCCTTGATTTCATCAATTAATTTCCCTACATTTCTTGTAATTATTAAATCATCAACATATAAGAAAATCAATATTATATATCCCTCTTGGTATATAGATTTGGATCACTCTTGCTCCTCATAAAACCCTGTTGAAGAAAGAAAGAGTATATCTTCTCATACCATGACCTAGGTGCATGTTTTAGTCCATACAATGTTTTCTTTAACTTACACACTAAGTTCTCTTGCCCATGTTCCACAAACCATTCAGGTTGAGTAAGGTAAACCTCCTCCTATAACTCACCATTCAAAAATGAAGATTTAACATCTAATTGGTGTAGCTTCCAATGGTACTTTGTAGCTAAAGCAACTAACAATATGATAGTATTCAATTTAGCTACTGGTGCAAATGTTTCAACATAATCAATACCTTTTGTTTTTTAATACCCTTTTGCCACCAATCTAGCCTTATATTTGTCTATACTACCATCTGATTTAAACTTGGGTTTTTATATCCATTTGCATCCAATGAGATTTTTATGTTTAGGCAATTCAATCAATTCCAAAGTATTGTTTTTCATTATAGATTCATATTCTTCCTCCATTGCATTTCGCCATTCATCATGTTCATTGGCTTCATTAAAACTCATGGGTTCTATGACATTTGAAATGCTACTCATTAGGGCATAGTCTCTATACCTCTCAGGTAGCCGAACCTGTCATGAAGATCTTCTCAACTGATTATCTTCCTCCGCACTTTGTTAAGATTTGTCTTCGCCTCTAGGTGAATTGTGATTGTTTGAAGTGTCCATATCACTAAGTCCTTCTTGTTGTTGTTGTCTCTGCGGTTGTGGTTGATGTTGTGGTGTTTTTTGTTGCAATTGTGGTTGTTGTTGTGAAGATTGTTGTTGTTACTGCTCTTCTTTAACTCCTTCATCAAGAAGTCAATGCCATTCTTCAAGACTGTTTTCATCATGATTTCCTAATTCCCGCTCGTGGAAAAGTACATCTCTACTCAAAAATACTTTGTGAGTAGAAGGATCAAACAGTTTGTATGCTTTGAATTCAGAACAATACCCTATGAAAATACATTTAATAGCTTTAGCGTCCAATTTCTTCCTATTCTCCTTTGGAATATGTGCAAAATCCTTACACCCAAATACTTGCAAATTATGAACTGCAGGTTTGGAACCATACAAGGCTTCGAAATGAGTAATATTATCAAGACACCTTGTTGGACTTCTATTCTTTAAATAAACTGCAGTATTTATGGCTTCAACCCAAAATGTATTCGAAAGATTCTTACCTTTCATCATACTGCATGCACACTCTACTAGAGTTCTGTTTTTTCTTTCAACCACTCCATTCTACTGTGGAGTGTGGGGTACTATAAACTACTGTACTATTCCATGATCTTTACAATATTTGATGAAGTCCCCTAATTTATACTCTCCCCTTGATCTAAACGAAGGATTTTGATGGATTTTCTTGTCTGCTTTTCCACCATGGTTTTGAATTCCTTAAAGTACTCAAAAACATCACTTTTTCTTTTAAGGAAATAATCCCATGTGTATCTCGTGCAATCATCAAGAAATAACAGAAAGTAAAATGCACCTACTAAAGACCTAGTCTGCATAGGTCCGCAAACATCAATATGCACAAGTTCTAACACATTGTGTGTGTGTGTTAAACAAAGACAAAATCACATTGACAAATATTGTGGTATATCTGAGTGTGTATAAATTGTGTAAATATTTTTGAAACCTCCAACATTTTGAGTACTGGGCACTCCACCCACTATCAAGAATAAGAGAAGCTAAGTGGGTGGAGTGTCCACTCTAAATCTTAGAGTGTTATAGTAAAAGGTTTTACAAAATTAAAACGTTGAAGTTTATTTTCAAAAGGTTTATACAATAAATATTACGGTAACTATTTTTTTATATTTAAGAAAAAAAATCCCTCTCTATTACATATTTTAAAATAAATTAATAAATTTTAATAAAAACAAATTTTAAAAAATATTTAAAAAAAACTTTAAAACTAAGAAAAAAATATCTCTAATCTTCTAACCCTCATATCTTAACTTTAATTTTAAATTTCAATCTTATCTATTAAATCTTAAACTTTAATTCCAAAGCCATATATATATATATATATATATATATATATATATATATATATATATATATATATATATATATATATATATATATATATATATATATAAACATTTAATAAATTTAATTTAATTATAGTGGATTAACTTTTAATTCTTAATTTTAACATAACATTATATTATTACTAATTTTTATATTTTTATTCTAATTTAAAATTCATAATTCACAATTCACAATTTTTAACATCTATTTTAATTTCATTTTTTTCCTAATTATATTTATTATTTTTTTATTTTTTTAATATAATAAATTTGTAACTCTTCCTCTTCCAATATTTAACA
The DNA here is from genome assembly GCA_009831015.1 of Picea engelmannii. Classification (NCBI taxonomy): domain Eukaryota; kingdom Viridiplantae; phylum Streptophyta; class Pinopsida; order Pinales; family Pinaceae; genus Picea; species Picea engelmannii. The sequence goes on from ML794510.1 coordinate 17,258, forward strand.
CTCAATTATTATCTTTGTATTCTTAGTTTTTTAATTTTCATTTTAATCTTTTCTCCTTATCACTATACCCTTTACTTTAACTCTAACTTTAAGCCTTTGCATTTAAACTTTGACCTTAACTATAGGCTTTAACCTCTATCCTTAATTCTTAATTCAAAGTCCTTTCCCTCAATTTTCTTCGAACTTTAGTTTTCAACCCTAAATCATCATACTTTAATTATTATTATCCCTCTCAATTCAATTTCTTATTAATATTTAACCGATAACATTTAATATTAAACCATGATTTTTAACACTATATTTTTAATCACTAATATTAAACTTTATACTTCTTAATATTTAACTTTGTGACATAACCTTCAATGTTTACACTTTAACTCTTACCAATAATTTAACTTTTTTCTTTAACAATAAATCCTCGACTTTAAGAATAACCTTAATTCACTTAGAATTAGGAGAAAACCACATCAGTGAGGCTACACTCACAATCTACTCTTGATTGAAAACAAATTACATCATAATATAGGACTCAAGTCTAGTTAGGTGGTTACAACAAACAACAAGAAAGTAGGATCTACATTAAACACTAGTAGAGTTTGTCTAGGTAACTAACTAGTGCTTCATTATTTCCAAGTCTCCCCCTTAATGGAGAATGGATTGACTTCTACACCTAACATCTTCATAAAAAACTCAAACTTAATCTTTCCAAGAGGCTTAGTGAAAATATCAGCAGTATTTTCACTAGTATTACAATACATAAGAGTTATTTCATTGGATTGTAACTTTTCTCTAACAAAATGAAACTGAGCATCAACATGCTTTGTCCTTGCATGATAAACCAAATTATTCACCAACTTGATTGAACTTTGATTATCACATTTGATCATTGTAGGTTCCTTTTGTTCTTCTCCAACATCTTGAAGAAGTCTTCTCAACCAAACAACTTCACAAGTTGTTGCACACAAGGCTTTATATTCTACTTCAGTAGAAGACAAAGATACGATAGGATTCTTTTTACTGCTCCATGAAACAATCCCAGATTCAATCCCAAACACATATCCAGTGGTTGATCTTCGATCATTCGGAATGCTAGCCCTATCAGAATCTGAGTACCCTGACAACTCAACATCAGATGCATCACTATATTTAATACCATAATCAAGTGTTCATTTTAGATACCTGAGTACCGCCTTTGTTGCATTCCAATGGCTTTCTTAAGGTTTCACCATAAATTGACTTAACACACTCACATAATATGCAATATTAGGTCTGGTTTTGGTGACATAATTCAAACTACCCACCACCTGTCTATACATAGTGCCATTCACCTCCTTCGAACCATCATCACAAGAAAGTTTCACATTCTGCTGCATGGGAACATTAGAAGATTTATACTGATCCATTTTAAATCTCTTAAGTACTTCTCTCACATACTTACTCTGACAAACAAAAGTTTGGCCTGCATTTCTCCAAACTTCAAGACCTAGGCAGTAATGTAACTCACCAAAATCTTTCATTTCAAAAACTTGTGACAATTGCTCCTTGATTTCATCAATTAATTTCCCTACATTTCCTGTAATTATTAAATCATCAACGTATAAGGAAATCAATACTATATATCCCTGCTCATCAAATTTGGTATACAGATTTGGATCACTCTTGCTCCTCATAAAACCCTATTGAAGAAAGAAAGAGTATATATTCTCATACCATGACCTAGGTGCATGTTTTATTCCATACAATGCTTTCTTTAACTTACACACTAAGTGCTCTTGCCCATGTTCCACAAACCATTCAGGTTGAGTAAGTTAAACCTCCTCCTTTAACTCACCATTCAAAAATGAAGATTTAACATCTAATTGGTGTAGCTTCCAATGGTACTTTGTAGCTAAAGCAATTAACAATATGATAGTATTCAATTTAGCTACTGGTGCAAATGTTTCAACATAATCAATACCTTTTGTTTTTTAATACCCTTTTTCCACCAATCTAGCCTTATATCTGTCTATACTACCATCTTATTTGAACTTGGGTTTTTATATCCATTTGCATCCCAAGAGATTTTTATGTTTAGGCAATTCAATCAATTCCAAAGTATTGTTTTTCATTATAGATTCATATTCTTCCTCCACTGCATTTTTCCATTCATCATGTTCATTGCCTTCATTAAAACTCATGGGTTCTATGACATTTGAAATGCTACTCATTAGGGTATAGTCTTTATACCTCTCAGGGAGCTGAACTTGTCGTGAAGATCTTTTCAACTGATTATCTTCCTGCCCACTTTGTGAAGATTTGTCTTCGCCTCTAGGTGAACTGTGATTGTTTGAAGTGTCCATATCACTGAGTCCTTCTTGCTGTTGTTGTCTCTGTGGTTGTGGTTGATGTTGTGGTGTTTTTTGTTGCAATTGTGGTTGTTGTTGTGATGATTGTTGTTGTTGTTGCTCTTCTTTAGCTCCTTCATCAAGAAGTCAATGCCATTCCTCATGACTGTTTTCGTCATGATTTCCTGATTCCTGCTCATGGAAAAGTATATCTCTACTAGAAAATACTTTGTGAGTAGAAGGATCAAACAGTTTGTATGCTTTGAATTTAGAACAATACCCTCTGAAAATACATTTAATGGCTTGAGCATCCAATTTCTTCCTATTCTCCTTTGGAATATGTGCAAAATCCTTACACCCAAATACTTTCAAATTATGAACTGCAGGTTTGGAACCATACAAGGCTTCAAAATGAGTAATATTATCAAGACACCTTGTTGGACTTCTATTCTTTAAATAAACTGCAGTATTTATGGCTTCAGACCAAAATGTATTCGAGAGATTCTTACCTTTCATCATACTACATGCACACTCTACCAGAGTTCTGTTTTTTCTTTCAGCCACTCCATTCTACTGTGGAGTGTGGGGTACTATAAACTACTGTACTATTCCATGATCTTTACAATATTTGATGAAGTCCCCTAATTTATACTCTCCCCCTTGATCTAAACGGAGGATTTTGATAGATTTTCTTGTCTTCTTTTCCAACATGGTTCTGAATTCCTTAAAGTACTCAAAAACATCATTTTTTTTTTTAAGGAAATAATCCCATGTGTATCTCATGCAATCATCAATAAATAACAAAAAGTAAAATGCACCTACTAAAGACCTAGTCTGCATAGGTCCGCAAACATCAATATGCACAAGTTCTAACACATCTCTCTTTTTCCTATCAGGATTAGAGGGGAATTCATCTCTGTGCATATTTCCTAATGCACATCCTTCACAAGCAACATCTCATTCTTTAACATGGGAAGTCCTTTGACCATATTATGTTTTTGTAATAACAATAAATCATGGTGATTGATGTGGCCATACCTTTGATGCCAAAGACTCTCTGTTGGCATAGTTGTTGAAGTCAGTGCATGATGTTCTTTGTTGGTAACATCAAGCTTGTATAGCCCTCCTACTCTGACTATCGTTGCAACAGTTCTGTATTTGTCCAGCAAATCCTTCACTATGCAATAATTCTTGAAGAATTCAACCTTCAAGTTTTGATTTGTAATGGTGGACACAAAGATCAAATTTTTCTTTATCCATGGCACATACACAACATTGTGAATGTGATGAACAGTTCCATTCAACAATGTTACTGGAATATCTCTGTATCCCTTAATCTGATGAGCGCGGTCATCTCCAAGATATATGTTGGCCCCATTCTGTGTTTCTTTAAAATTAGCATACCACTTCTTATTACATTTCATATGTACTGATGCTCCAGAATCCACAAACCAGGCATCAATATCATCTGTTTCGGCAGACAAAGAACCATTAGACACAAAAAGTCTAAGATCCCGTGAATCGAAATTTGGGTGTTCATCAATATCATCACTAGAAATAAACAATGTGAGGTCATGATTTGAAGATTCTTCTGCATAATGACCTGCATGTTTTCTAGTTTTATTCCTAGCCTCGTCACTCTTCTTCTTATGACAGTCTTTAATAAGATGTCTAGGTCGACCATAATAAAAACTACTCTTTGACTCATTTCAGTTAGAGGGCATACCTTGATTCAGCCTTGGAGATTGTCTTCTCTGCGATGAAGTGCCTCCTCTACCTCTTTCTCCTGATTTCACTCTCGGGGATCTCTTATTTGACCACAGTGCCAAATATTTATTCTGAGGCTTCAAATTCAAGCGCCTCTCTTCCTCTTGCAATACCTGTCAATTCTTCAAAAGTAAGAGGTTTCTCCCTTGTTGCAAGACCTGTTATGAGCATCTGATAGTCTTCTAGCATACCATTTAAGGTAATTGTGACAAGATCAGTGTTGCAAACTGTTTCTCCTATATTTCCTAGCTTGTCTTTCACCTCTTTAATGCGACCCAAAAATAAACTAACAGATTCATTTCCATCCATCTTAGTGCCTAGCAAATTAGTTTTCAGGAACATAATATGATTTGCATTGCTAGTTTCATATAAAGCTTTAAGTGTTGTCCACGTTTCAACAGAAGTTTTATTTTCTCGAATATGTGGAATTATGTTATCTTTAACAAACATACGCAACAATACGTTGGCCTTGTGAAGCATAGGGAGCGTTGATGACTTTTCTCAAATCAATTCGAGATCTTGCACTTTGGATCTCCCCTCAGGAAGTTGGTTCTCTCGGATCTCTAACGCAACTCTGATACCAACTTAGAATTAGGAGAAAACCTCACCAATGAGGCTACGCTCACAATCTATTCTTGATTGAAGACAAATTACATCATAATATAGGATTCTAGTCTAGTTAAACTGTTACAATAAACAACAGAAAAATAGGACATACATTAAACACTACTAGTGCTCCATTATTTCCAAGTAATTCTTTAGAACTAAACTTTAATCTTAACACTAATCTTTAATATATTATTCTCAATTCAAAAATTTCTCCTCAATTTTTCTCCATCTTTAGTTTCCAATCATCCATCATTACATTTTGTCCCATCTTTAATTTTCAATCATCTATCGTTACATTTTAACTCTTACCATTACTTCATTCACACTTTTATTTATCATCCCTTAACTTCAAACCTTTATTAATCTTTAATTCATAACACTTAATTGTATACAAGTGCCTTCAACACTACGCTTCTTAACCTTAACTTTGCCCTAACTTAGAACCCTCCTTTGCTAACACCATCTTGAAAACCAAAGACATGATGACAATTAGACCATTATGAATCAATGGCCCTAATTGGGGTGTCTCTCTACCGCTTAAGCTAAGCTATATGTTAATTCAAAACACTAACACACAACTTATATCGATCTTGGACTGAGCAAAAACTACGGTTCAACTTCCCACCAAACAAAAAGATGTTAAACAAAGAGAGAAAAGGGAATCCGATCTTAGATTATTACACAAGCGGGGGATAGGAAGGTTCCAAAACCGAGTGGTCGATACAAACTTTATTTCGATCATTATTTACGTGTACTAAAAGGAAAAGTCCCAATAGATTCTGGTCGGTAATTGCGTGTGGGTCACACACGTTTGAACAGTTTGCCAATTTCGAACCGTTCCACACCTGCTCTTCAACTCTTTTGGACCATCCGCAACTGCCTTATTCTTCACCGCCGATTCCAACATTATTTTATGCATTTTGATAGCTGTCTTTCACGCGGACAATGAGCCTCTTCAAATCGATACACTTCTGCATCTGCCACTATAAGAAACCTGCAGTCATCCCCAAATCTCCACACACCGTCTTCCCACATTCAATTCAATTCATTTCCATTCCCTTCTCTTCCCTGTGTACCAGCTATTTTTTCTAATCATGAAGATTTTGGCATGTATTGTTCTGTGCGTGCTGTGTATAAGCTCTATTAATAACGCTGCGCATGGGCAGCTGACCTCAACATTTTACAACAAATTGTGTCCGACGGCGCTTTCGATAGTAAAAGCCGCAGTGAACAAAGCCGTCAACAATGAGAAACGGATGGGGGCGTCCTTGCTCCGCCTTCACTTCCACGACTGCTTCGTTAATGTAAGAAATCAAAACCGGGATTTGATTCAGCTGATCATAAATTGAGTAGAATATAGCCACATTTGGCGCTTTAATCAAGTAATATCCGCCCTTTTGCGTAACAAATGATGTTGAATTTTGGTTTCGGTTTGGTACCTGCAGGGCTGCGATGGCTCCATATTGTTGGATGACAACTCCACGTTTACAGGAGAAAAGACTGCACTCCCAAACGCCAATTCTGTGAGAGGATTCGACGTAATAGACACCATCAAAACCCAAGTTGAGGCAGCCTGCAGTGGTGTCGTCTCATGTGCTGACATTCTCGCCATTGCTGCTCGCGATTCAGTCGTCCAAGTATTAATTCCTCCCTTCTCTTCTCCATTTATTTAAGTAATCGTAAATACAATATCTTATCTGATCTTGGAGAAATTGCAATCAAATAACATTGTTCACTATGTGTGATTGCAATTTGGTAGCTGGGAGGCCGAACATGGACGGTACTTCTGGGAAGGCGAGACTCGACGACTGCAAGTTTAAGCGCTGCAAACAACAACATTCCGTCTCCCTTTTCCAATCTGAGCACCCTCATCTCATCTTTTACAGCTCACGGTCTTTCTACCAAGGACCTCGTTGCACTCTCGGGTATGCTATTATTCATGCCACATTCTCCAATCCCGTGCCATCAAATGATTTATTCTGAGATATCATATTGAAATGTTTTCAAATATAACAATATTTCGCTTGCGGTAATATTATTTATGTTACAGGCGGTCATACAATTGGTCAGGCGCGGTGTACCACATTTAGAGCTCGAATCTACAACGAATCCAACATTGACACTTCGTTCGCCACTTCTGTGAAATCAAGCTGCCCAAGCGC
>ML794510.1:107081-119810 GCA_009831015.1 Picea engelmannii
CATGTGGAAATAAAATGTAATTTGGGATGTTGAAATGAAATGTAAATTCAGATTAAGTTTTGAAAACTATTGAAAATATCGTATAAAACCGGTAGCAGACTGAAGTCGAGGACGGATACGGATGTTTTATTTGATTAGGAGCTACACTCACGTGCATGCATGGCCACAACTAAAGCTTATCCAAAATCTACCGTTCTCATAAGTCTGCCAAATTCCAAATGGTTTTATCTGCCATAGAATGGTTATCCATACTTACCACAAATGCAATTTTTGGTTTGCGCATTTTTTGTTTGGTTAACAAAGTTTGAGGTTGCCCAGGCAATTCTTATCTGGATTGCAGATTCCATCCATAGAAATAGATATGGAACAAAGTCAACGATAGGTATGGCACAAAGTCAACGATAGTTAATTATTGACTTTTCTGCATAACTATTGAATGGACGGTATCGATTTAAATTTAGATACTTAAAGTAGGATAAAAAATTCAAAACGAAATATCCCGTCATTGTTTAGACAACTCTGTTACCTAGAATATTCACGATTATCAAGAATCTTTAACCTTATTTGACACTCAAATCGCCCAGTATCATGCAAAGTCAAATTCCATCCCTGTTTGGAGGATTAAATTTCGGTGGGTTAATGATTTACCGTGGTTGGAGGATTAAATTTCAGTGGGTTAATGATTTACGACCGTCATATTTGACAGTCAAATCGCCCAGTAACAGGCAAAGTGAAATTCCATCCCTGGTTACAGGATTTTAAAATTCAGCGGGTTAATGATTTACCACCGTGTGTATAGATGTGCTGAATGGTGTGCATGGGCATTGCAAAGTTGTGTAACACACTCTCAACGTATTTCTTTCTTATGATTTAAATGACACGGTCTATCTGTCCATACTTGGGCGCAGAAACATTTTATTTTATTTTATCATGTCCATATCTGTCGATGATAAAACAACGTTACGGTTCACCATAATAAAAAATTTCAGTCCAAAAGAACTTTGCATAGTGCGGATGATAATTGTGTCAGCAACAGGATAATCAAGTACTTCTATATCTGCTTTGCACAGTGCAGATGATAATTCTGTCAGCAACACAATAATTAAATATATCTACTTTCTTCTATTTCCCATCATAAAAGAATCCCATGTTTTGCGCTTTCATTCGTAAGTCAATTTTCCCGTCTGATGCATGTGAATCGACCGAATCAGCATTAAATAATTAAACGTCATCAAAAGCTAACAGATCGGGATTATACGGAGGTCGGGCTGCTATCAAATCAGTTGTGTAAGTAACATGAAATTGGATAAAAATGGAACGAATTGCGCCTCATTCAACGTGTTTTTGGCGCTTCTTTTCTTCGAATTTGGAGATGGATTGCCCTGTTATGAACTGGAAACCGTATTGGATAGGGAGGAGGATAACTCTGAGTAAACAGAACCGTTTTTTTTTTTTAAAAACAAAATAAAAAATGAGCCCAAAAAACAAAATAAAAAATGAGCGTGAATCTCTAAGATTTTTAGAGATATTTTAATTTTTGCATGAATCAAAGTTTCAAGTATTTCAAAATTTTGATGTTAAAAAAATCAATCAAAATTTTGGATTAACTAAAAATTTAAAATCACCCCATAAAAAAAAACTACCTGAAAAATAACTAAAAGAAAAAGATTTCTCCGAGTTAGCCCACTGCTTTGTACAGTAGTATTTTTTAACGAATTACGTTTCTATAAGGTTGGGACGCTGGCGCTAAAATTAATCGACAATAGTGATTGACCACGACCACCAAGATCATAATGATCATTTGTTTTTCTCTAACGTGGCAACGCTAGAGAAAAACAAATGATCCGACAATAGTGAGTGGGTTTCAAGGTAATCACGGGATGGCGACCACTGCTACAATCCGACAATAGTGAGTGGGTTTCAAGGTGATCACGGGATGGCGACCACCAAGATTAAGATTTTATGGATAGTTTGTGAAATATATTTATAAAGATTCTAAAACTTTTAAATTTTAAAAGCATGATAAATAAATTAAATAATTTTATATAAATATAATATTTCTTTTATTATTATAAATAAAATATATTTTCAAATATGTATTATTTTGTTAAACAATATATTTTTCAAATTATATGTTATTTTATTTAAAAGATGTTTAATGAAATAGTTTTAAATAATAGTTGGGTATAAGATGGGATGTGTAAGGTAGTAGATGGAATATAATATGCAGAAACATAAATATTTAGCAAATAACAAAATATTGAGAAGAGCAATATTAGAAATAATATATTTATACAAAGAAAATAATGTTTACTAGAAGTCTATTAGGGGGCAACCTCCAAGTAAACTAGAAGTCTATTACAATAATTCTCAAGACAAACATTCTCATGCCTCATACTCTTATTTATTCTAATTCTATATTTTAAAGAACATTCTAGAGGAAGATTTTTTTAGAAGCGAACATTGACTTGTTCACATTTATTAAATAGGTCTTACTAACTAATGTCGGTCTTTATTGCATGGAAAATATAATTAGGTCTTATTAACTAATGTCATACTTTATTACATGGAAAATATATTATTCTATCTATATGAGGGGTTAGGTCCCTAACATGCCCTCCCTCTTGAAAAGTAGTCTTCTCCTCAAGGCTTAAGATGAAGAAACTGTTGGAGAATGGTACCTAGTGCCCAGGTGGCATCTTCGGGTGGAGTATCCTTCCAGTGAACCAAAGCTTCCTGGATGGTGCACTGGCGGGGACTATGTTCTTGTTGGTCCAATACGGCTTGTGGCTGCAACCAAATGGAACCTTCTTCATCCAACTTTGGTAGGTTGGTTTAGGTGTGGAGTTTGGTGCCAATCACTTTCTTCAAGCATGACACATGAAAAACAGGATGTAGCTTGGAGTGATTTGGGAAAGCTAACTGATAGGCCATTGGCCCCACGCATTTGAGAATAGTAGAAGGACCATACAATTTTGGTGCAAGTTTTTGACAATGTTGGGCTTTGAGTGAAGTTTGCTTGTACGGATAGAGACAAAGAAACACTTGATCCTTTTCAGCAAATTGACGTTCAGAATGACCATGATCTTCCAATTGCTTCATGTAATTTTGAGCCATTACCAAATTTTCTTTGAGAGTGCAGAGAATGGTCTTGCATACGGTAAGATTGCAGTCAACCTCTTGAACCTTGGACATACCCAGCATGTATGGGAGAACCGATGGTGGTGCATGTTCGTAGACGACTTCAAAAGGAGTCGTGCGAGTGGAAATATAGTAAGAGGTGTTGTACCACCATTCAACTAGGGGTAACCATTGAACCCACTAATGTTGTATGTCAGATGCAAAACACCTCAAATATGTTTCCAACCACTTGTTGACTGCTTCCATTTAACCATCACTCTAGGGATGATATGTTGTATTGAGATGCAATTAAGTTCCATGGAGCATGAATAATTCTTGCTAGAAATTGCTGGTAAAAGTGAGATCGCGGTCAAAAAAAATAAAATGAGGCATTCCATGGAATTTTAAGATATTATCCATAAAAATTTGAGCCATTGTGGATGCTATGTACATGCACTTATTTCCTGATTTGGGTAAGCCAACAATGAAATACATAGAAATATATGTCCAAATAATAAGTGGAATTCGAAGTGGTTAGAGTGTACCAAGAGGTTTGATAGTCTCTCCCTTATTGTGTTGAAATGTATCACATTCGACCACACATGTGTCGATGTCCTATTTCATACCATCCCATAAGAGAGATCATTTGACCCGTTCATATGTTTTGGTAAAACCTGAATGGCCCGCTATAGGTGAAGCATGAAACTCAGAGAGAACCTTGGATTTAAGGTCCAATTGTTTTCTTAAATACAAGTGACCTTTATAGTGAAACTCTTCATTGTGCTAAGAGTAACCTAAAGCAACCTCGGGATCCTGTTGAATTTTTTCGATTAGGCTGGAAATTTTGGGGTATTGCAACCATTCTTGTCGAACACCTTGAAGCTAGTCGGTGACAATGAATGAGAGGGAAATGAAGGACCCTTCTTCTTCATATTTCCTGAAAAGAGTATCAACCACCACATTTTCCTTTCCCTTCTTGTAAACAATCTTATAATCATATCCAAACAGCCTGGTCACCCTTTTTGTTGCTCTGTGAATGAAATTATTTGTTCCAGGAAGTGCTTGAGGGTTTGATGATATGTTTTAATTTGGAAGCATTGTCCCAATAGATAAGGGCACCAAAGATTCACTGCATGCAAAATAGCCAACATTTCATTTTCATAAATCGATTGGCCCAAATGTCGATTCGACAACATTTTGTTGGTGAAGTCCAAAGTTCGTACATCTTGAATGAGGACTGCCTTGATTCCTCTCCGTGATGCATCACATTCCATAAAAAAGGTCTTGGTGAAGTTAGGTAGGGATAGTATAGGAGTATGCACATAGCTTCTTTCGAGGCTTGGAAGGATTGGTCAACTGTTGGAGTCCAACTAAAAGAATTATTTTTAAGGAGAAGGGTATGGGTCCATGGGGAAAAAAGTGGGAAATAAAGGTCCTGAGAATGGTATGGGTCCACGAGGTAAAAAAAGGGTTAAAAATGATAGGTATTACAACGATCAGGATGAAAAGGGGAATCTAATGATATAGGTATCAAATAAGGGCACGAGAAGGACCTAGATTTTTTTTTTGCGGAGTTATACTTTGATCTGAATAATACTACAAAATTGAAATGCCCAAATGCTTAATAGGAAAAAATGTGTAGTAATTTCACAACCAGAATCAGGAGACAAGGTTTCATAGTGAAAATGTCCTTTATGTTCCTTGTTTGGTATGTCCCCCCCAGGTTAGGGTTTGCAGAGTGCCTATGGGAAAGTGTTTTCCATGTGGTATAGCTCTCTGATAAACGTGTGGGGTCGAACAATAGTATTTGAACCAATATATCAGGGAACCAAGTAAGGAGGATCAACTACACCCTTAGTCGTACTACCTGATTACCCAGGTACTAGAGAGTATCTTCTCGAGTGTTGTTCTTGGTGGCACTGTAACAGTCAGTCAACCAATAAGTTGAACTAGGGTTGGTTTCAGGAGACCTAAGGGACTCTCTATATACCCATCAGTAAGTGGGAGTGATGGTCATGTATAGGTTTTGTCTGATGCAGTACTACTCAAGGGCTACCAACAAGGGTTACAAAGGTTTCCAATAAGAGAGAAACTTTTAGTTTCTAGGAAACCTCGTGAAACCGTATGTATTTCCTACGTAGGAAATTCAGGTGTGACTTGACCTAGCCTTGTATGAGTAGGAAAGTCAGGTGTGACTTGACCTAGCCTTGTATTTCTTATACAAAGAGTTGTGATCTAGTCTCCTTGTAAGCATTGTAACAACATTTTTATAAAAATACTTATACGAGTGTTAAGCACATTGGTGTCACCCAACCATACTTGTGTCTCTTCATCTATTGTGAATTCCAATTGTATGTTCTTAAATTGACTAAGTGTAGAATTTTGTAATCGCATAATTATAATAGAACGTAGAGGAAATCAAGAGTTATATGGGTACCTCGGTGAGGAGAATTAAATCTCCTTGTAGCCTAAAAACAAGTATGGGTATGTTTTAGGTGAAGAGGACTACTTTGGGAGAAATATCATTGGATTTTATTGAAAAAGTGATTTGTGGTGTGTGAGCTAGAAGTTTTAATTCCCCTGCAAGAGGTCCACTTTAGTTCATGGATTTTATTGCAACCCTAAATTTTTCTTGTCTTGTTTCATGTTCCCATTCAAAACAATATTTATAAGTTTTATGACAATGGAAATGGTTTTAATGTCTGTGTTTGAAGCATGTTTTCATATAGGCATAGACATAATCGCTTCAACTTCATTTTCATTTGATTTTATGCTTCTCCATTGTCAGTTTCACAACCAAATAACCTAAAATCGTAGAGAAGAGTGTAGAGAGGGTCATGTTGGTGGATTTTATTGTATCCTAAACATTTTTTTGGGATCGACCTGCAAACCATACAATGAATAACAGAGAAAATAGCGAAGATAAACAATCACACAACATACAAGAATGAAATCGGGGGAAATGATATCCTGTGTTGCTCATCCAAGTGGAGAAATGAATTTACAAGTCTCATGGATCACCTCATGAGACTATGTATTTAAATAGGAAATATCTTAAGCATTTCCAGAAATACGGAAAGCTAAATGATTTAGAAACCTCCAGTCATATTGTAACTGCAAGTTGTGTGTTTTCACCACCCTACAATCTCCACCTTGACAACAATTTCTTGATACCTTCCCAACAAATCAATCATCACCTTTTTTGCAATACAAGAGAATCTAAACACCACCGCAGCTTCTCTAACAATATTGGTTACATGAATATGTATACATAGTTTTCTCCAATCTGGGCGACTCCACCTCCTCCACCTCCTCTAAATCAACATAACCAAAGGCTAAATCACTACAACCACTGTAGGTGATACTCATGCCTCTAAGATACTGAAGCACCCATTTCCATGCTCTTTACCTGGTTTTTTCATGTGTCCACTAACAACACCAGTTGCATGTGAAATATTTGAATATTCCATCGCAAACATCAACCTTCATATTCTATTAGCATATGGTACACAATACATATAATCCTTCTCTTCCTTACTACCAAGACGAAAAACATGAAAAAAAATTGCAATGGAAAGATAAACGAATATTTACTAGTTTTACAATGTTCATAATAAACCTCATCAATATCTTCACCATAGACAATTGTTGTGATAACCACAACTAACCATTTTTCTCGTTTTTGTGTACTTCTGTGGGAAACATTTGTTTTGTTTCTCCTATTTCCTTCATTTGAAACATCTTGACCAAGTGATCCTTTAACCTACTCATCTCAACCATGATTGGGATTGTAACAAGCATATCATCAACATATAACACCAAGATAATGAATATTCTATTGAAACTTTTGAAGTAAATGCAATGATCATCCTCACTTCTAATAAAAATTTGGCTCACAATGAAGGAATCAACCATCTTGTACCATTTTCTGGGTACCTTTAGGCCATACAATGATTCGTTGAGTTTGCAAACAAATATCCCTTTGCGATCTTTAACAACATCTAATCGTTCCATGTACATGTCTATGATGATTTTGTTGGAAATAGGATATCACAATCTAAATCCCTTATCTCCTTCACTATAACCAACAAAGATATTAAACTTGCATGAATTCAATGCTTGTAATTCTCAAAAAAGCTTATGATTTACCAGTACCTACGGCCCCAACCCTTTCTTGCTCATATGGCACAGTCATTGATTCCATAAACAAGTAAATACCATTGCTTCCTTAGATACCACCATTGCTTTGTTTACTTGAGTGCTTCCTTCTAGTTTTTAAAGGTGTGTAGTCTTCATAACCACCAAGATTCCCTTGGACACTTTCGGTGCTCCACCTTGAACTATAAACCTGTAACCTCTAGAATTCAAAACTCCCAAGTAAATTAAACTATTTTAAGTTCTAGTACATGTCCAACATCCATAAACGTTCTTACAGTACCATCAAATATATTAATATTGATGCTCCCAATCCCAACAATTTTACAACAAATATCATTTCCCATAAAAACAACATCGTCCTCTATATATTGGTAAGAATAAAACCAAATTTTATGTGAACACATGTGATGGGAAGAACTATAAAATAACAACCATTTTTTTTTTGTATTGTGAGATACTACAAACAGATAAAACTTCATCAACCATACATGAACTTGGTTCAACCAAATTTTCTTCCTTAACGTATTCTTCTTTGGATTCTTTTCTCTTCCAACAATCTTTCTCGAGATGCCCTAATTTACTGTAGTACCAACATTTTAGTTTTCCCTTTGACTTGGATTTGGATGTACCTCTCGATTCCCCTCTTTCTCTTGATAAACCTCTAACCACCAATGCTTCTAGTGTGGAGGTTTCTATATAGATACAGCCCAAGTGGAGGTTTTTTCTAATTATTTTTTAAAATATTTTATTGTCTTAATACAATTTGAATTTCCAACTCTTCATCTACCAACATTTAACAATCAATCATTATCTTTATGTTTTAATCTTTTTAATTTTCATTCTAAACATTTCTATTATCACTATATCCTTAACTTTAACTCTAACTATAAGCATTTGCATTTTAACATTAACCTTAAATATAACATTTAACCTCTATCTTTAATTATTAATTCAAAATATTCTCCCTCAATTTTCTCCCACCTTTAGTTTTCAACCCTAAATCATTATACTTTAATTCTTATCATCCCTTTCAATTCAATTTTTTTTATTAGGCTTTAACCCATAACACTTGATTTTAAACCATGATTTCTAACAATATATTCTTAATCACTAATATGAAACTTCATACTTCTCAATATTTAACTTTGTGACATAACCTTCAATCATTACACTTTAACTCTTACCAATACTTTAAATTTTTTCTTTAACATTAAATCCTCAACATTAAGGATAACCTTAATTCTTTAGAATTAAACTTTAATCTTAACACTAATCTTTAATCTATTATCTTCACTTAATAAATAACGAGAATGTAAAATCGAATCACAACACCTGGAGGCCAGGGAAGCAAAGCCAAGCTTTATTCAATTGATTAATGAGAATTACAAAATATTTATATGATGCCATACGGTTTGAATATTTATATGATTCTTATAGTGTTTAATTTAGCTATTGGTGCAAATGCTTCTTCATAATCAATGACCTCTTTCTATGATTAAACTTTTTCCACCAATCTGGATTTATATTTACCTATACTGCCATCTTCTTTGAATTTAGGTTTGTGTATCCATTTACATCCTATGGGATTTTTATCTTTGGGTAATTCAGTCAATTCCCAAGTTTTGGTTTTCATTATAGAGTCATATTCTTCCTCCATTTCTTTTCCCCACTCTTCATGCTCATTAGCTTCATTAAAAATCATGGGTTCTATGACATTTGAAAGATTACTCATCATGGCATAATCTTTATACTTTTCAGGTGGATGAACCTATCCTGAAGATCTTCTCAATTGGTTGGTGACTTCTTCTCCATTTTGTGAATCTTCTTCTTCATTGTTGGATGTATCCATGTCACTAGGTGCCTTTTCCTGTTGTTGCTTTTCTTCTTTGACCTCCTCATATTCAAGAAGTACATGCCATCCTCCATGACTGTTGTCTTCATTGTTTCCTTCTACCTGTTCATGGAAAATTACATCTCTACTTGCAAACACTTTGTGAGTAGATGGATCAAACAATTTATATGCTTTAAATTCTGAATAGTACCCTATAAAAATACATTTGATATCTTTAGCATCAAGCTTTTTCATGTTCTCCTTTGGTATATGTGCAAAATCCTTACACCTAAATATCCTCAAATTATTAACTACTGGCTTAGAATCATACAAGGCTTTGAAAGGAGTTTTATGATCAAGACACCTTGTGGACTTCTATTCTTTAAATAAACAACAATTATGATGGCCTCAACCCAAAAAGCATTTGAGAGATTCTTACCTTTCATCATACTTCATGCACACTCCACTAGAGTTTTGTTTTTTCTTTCTACAACTTCGTTCTACTGTGGAGTGTGGGGTATTGTAAATTGTTGTATTATTCCATGATCTTTGCAATTCTTGATGAAGTTCCCCAATATGTACTCTCCCCCTTGATCTGAGTGGACGATTTTGATGAGTTTTCTCGTTTGCTTCTCCACCATGTTTTAAAATTCCTTGAAGTATTAAAAAACATCACTCTTTTTCCTAAGGAAATAAACCCATGTGTATCTTGTGCAGTCATCAATAAATAACAAATAATAATAAGCACCTCCTAGCGACCTTGTCTGCATTGGTCCACAAACATCAATGTGCACAAGTTCTAATAGATATCTTTTTCTCCTATCAGGGTTAGAGGAGAATTCATCTGTGTGCATGTTTCTTAATGCACAACCTTCACAAGAAGCATACTCATTCTTCAACATAGGGAGTCCTTCAACCATACTTTGTTTTTGTAATGACAACAAATCATGATAATTAATGTGATCATACCTTTGGTGCAAAAGAGTTTATGTAGGCATAGTTGCAGAAATCAATGCTTGATGATTCTTGCTAGTGATATCAAGTTTGTATAGACCTCCAACACTGACTCCCGAGGCAACAGTTTTGTAATGATCCTGCAAGTCCTTCACTATAAAATGTGTCTTGAAGAATTCAACCTTCAAATTCTGATCTATAATTGTGGACACATAAATCAAATGTTTCTTTATCCTAGGGACATACACAACATTGTGAATGTGTCTGATAGTACCATTCTGAAGTGTTACTGGAATATCTCCATATCCTTTGATCTGATAAGAACGATCATCTCCAAGATAAATATGGGCACCGTTATGTGTTTCTTTAAAGTTTATATACCAATTATTGTTACATGTCATGTGAATTGAAGCTCTAGAATCAACAAACCATGCGTCAACATCATCAGTTTCAGACAGTGCAGCATTAGACACAAACAATTTGAGATCTTTTGAATCAATATTCGGGTTTTGTTCTGCAAAATGTCCTGAATGTTTTCTATTTTTATGCCTAGCCTCATCATCATTTTTCTTCTTATAACATTCCTTGGCAAGATGTCTGGTCCTACCACAATAGAAACACTTAGGTTTATTTCTATTTGATGGCATACCTTGATTTGGCTTTGGAAATGAACTTCCTCCTCTGCCTCCTTCTCCTGGTTTCCTTTTAGGGAATCTCTTCTTTCTCCATAGTGCTAAGTCTGAATTCTGAGGCTTCAAATTCGCGCGCCTCTCTTCCTCTTGCAACAATATACCTGTTAGTTCCTCAAAATTAGGAGCTTTCTCCCTCGATGCAAGGCCTATTATAAACATTTGATAGTCCTCTAGAATTCCATTTAGGGCAATTGTGACAAGATGAGTGTTTGACACTTTTTCTCCTATATCTCCCAATTTATCTTTTATGTCTTTAATTCTCCCAAGAAAAGTACTAACAGACTCATTTATATCCATTTTAATACTTAGCAATTTACTCTTTAGGAAAATAATGTGATTTGTATTATTAATCTGATACATTTCTTTAAGTACTTTCCAGGTTTAACTAGAAGTCTTATCATCTCTAATATGCAAAATTATGCTATCTTTAACAGACATTCTCAACAATTCCTTGGCTTTGTTCTCCCGCTTATCCCAATCTAGTAATGTTTTTGTTGTCGCACCTGCAGCCGCATCGGGTAGCGCTTCATCTCCTTTCGCGATCGTCCATACGCCATAACCTTCCATCAAGGTTTGCATTTTGAATTTTCGATTGATGAAATTCGATCCATTTGACTTGTTGGCTTTCTTGAGGTAGATTTCTGCGAGCGGATTTGCCATCCTTGCAAACTCCTTCATGCAGAAAACTCACAACAAGATACGATACCAGGAGATGTTTGAAGAAATTTGCGTTGTTAATTAAATTCCCCTACTCAACAACTTCAAAATATATATCAGAGTCCAAACAAAAAACTGAGTACATGGGCGATAATGGAAAATTTCATACACCAAAATATAAGCGTTGATAATTGATGGTTCAAATTCATACACCAAGGTAGATTGGAATGGTGAATTCCTTGAATTTCACTCAGAACACCAAGGCAGATCGGAATGGAAAATTCCTTGAATTCTGCTAAGATCTTATGTCAACACCAGCAGTGATGATGATGAGATCGATAGCAATGCTTGGAATCCAGCAACAACGACCTGCCTCTCGCATCAACATTAACGATACCATGAGCGATCTCTTCTCACCTCCCAACAACACCACGCAACGATCTTTCCACACGATGAGATGGTCGCAAACACACCCAGATCACAATCTTTAATGGAGACGGGGGTTTATCCAATTTTTAATGGAAGAAGAACACGAAGAAGAACCTCATACCCCAGTATTGAGGAGATCAGTGAGAGATAGAAGGCAACCAGAAAGGTATAGCCCACCTGATTTTCGTTCCAATTTTGCTTTATCTATTATTGATGATGATCCCAGAAATGTCAGGGAAGTAGTAAATTCAGAGGATAGTAAACTCTGAAAGAAGGCCATGGTTGAAGAAATGGATGCCTTGGATAAGAATGAGGCATGGGATATAGTTGAGTTGCCAGCTGGAAGAAAATCGGTTGGTAGAAAATGGTTGTTCAAGAAGAAGTTTAATGCACAAGGTAAGGTGGAGGAATACAAAGCTCGGTTAGTAGCAAAAGGTTATTCCCAGGTAGAGGGAATTGACTTTGGTGAGATTTTTTCTCCTGTTGCTAAGTTAACTTATATTAGATTTCTTTTATCTATTGTTGCTGCTTTTGATCTTGAAGTGGAACAGATGGATGTGAAGACAACATTCCTACATGGGGACCTGGAAGAAGAAAGCTACATGAAATAGCCAGAAGGCTTTGTAGTGAAGGGAAAGAAAGAGCTGGTATGTAAGCTAAAGAAGTCACTATATGGTCTGAAGCAATCACCTAGGATGTGGTACCAAAAGTTTGACACATACATCCTTGGATTGGGATTTGTAAAAAGCAGGGCTGATCACTATGTATATTCCAAGAAGGTTGGTAATCACTTCATTTATGTAGTGTTGTATGTTGATGACATGTTGTTGGTAGGAAATAACATGGATGTTATCAAGGAGGTGAAATCGCAGCTATCCTCCAAATTTG
>ML794510.1:127491-158581 GCA_009831015.1 Picea engelmannii
TTTACGGACTTTGCAGCAGCCATGGTGAAGATGGGGAATATTTCTCCTCTCACTGGTACCAGCGGACAAATTCGCAAAAACTGCAGGAAGGCCAATTAAGATTTAGGAACATTGTATCATCTATTCTTTTCGGATTTTGTTTTCGTTGTAACAAGTTGATTGGAGATCGGCTACCGAAAAAATTAATATACCAAATTGTGATGAGATTATGTTCATCAATTGAGAGAGCAGATGTGGGATCTGGCATGTGGAAATAAAATGTAATTTGCGATGTTGAAATGAAATGTAAATTCAGATTAAGTTTTGAAAACTATTGAAAATATCGTATAAAACCGGTAGCAGACTGAAGTCGAGGACGGATACGGATGTTTTATTTGATTAGGAGCTACACTCACGTTGTGCATGGGCATTGCAAAGTTGTGTTACACACTCTCAACATATTTCTTTCTTATGATTTAAATGACACGGTCTATCTGTCCATACTTGGGCGCAGAAACATTTTATTTTATTTTAGCATGTCCATATCTGTCGATGATAAAACAACGTTACGGTTCACCATAATAAAAAATTTCAGTCCAAAAGAACTTTGCATAGTGCGGATGATAATTGTGTCAGCAACAGGATAATCAAGTACTTCTATATCTGCTTTGCACAGTCCAGATGATAATTCTGTCAGCAACACAATAATTAAATACATTGACTTCCTTCTATTTCCCATCATAAAAAAAAATTCCCATGTTTTGTGCTTTCATTCTAAGTCAATTTTCCCGTCTGATGCATGTGAATCTACCGAATCAGCATTAAATAATTTAACGTCATCAAAAGCAACAGATCGGGATTATACGGAGGTCGGTCGGGCAGCTGCCAAAGTGTAAGTAACATGAAATTGGATAAAAATGGAACGAATTGCGCCTCATTCAACGTGTTTTTGGCGCTTCTTTCCTTCGAATTTGGAGATGGATTGCCCTGTTATGAACTGGAAACCGTGTTGGGTAGGGAGGAGGATAACTCCGATTAAACAGAACCGTTTTTTGTAAAAAAAAAAAAGAAGATTTTCAGGGGTATTTTAAGTTTTGCATAGATAAAAGTTTCAAGTATTTCAAAATTTTATTTTAAAAATTTTACATCTTTTTGAAATAATTTAGATGCTCAAAAAATCAATCAAAATTTTGGATTAACCAAAAATTTAAAATCACTCCATAAAAAGAACTGCCTGAAAAATAACTCAAAAAAAAGATTACTCCAGAGTTAGCCCACTGCTTTGTACAGTAGTATTTTTTAACAAATTACTTTTCTATAAGGTAGTAGTATTTTTTAACGAATTTCTTTTCTATAGGGTTGGGACACTGGCGCTAAAATTAATCGACAATAGTGATTTGTTTTCCATTGTGATCATGGGATGCGGACCACGACCACCAAGATCATAATGATCATTTGTTTTTCTCTAACGTGGCAACACTACTACTACACTTGGTGTGGAATTTGGTGCCAATCACTTTCTTCAAGCATGACACATGAAAAACAGGATGTAGCTTGGAGTGATTGGGAAAGCTAACTGATAGGCCATTGGCCCCACGCGTTTGAGAATAGTAGAAGGACCATACAATTTTGGTGCAAGTTTTTGACAATCTTGGGCTTTCAGTGAACTGTGCTTATACGGATAGAGACAAAGAAACACTTGATCCTTTTCAGCAAATTGACATTCAGAACGACCATGATCTTCCTATTGCTTCATGCAATTTTGAGCCATTACCAAATTTTCTTTGAGAGTACGGAGAATGGTCTTGCATATGGTAAGATTGCAGTCAACCTCTTGAACCTTGGACATACCCGACATGTATGGGAGAACCAATGGTGGCGTATGTTTGTAGACGACTTCAAAAGGAGTCGTGCGAGTGGAAATATAGTAAGAGGTGTTGTACCACCATTCAACTAGGGGTAGCCATTGAACCAACTAATGTTGTATGTCAAATGCAAAACACCTCAAATATGTTTCCAACCACTTGTTGACTGCTTCCATTTGGCCATCACTCTAGGGATGATATGTTGTATTGAGATGCAATTGAGTTCCATGGAGCATGAACAATTCTTGCTAGAAATTGCTGGTAAAAGTGAGATTGCGGTCAAAAACAATAAAATGAGGCATTCCATGGAATTTTAAGATATTATCCATAAAACTTTGAGCCATTGTGGATGCTATGTACATGTGTTAAAGAGCATATAAATGAACATATTTGGAAAGATGATCCACTACCACCATGTTGATGGACTTATTTCCTCATTTGAGTAAGCCAACAATGAAATACATAGAAATATATGTCCAAATAATAAGTGGAATTCGAAGTGGTTAGAGTGTACCAAGAGGTTTGATAGTCTCTCCCTTATTGCGTTGAAATGTATCACATTCGACCACAAAGGTGTCAATGTCCTATTTCATACCATCCCATAAGAGAGACCATTTGACCCGTTCATATGTTTTGGTAAAACATGAATGGCCCGCCATAGGTGAAGCATGAAACTCTGAGAGAACCTTGGATTTATGGTCCGACTGTTTGCTTAAATACAAGTGACCTTTATAGTGAAACTCTTCATTGTGCTAAGAGTAACCTGAAGCAACTTGGGGATCCTACTGAATTGTTTGGATTAGGCTGGAAATTTTGAGGTATTGCAACCATTCTTGTCGAACACCTTGAAGCTAGTCGGTGACAATGAATGAGAGGGAAATGAAGGACCCTTCTTCTTCATATTTCCTAAAAAGAGTATCAACCACCACATTTTCTTTTCCCTTCTTGTAAACAATCTTATAATCATATCCAAACAACTTGGTCACCCTTTTTCTTGCTCTGTGAATGAAATTATTTGTTCCAGGAAGTGCTTGAGGATTTGATGATATGTTTTAATTTGGAAGCATTGTTCCAATAGATAAGGGTGCCAAAGATTCACTGCATGCAAAATAGCCAACATTTCATTTTCATAAATCGATTGGCCCAAATGTCGATTCGACAACATTTTGTTGGTGAAGTCCAAAGGTCGTACATCTTGAATGAGGACTACCTTGATTCCTCTTTGTGATGCATCACATTCCAGAAAAAAGGTCTTGGTGAAGTCAGGTAGGGATAGTACAGGAGTATGCACATAGCTTCTTTCGAGGCTTGGAACGATTGGTCAATTGTTGGATTCCAACTAAAATAATTCTTTTTAAGGAGAAGGGTATGGGTCCATGGGGCAAAAAAGTGGGAAATAAAGGTCCCGAGAATGGTATGGGTCCACGAGGTAAAAAAGGGTTAAAAATGATAGGTATTACAACGATCAGGATGAAAAGGGGAATCTAATGATATAGGTATCAAATAAGGGCACGAGAAGGACCTAGAATTTTTTTTGCGGAGTTATACTTTGATCTGAATAATACTACAGTGTTGAAATGCCCAAATGCTTAATAGGAAAAAATGTGTAGTAATTTCACAACCAGAATCAGGAGACAAGGTTTCATAGTGAAAATGTCCTTTATGTTCCTTGTTTGGTATGTCCCCCCCAGGTTAGGGTTTGCAGAGTGCCTATGGGAAAGTGTTTTCCTGTGGTATAGCTCTCTGATAAACGTGTGGGGTCGAACAATAGTACTTGAACCAATATCTCAAGGAACCAAGTAAGGAGGATCAACTGCACCCTTAGTCGTACTACCCAATTACCCGGGTACTAGAGAGTATCTTCCCGAGTGTTGTTCTTGGTGGCACTATAACAATCAATCAGCTAATAAGTTGAACTAGGGTTGGTTTCAGGAGACCTAAAGGACTCCCTATATACCCATCAGTAAGTGGGAGTGATGGTCGTGTATAGGTTTTCTCTGATGCAGTACTACTCGAGGGCTACCAACAAGGGTTGCAAAGGTTTCCAACAAGAGAGAAACTTTTGGTTTCTAGGAAACCCCGTGAAACCGTCTGTAATTCCTATGTGTAGTCTTCCCCGCCGCACATTTACCCACTAAATGACAGATCTATGTGCTTCAAAGACGCCGAAAATACATGTCTCTACCCTGGAAAAAAGTTACCCACAATTCTTGCCAAGGAATGTTCTTTGATACCACTTCTGAGGTACTAGATGTAATATAATATGAAAAAACATGAATATTGAGCAGATATCGATGGAACAACGAAATATTGAGAAGAACAATAACATAAATAATACCTTTATTCAAAGAAAGCAATGTTCATTTTCCTCTTCGAGGGGGCAACCTCCAACAGAGTATCACTCTATTACAATAATTCTCAAGACAAGCTTTGTCATGCGTCCTACTCTTATTTATACTAATTCTATCTTCTAAAGAACATTCTAGAGGAAGATATTTCTAGAAGCGAAAGCTTCTATTAGGTCTTCTTACATTGACTTGTTCACATTTATTAAATAGACCTTACTAACTAATGTCAACCTTTATTACATGGAAAATATATTTAGGCAGGTTATTAACTAATGTCAACCTTCATTACATGTAAAATATATTAGTCTATCTATGTGAGGGGTTAGGTCCCTAGCAGGATGAGATGAATGTGTATACAATTAAACATTTTAACTTATCATTAGTAATATGTTGGATGGTTAAAGGGAGGATTTTCATCTATGTACAATTACACACCTTCATTCCCCATCCTTATCTCTACTTTTAAATTGGACACCTTGAAATTGATGTTCACATATCCAAATAATTGTCACTCTTCCATTCACCCTCCAAAGGATTGGGGGTGAAGGTGTGCACTTGTGTGCACTCCCACCCTCACCCTCCTTAGGGAGAATGTGGGATAGGTGTGAGGGCATGCACTTTATGATGGTGGGGTAGGGAAGCGGGTTAAGTTGAGGATGTTCACCTCATGAGAGTGGGGATGGAGGGTAAAGGTTTTCATAAGTACACACTTTCATCGATATTATTTAAAAAACACATAACCTTCTAAACATCATTCCTTAATGTAATCTTAAATATAACTCTTAACACCAAAATAATGATCATTAATTTCTAATTATTAAGTCTAAATTGTTGGATAAATATTGATCATTAATTTCTAATTATTAAGTCTAAATTGTTGCATTCCAAACTTTTAACTCCTGATCTTTAGCTTTACAAAACTTAAAATATATTCTTTAAACTTTAATTTTCAATAAATAATTCTCTCTATAATGTTTAGACTATAATAAATAACGTAAATATTAATCAAACCATATTTTAACCCCTAACATTAAAAGTGTAGTACTTCATCTTAATTATTAATTTTTAACTCTTAGTAATTATAATGTCATATCCTTTTACCACAATTTATTTAATCTTTAACAAATACCTTCTAATTTTAGTTTTTAAATATAAACTATATTCCTTAATTCTTAATTTTTTAAAATTAAAATAAAATTTGTTTTATAATAAAAAAAAATTGTTGTCCAGACTTAGCAACAAGTTACATGGATACTCCTGAGTACATGGATACATTCTAACAAACTAATTACAATAATAAATATAAGAGTAGAACGTGTTTATCTTGTGCTTTCTCTAACCCCCTTCCTCATTGGGGAAAACAAAGAGTTGCTTGATGTCCCAATCAAACATTCATTTATGATTCATAAGTATTTTGGTCTCAATTAGTTTTCCTTCCCCTTGTAATAGGAGTGGAGAGATTTGGGGCATTTTTTTTCAGGGATTCAACAAAAAGAAAGATTTAGCAGACTTTAAATGAACATGCACTTTAGGGTCCACTTCATATTCTCGTTATCTTATTCTTCCTTTGTTTCCTTTAATTACTCTTCTTTTGCCTCTAACTCCTTTGCATTTTCATCATCTTCTTTTTATGCTCCTTCTTCCTTCTCTTCTTGAGAAATAACCTTTGGATCCTTAGGGGATGTCTTTGGATTGTTTTTAGGTTGAGTTGGTCTTCCCTATTCCTCTTCAACCTCTTTTTCCATATTTTTGGGAATTAAACTACTTCCTCGAAGTTCCCAAGAACTTCAAACCTATTATTGCTTGATGAAGGTGGACTCTCTTGCAATGGCTTTGGATGAGGAAGCCTCTTTCACTGAAAAATTTATTCACCTACCTGGAAGCGTCTTAAACTCAGAGTCCTTCCTTGGTTGCAACTTTGGAGAACGCTGCTCTTGTTGGTTTTTTGGACAATTTTTGGCAAAAACGTCTATGAGCATGATGAACCATGCACTTGAATGTAACTTCTCATAGTTTATCACTTGATGGTGGCTCCACCCATCTAGGTTGATTTGCAAAGATTATGGGATCCTCTTCTCCAAATCCACCTCCATGCATATTCCTGCACAAGAGAATAAATTCCCTTTGGATTCTTCTCTATCTAAATAGTGACCAATCTTGTTCCCAATCTCTTTTAGGGAAGCATCGTTCCAGAAAATCAATGGGAGGTAATGTGACCCACACTGTGGTTGAAGTGATCTCCTATTCAAATTTAAAGTTGAGGTTCCATGGGCAGAGATATATTTCCCTCAAATTCATGAAATATGGTCGAGAGATGAAAATCAAATCTCTACTTGAATCCTTGTTTTAGAAAAAAAACATAATAACCATGACCTTAAGGGATTGAGATTACCTATCCTTTTAGCTAGGAAGACCAATGTTGTGCCACCCATGCTTGAACAACTTTTGGACGAGAGGCCTATAAATTTTCGTAAGATAAATGTTGCATCTACCCTAACCCCCTTTCTTACAAATAAACCTCCTTGCTCACAAATGATTGTAACTTTGAAACAAACAAAGACTTGGATTTGGATGGTAGCTATCCAACTTTTAAGCAACACTAGGAGTGACAAATTCGAACATGAAACTTGAAGAAACATAAACAAAAACATTTTGAAAGTCTCGGCATTCAGACATCCTCAAGAGAACCGGCGTGGCTTACGCGGTTATTTTTACACCCGATCCATATGGGTTAGGGTGCATTCGAGATTTCAAGGACCGATGGTGTGATGGATATGCCTCTAACGTGTGGTCAAGGAACGACACCTCGACGACATGCCTCTTTCATGGACTCACACCTCGTGAGCTTTCTACGGCAAAATCAGCGGCTTTATCAAAGTGAATGAAGGTAATGCCAATAAGTATATGCGAAACGAGGGTATTCTCAACGGTATTAAAAAACACAAAACGAAAAAAGACCTAGATCTATGTGGGCTCTAATTTAAATTTCCCAACCATGATTCTAGAACATTCGAGCAATAATATTTCTAGGCCTCTAGCAATGAGTGAGGGGTTTTAACGCTTTTGCAGCGAATGGAGTTTAAAACTTTGTTCTTGGAATATTGAATTGCAAACGTTGCTTGTGAACCAATCCCTAGAAATAAAGAATTTTCAATATTATATTTATAGGAATAAGTTTTAATTGATAATTTTCTATTAGATATGTTATTTTCAATATTATATTTATAGGAATAAGTTTTAATTGATAATTTTCTATTAGATATGTTTTATTGTATGTTTATGGGTGAATCTACAAAGTTGGTAACTCTTTTAGTTGCAATCTAATATTTAAAAAACAACTCATATTATGTAAATTTAGAAAGCCAATGTATTCACAAAATTTAGGTTCAAGAAGGCTAGGTCACTTAACACAGAAACTAGATATGTGTTTTACTTCACCAAAATGCATATGATTTTTTCTTAAATAATATTACTTTTACTTCACCATAACTTGTATGCATTTTTCTTACATAAGAAAAGACTTCTTCCATAACATGCATGCATTCTTGGCATATATAAATGCACAGACGTTTTTAATAACTTGAAATGACATATTGAAAGAGTGCTAGATGATTTTGATGTGCAATTGAAATGATATTTTGGTGTGGTGTTGTTGGCGTAGGCCTATGTTGAGAGAAGAGTCAATTTTGGATCAAAGGTCGAGAATAACGCAACAAACAAGGCATATCGGACCAAGAAGGAGAACATGCCATACTTTGAGGAAAACCAGTGCATGTGGTTGGATTTGCGGAAATCTAGCGCGGATGTGGACAAACCTAGCCATGTAAAGGTTAGGGTTTTGGAATGTAATGTAAAGGTTTTTAACCCTATTTTGTAGTATAAATAGAAGAGATAGAAAGTAGGTTAAGACATATATATTTGGAGCGAGAACCTTATCATATATTTATGATCTTTTGGAGTCCTTGTGGAGTTTTCAGTCTGTATTTTGGTGAGAGATGAGGAGCTCAGATGGAGTTTATATAACTGACGGTTAGGTCATAAGCTCTGGAGCTTGGTGTGACTCTGGTCCACCTTAATACTCTCTATTGTCCTATGATGTAATGCACGCAACACCCTTTTGATGAAGAATAAGAAACAAAAGAATCTCTTTGTGGACGTAGCCCCAGGGGGGTGAACCATAATAAAACCATGTGTACAGTGTGTCTAAATGTCTTTACTATTTCCACAATTATGATTGAATGGTTAAATAGATGAATGAATGGTTTTAGTTACAACCTGCACTAGATATGCAAAATGAATGTTATGAATGAATGAATCTAATGAATACTATAATAAAATCATGGTTAAGTAGAAATAGAAGGAAGAAGAACAACCCCAATCCCTTCCCTAACTACAGACACCTACGTCCTGCAGTCACCCATAAACCATCTCGGGTGAGACTGCGTTGTGCACTATATGCACGGTGTAGCCTTTTTGGTTCACCAGAAGCGCTGATGGTGATAAGGGTTTTGTTGAAGAACTAAGGTAGAACCCGGGTCAGACCATAAGTCCAATAAATAGTTCTATTTCTGGATAGAACTCAGAAGGAGAGTCAGGAAGGGGTTTGGTGAAGAAGATGCAGTGGTATAAAGGGATGTTCATGCCATGGAATCCTACGAAGTAAGATATTGTAAGATGTTTCGAGACAAAGCAATTGGTGTCGCATAGAAATAAAATAAGGGTTCTAGGTATACATCGCACCAATACCTACAGAGGTATGTGTTTACTTATTTACATGAAACATATTTATGCTTCTTTCTAGAGTTACTACATGAGTGGATATTGAGGTTGAAAGATACCCATCCAACTAATCGGCACGACCACTTCATCAACCAAAGGCTGAATAAACTGTGAGGAAACCTCAGAAGACTCAGAATCAAAAGAGATTGCAAATAGGGACCACAATCTTCGTGCCTCTAGAAGGCTAGGGAATAAATGAGTAAGGTGATCTCCCTTGCAAAGATTACAAGGGAACTTAGATTTTCATCCTATCTGTCTAGGTTTCTTCATAGAATCAATTCCCCCAGCATGATTAGAAGTGGTTGGTTGCATATCTCCAACATGATTTGCAGAGGTCAGTGATTTCTTCTTCCCATTCTTCCTCTTTCTATTTCATTTATACTTCCAATTACTAGTAGCTAGAATTTCACTAGAGAAGGTAGAAGGAGGAGGAGAAGACTTTGCTGACGAATGAACATCAACATGATGCTGATGACAAAAGGTGCTTAATTGAGAAGCATCAAGACCATTCAGTACATTTGGAATGGTACCCAACCAAACCGGTAGTCCCACATTCAACCCAAGAATGTACAAAGTGGCCATCAAAGGGACACCAAAGTTTCCAAAGAAAGGAAAAGCACAAGAACCCCCTTGTGAAGGGGTTCCTTGGTTGGTATCGTCAAAAACTTTGGCCATGAATATCTTATGTACAATTTCTTCCCCTGCGAGATCGTTCAATTCTGTAAAAGTCTCACAACCGACGGAGTGGGCAGTCTACCACCTTAGGTTATACACCCAAATAAATGAATGACTAACTCGCCATGGAAAACTAGGGAGTACAGAGCACACCACTAAGAAGAAAAGCCTAAAAAGATATAAACCAAACAAACTACCCTTATGAATGATTCCAACCTAGGTAGATGAATTCCTAATCATCCAAAGCATTCAGAAAGGAAAATGACTGGCCAAGAGAAGCATCTACTGAGACCTCTGACTGACGATCCCTTCGGGTGTCACCCAGAGAACACAGATTCTTCCTTAGGTACCGTGATACACCCCTCACAGTCACTTGTGTTTCAACCTATATAATGGAAACACGACCACCAACATGTAATCAACAATCAGGGGGGAATAGTCGACAACCAGGCGAGTGTATGGGCAGGGTAACTAATCCCTAAGATCCTCCTAGGGCTTGAAATGCAACAATGCCAAAATCACTCTTAGAGTACCTTGGATGGATCCAAGTGTCTCAGAGGTCTGACCCAAGTCGGGTCAGTAATGCTATAGGATTCACCCCCAATACACACTCTCCCAAACACTTTGTCGAGATCAGGAGTGGATATCTCTGTCACCGTCCTCCATGTGGCCTCATGTTTGACTCCTCTGTGAGAGGATCTTCTCAGATTGAGTAATTACAAGGTGGATTTTTCACACCCTAGCACAGACACTTAAGTTAATTTATGGTTGGCCTTGTTTTAGGGCACCAACCCTAGGAAGCACCGATTCCCTTGTCTTCAGGGCACCAACCCTAGGAAGCACCAACTCCCTTGTTTTCACAATTTACTTAGTAAAGGATATGAATCCTTCCTTGCTCCTCCCTTCCACCCTCACTCCATAAGTATTATCAGTTATTCTTCTTTGGGCTCTGCTTCTGCTTTTGGTCTTTTGATCTAAACTGCAGAGACACCTCTTCTTCACCAATCTTTCTTTCTTATATAATCTTCCAATTGGTGTGAGCGTTGAAGAATTGTGTCCCTTTGTTTGGACCATTGCATCTATTCATTTAAATTAACAGTAATATCATTTTTCTTTTAATTTAGAATTAATATCTTCCTCTATTATTATTCACACATTAACGTGAAAGATTTTCAATTTAGTAAGAGGGATTTTCATAAATAGATCACAGGTATGGATCGATTTCTTTTAGCTCGATCCCATGTCTTTTTATTTCATCATTAAGCTTTTTTTGCATCCCCAGTTCTCCAACAGATCGTATTTGAGCTTTTTTATTAGCTTTTCAATGCATTGGATGTATTTGATCACTCAATATCAATTAGGGCATAATCAAGATCTTGTCTGGTTCAAAGTTTCTTCCTGATAGGGGAAAAATTATTCCTCTGTATGTTAAAACTCGCAAAGACGCACTCTTAGGACCTCTATTCCATATGACCATAGGCGGTGACTAAGCGCTAAGCCAAACAAGTGCTTAAACACTTATCAAGATTGATGGTCGTGTTTTATTTGCACGTTTGAGATGGATGATTCTCATTTACTTCGGGACTCAAGTCTTTGCAGTTAGAGTAAATTCCGTCAAAGGGTGTATCCACACTCCCTTATTGATAACCTTCACATGTCCGGGAGCTAGGACCGTAGACTTAGGCACAAAGGATCTCCTGCTCTCCAGGTATTCGATTATTCATGACTTCGGCCTTTGGCGCTTCAGGTAGTTTTGCTGGTAGGAGAGGTCGGATATCCCCGGAGGATGCAGTCCCGTAGTGACATAGCTTGTTAACGTCACTATCGATGTGGCAATGGCTGAGTGGTTTCCATGTGTGACCTTGATTCGTGACTTTCGTATACCTAATGTGCCAACTATACCTTGACGCTTGTCACTAGCCAATTGGGCCACATGTCATATTTCTCTTCTGCCACATGTCTTGCTTCACGGCTTCGTGAATTTTGGCACTTTTATACCATCCTTCGATTATTTCCGAAGTGTCGAATAGATCTACCACCGTAGATTTTCAATTGTCTTGACCCTATGGCCTTTGTTTATTCTAGAACTACGAGGTTCAGGAGTTCTTGTTTTATCTGAGCTGCTTATCGTTGGAGTAGGTCAAGGTCGGAGTTGACCACCTTCTTCCTTAGCATGCTCTGAATATTTTCACTCCAGATCAATGGTTGACGGGATTTCCTATTATTTCTCTAATCCGACGGTCGAAGGGAGTTCATGACTTTGGGGCTTCGTTGTTCGGGTAAACTTACATGTTTTTGACTCCTTTTCGTCGAAGTGGTTAGCGTCGGAGTTGACCACCTTGTTTCCTTTAGTGTGATCTAACGGTTCAACATTTCCATTCCAGATCGAATTTTGATCCAACGACTGGGAAACCATTCGAAGCTCTTGCTTCATATCTGACTGTTGAAATTTAATCTTTCCCAACCTCTAACTTCACCTCGATCTAACGATCCTAGATTGTCCTGAACTAAGAATGAATGACTCGTGTAACTCGATCCTTTACAAAATGATTTCTTCACTCACAAAACTATGTCTCTTGTGTTATTTCAAATGCGCCATCTCTTATGAGCTTCGATTAACGATTTTCCTTCTGACCTTTGGACTTATACTGGATTCTTCTACACCTAGTTGACATCAATAACAATATTGTACCACTGTTTCCAGCAAAAGTCTCTAAACCAAGACCCATTTGAACGAAATGCTCATAATAAGATAAGTCGCCTTTGTTGACCTAGTCCTCATGCTGCGTTTTTATTCCATTTCAGATGACTAATTGACCAACAACCACAATTTGAGCCAAACGATTTAAAAGATGAGATCATTCCCCTTTGAGTTATCTCTACCCATGTGTCCCTTCATCGATGGATAAGAATGATTCGCGCTTGAATGTACTTTAATTTTAACCTTGTGTTGGGCGTCCCAAAGATCCAACGTTTCGACACTTCTCTAATAAACGGTTAATAATATCTTTGGATGGTGATGTGCACGGCTTTTAACATAGCTTTTAATTCCGAAATACCTCCACCCTTTATACCTACAAAATGTATGAAATTCATTAATTACTTTCATAAATGTTTAGCATGCTTTATAAATTTCTTTGTGCCGTGATATTCATCTATTTAGTAGAAACTAATATGAATATATTATATATGCAATTGAATATAATTATATATAATATATGTTTATGCTATGTATGTATTTGTTAATATTTATTATAACATAATAAATACATAAAGGAAAATGTATGATATGATAATTAACAAAGCTATATATATATATATGTTTTTGATATTAAGTTTTAGCATATACAAATCTAGGAAAAGTACAAGTGCAATGTAAATATGTAAATAGATTATTTGTAAAAGATGATTTTTGTCCAACCTTTTTAAAGGCATGATATTTGTTATTATGTTTTAGTTATACTAAGGTGACAAGTTTAAAGCAAATGAATTATGAATGTAATTATTTCCATTATGATTGGAATTAGGAGATAGTTTAATTCACACATTTAAATATATTTAAATAGGTTTTGTAGAAAATCTAAGTTCCATCTCTAATTTGCATTCAACAAATTGAAAATTTGTTTAAGGTAATCCAAATGAGACCACCTGGAAAAGATTTGAAAAATTTTGAAAAAAAATTGGAAATAACATTTTAAGTGACAACAGAAAGCACTATATCCACCAATCCTATCCATATCCATTTATTGGAAATCCAAATCCATATGTGGAGTGGGGAGATGGGGAATTATAGTGGCAGAGAGCATTGCAATTTGAAGACTCGTTGTCTACCTCGTTCACCCATGGGCGCTCTAGGAAAGTGCTTATGCTACCCAGTGAACGAGAATTATAGTGGCAGAGCTAATTGCAATTCGAAGACTCATCGTGTACCTCGTTCACCCACGGGCGCTCTAAGAAAGTGCTTATGCTACCCCGCTAGTATGGGATTCACATTGCTTTCTTGCGTCGACCTACACATGACATGAAACAACCTTTGAAGTAGGCCAATTACAACAATCTCTGTGAAAATCTTAAGATGTTTGGTATTTTGTGTAGTTCTTATATACATCATCAACTGCTACTTACGTTGTAAGGTGTTTCCCCATAGCAATTGATCTCTGGTGTGACCTATCAATAAGCTATGGACTTTGATCTTGATTAGACGACCATTGGGAAAATATTTTCCATTCACATGTAATTCTTAATCTTTTATGGAAAGAAAGAAAGAAGAAAGAAAGTATTTTTAACGTTCACGAGGCTAAAAATAGCCTATGGGATAAATTGTTTTTCCATCTGGCTTTTATATTCGACCCTTTTCCTATGAAATTTTACAATAACCGCTCCCAGCTTCTCGACAAACTCTTCGCTGAATAGATTATCTCAAGAACTAGCTGTCGGAATACTTGCATAATTTTCCGTACTGTCTTTTAAGGCTTCACATTCTAAAATGAAATGTTTTTATGTTTCCACTTTTCCGGAAGAGCACAAAATACATACTCTTTCCTCCCACATTTCTTTTGGCCTTTTCTAGCGCCCTGTTTCACAATGAAGTTGATGAGAATTAGTCCTTAATTGAGCAATAATAATTTTAGATCTCTAATAAATATTGGCCCCTATGTACGCCTTTTGTTGATGGTTATGAGAGGGGTTAAACTCTTCAATGTAGTACTTCTTCTTTCTCCCTAGCTCTTTCTCCCAAGTACGTTTGTGGAACTTATCCATAACAAAAGTTTTTATCTCCTTACTGTTTGTTGGACACATGCTCAAGCAAATGCCCCATTTACTAAACCGTTTGTTATTTTGCCGCATCCAAGTCTTCTTTCTTTTGCACAATCTGTCACTAAACACAACCTTAGGCCATCTACCCTCTTCCATTTGCTCAATTTTTTTCAAATACCTTATGACTTGCACCATAGCAATTGCTTCAATAGGAGCAGCCCATGTTTCACTTAACATGATAACATAAGGAACTACACTTTTAATTTTGAATTTGTTTGTAATCAAACGCTTCTGAATTTTCTCAATTTGTTTCCACTGCATCTCGGTTGTGATGCTGGCCCATAGTTCATAACCGTAGAGAATCACCAGAATCACTAGAATCCCAAAAAGAGTTAGAGTGGTTTTCCAGTCCCACAACTCTGCTTCTCTACACCTGTTTTGAAAAGCATAAAATGCTTTCCAACCTCATAAAGTTCTTTTCTTTCTACAACCATCCCAACTTAAATTTCTGTTGAAGTCAATTCTGAGGTATTTGTAGTCTGCAACTTCTTCCATAATGTTGCCTTCAAAGTAGAATTTATGTTGGTTATGCTTTCTTTTGTTAGAGAAACCCACTACTTTCGTTTTACTAATATTGACTTGCATCCCCACCCTTCTACAAAAATGCTCAAGGGAACATAAGTGCTCTTTCAAACCAAGATCCGATTTAGCAATCAATATAAGGTCATCTGCGTACAAAAGAAGCCTTATAACGAACTTGCCCAAATGGAGACTGTCACCCCCTTGCGAATTTAGCCACTCTTCAAACTTGTCAATATATAACCCAAAAAGGGTAGGAGACAATGGGCAACCTTGCTTGACCCCGATATCGCTTCTAAAACTTTCAGAAATGCATGTTGAAGTTATAATTTTGACTTTCACCT
Organism: Picea engelmannii; assembly: GCA_009831015.1. Classification (NCBI taxonomy): domain Eukaryota; kingdom Viridiplantae; phylum Streptophyta; class Pinopsida; order Pinales; family Pinaceae; genus Picea; species Picea engelmannii. The sequence continues at coordinate 142,819 of ML794510.1, forward strand.
CTTCATACAACCTATGCACAGCTGCTCTCAAATGCCTGGGAACCCCAAGTTCCTCCATTCTGCCCCAAATCTTATCCCTAGGAACCGTGTCAAAGGCTTTTCTGAAATCAACAAAGCAACAAAAAACTTCCTCCTTTTTTTCCCAAACTTTTTCAATGATGTGCCTTAAAGTTATGCAATGATCAACTGTGGAGTGTTTAGGTATAAAACCTGCTTACCCTTTAGCACGTTTATCTCTTTCTTTTGCCCACTTGTTGATTTTCTTTTCTAACATGCTGCCAAATAACTTTGCAAACAAGGAGTTTATCATTATGGTTCTATAATTGGAGGGATTATTGACATTACCACTCTTGAAAAGAGGTATTTCCATACTAGTTGTCCAATCTGTGGGGAACCCCTGCTGTATGATGTTGTTGAAAATTTCTGTGGGGAATCATATGTTTAGGATGGGACTTGCTGTTATGCCTAGAGGGCCGCAACGATGGGATCGTGGCTCTCGAATACCTAAATAACACATCCTTCATCTGTGATGCAATCAACATAAACACAAATTTGTCCTTGGATTCACGCCCTTCCCCAAGTGCTCATCTTCTTGACAGATTCTCATCATCTGGATGTACACAGGTCGGGCCTTTTTTGACAGAACGCTGAACTTTTCTATTGATGGAGAATTACTCATCATATAGAACGAAAATATTGATGCTTACATTCTCGATGGGCCTAGGATTATGAACTGAGCTGTTATTTGTCACAGATGTCGAGGCTCAGGATTGAATCTCGCAACGTATGTTCCCACTATTTCCATTCACGGACTCTTTGCATGATTTCCCTTCAAATCATGGATAAAAATCCTTTCGCACTACCCATGTTCTATCTTTCACGACACCCTCTGTGTATGGCGAGATAAGAGTATGAGGACCCAAAATTTCATCTATAAATCCACTGCCCTTGAATTTAAACACAAAAAATTGACTTTTCCACTTTCTTACCTCCTCACACCAAAGCTACCTCCCATGGTTGAAACGTGGCTAGTACTTTGTCAAATACATGGAAACATATTTTTTGCGATAAGTTTATGATTTGGTATGATTTGAAAATTAAATATTAATCAATATAATAATAATAATAATAATAATAATCTATTTTTAAGGTCATGGTCAAGACACACCAAATTGGTGTATGAGACCCCCTTGTTTATGGGACAAGGGACCCCCCTCCGCCCAGCAATTTGACTAATAAAGTCTACGAAGATATACATACCCTACCCCCCTCTGGATTTGAACTTGTAACCTCTTAAGAAGAAACACATATTCTTTGTAGTCCCATCAAATTAATTGAAGTTATTAATATTATATTTTATAATATATATGATTGAGTTTGAAATTACTATATAGATTGATATATTACTTTATTATCAAATATATAATATTTAAAAGAATAATTTTTTATACAAAATATCATAATCTTGAAAATACCAACTAATTTTAAACCTAACACCATTTACAATTTATTTTTATAGCTATAAATAAAGTTCACATGTATGGATGACGATTCAAACACTTATTTTTTTTTTAATTGTCAATTAACGAGGCGAATAAAAAAGGAACGTGGTGGACACCCCACCCCACCCTTAATACTTCCATCTTGGACAATCATCATTAAAAGAAATGCAATGGAAAATAGGTACATCATCAATATTGTAGCAGTTGTTCATTTCAGATAAGGTACATCATCATCTTTGTCTAACAATTGATTATAATCTTATTATGTAAAATTAATTAATTATGGTGTAAAGTGTTTCCTTCTCTTCTTTGCATTTTATGTCTTCTGCTGCCATTTTGTTTGTTCATAGTTCGACGATCCTGAAGCATATTGTGGCTGTCCAAACTATAGTAGTTGTCTCCATTGTATTTTTGTTTGTTGAGGCCATAAAATATATTCAACAACCATAACTTCTATTGTAGTCATCCAAATTGCAATAGTTGTCTTGGTTGTAGGTGACAAGGACAACATCAAATTGTAACAATGGTTTTGAATATTATGTACTTCTTTCTTTTTTTTTTAGTCAATATTTACTACTATTCAAGAATGTAGGTTTTGAATATTTTGTTCTTCTTTATTATGCAGTTCACTTTTTTGTCAATATTTACTACTATTTAACTTTTTTGTCAATATTTACTACTATTTAAGGAAAGTTACATCACCTAAAATGAATGATTGGTTAGTTATTCCTAAACTTTTATTAAAAACAATTTCTTATCAATATCTTATCAATATCTTAAACATCAAGTTTCTTAAAAAAGTGGTTGTTGGTAAAATGGATTTTTATATAAATAATATATTATTAAAAAGTTTAAATTTTATTATTAACTAAAAAGATTTTTATATAAATAATAAATTGTTATGACCAAGGTATTCTTAACATGGCCTTCTCTATCGAAAATGGTCACAACAACTTATAGCTTGTCTATACGATGAAAGAGTGTGTTTTGGAGCATTTTGTAACATTATCATTTTGAAATGTATTTTGTGAATTGTTTTTTTTTTTATTTGAATTTATTCACTTTCATAGTTGTAGGCCATGGCTCTACAAATTATTGAACGATGACTAGGTTTTAATTTCTATGTTAACTCCTTTGCACGTAAACACCCTATCAAGATTGGTTTGTTGTTAATTTTACTTATACGGATTCTCATGTCAAATTGAATTGACTCATTCATATGAGAGCTTGCTTTATAATATAATATTATATAACATATAAACTATTATATATATAATCATAGGAATCTATAATTTGTAGGTTGATTTAAGGTAGGCCCGAAATCAAGTTTATTAGTTGCCACATCAATAACTTGTGACTTAGCAAGGGTGGAGGCATCTCAAATCCTAAAGGAGTATAACCTTTATCGAAGGGTCATCTACCCTTCTAGCCTTATACCCCTCGTAGAAATTGAACCTAAATAATGATGGAGACCCCCCTTCTCTCCTAAGGGTTGCACGACCTCTCAGTCTATGATCGATCAAGAAACTGAGTTTGACTGACACTTTGGCCACTCAAGAACCTTCAATTAACCAAATAGACTCCCTTCTTCTTTAGGCGCAGGTTCTACAGAACCCGTAGACTTCTCCTCAACCTTTTTAAAGCTTCAACTTATTTAGGTGCTCACTCTCCTGGTTAAGCCCCTCCCTCTATGTGACCAAGGTTGTGACCAGTCGCCTAAACGAAAGGCACTTCGTGACTTCGCATTTCACACCCTTGGAAGTTTTTCTACCTCCGTTCTCCTGAGTTTCGAACTCACAAACTCATCTTGAGTCAAATCGACGACCCACACTCCTCTGTGATCCAACGACTCTGGTTAATTCGTGAGTTTGCACTTCGCGTAGTCATGAAGTTCCTTATCTCCCTTCCTCCGACTTCCAAAATTGCGATCGCGCTAGATTGACGGTCTAAAATCTTTGCGATCCAACGACTCTGCTTCCCCTTCCCGAATCGGGACTTTGCACTTCGCGAGATCGAAAAATAGCTCGTCTTCTGTCTCTCGAACTTCGAACTTGCGAACTCTTCGCTTGCTAGATCAACAATCTAGATTCCTCCTCAATCAACGGCTATGATCAAATCGTGATTTCGCAATTCCTGAGTTCTTATAACTCTTCCTTTGACTTCTCTAAGTCACGAGTCAGCGAAATACTGATCTCTCGCCACATGTCCCCCTTGACGATGAACGATTCTGATGACTTCGAAACGATCATCGGCTCTGATCTTTTCACGGGCACTCAGATTGAATGACTTAGATCGTTTTCCTTTGCTCTCACTCCTCGTTGTCTGGACGCTGATCGAACAGTCCAGATCTTTCACCCTGAGCTTGCGCTTTCTTCAGACTTAGAAGATTTTCGAAAGAGCCAAAGGTTTCGACCTTTATCCTTCCTGCAAGTCTGTTTCTTGGATCTCATCCACACTTATAAAAAGTGTTATTTCTCCTGAGCTTGGCCTCGTAAAGACTTCGACTTCCCGCACACTCCTTGCGTTTCAGGGATTTCGATAACTCAGATTCGAAGGATTTATTGAAGAGAAATTTCTCTCGCCCTCCTAGCGGCCTCCTTTTTCTCTCTGCACACTTTGCAATAGATTCTTATGTAGGTTCGAGTTCCTGTGGACGATTGTGCACACCTTGTAGCAATCACTTTGCACTCCTAGCAAAGGGGAAGTTTCGTGCTATCTCTTCTGAGCTTCGAAACCAAAACAAATCCCGTCAATGCACTCCTTGTGTTCCGTGTGCACACCTTGAGCCACATGACAGAAGAGAAACAATTGAAACTTATCTTAACATTCACCGTTCCATCTACTCATAACGAGATTCATTCATTCATTCATGAAAACAAAATAACATAGAGGTGCAAAACAATGTCCACACCATGCATTGGGTCAATTTTCCTTTGTTATATTCCAAAGTGAAAATGGCTACAACTGTAGTAAAAAAAAACAACTGAAACTCAGAAATATCCTACTAACTTGCATCTAGCCTCATTTGGGCGTACAAAACCTCTATTTATCTCAGAGGGCTCTTAGGGTTCCCCCTGACTACTTGTCTACATCAAAACCTATCCTCCATCCTTCTTTGGACTCAAAATAGTTGGTACTGTGCATGGACTCAAGATCTCTCTGACCAAACCCTTGTCTAACAATTCTCGGACTTGGTTATTCACATCCTCATTCTCTCGAGGTGTCAATCTGTATGCTGCTTTGTTTGGTAGACTTGCTCCTGGTATCAAGTCAATATGGTGGTTGATACTTCTGAGGGGTGGAAATGAGTTAGGCAGCTCATCCACCACTATGTTAGCAAAATTATCCTATAATTCCTGAACTTCTTCAGGCAAATCATCCATCGAATTACTAGTAAGGATAACTCCCGGTTTCCTCACCACAACAAACTACATCTCCTGTTCTTTCTTGACTTCTTTCAAGAGTTCCTTCCCACTCATGAGAAGTATGCTTGTGTTGGCTTCCTCTTTCACTTTCTTCTCCTATATTGGCAACAACATGTGTGTTCTACCATTCTTCTATAAGGTGTATGTATTCTTCCTCCCATCATGAATGACATTCCTGTCAAACTGCAATGGTCTTCCCAACAAAATATGGCATACATCCATGGGAATTACATCACATAGAATTTCATCTCTATATCCTCCTATCTTATATTCAACCAAGCATTGTTTAGTAACCATTACGTGGTGTCATTTCTGCAACCACGAGACTTTGTATGGCTTCGGATGTGTAGTTGTCTCCAGCTCCAATTTCTCCACCATCTCCGTGGATACTAAGTTATCAGTGCTTCCACTGTCAATTATCACCTTGCATACTCTGTCTTTAGTCTTGCAAGATATTCTGAAGAGACTGTTCCTTTGCAATTGCTTTTCAAATTCTTCCTCTGGTTTTAAGAGAACCTTCCTCAGCATCAGGGATCTTCCGTCCTCTGCTCCTTCTGCTTCAACATTCCCTCTCTGTGCTTCTAAAATGTGAGCCTCACCTCCTCCTTTCTTTTTCTCGGGACATTCCCAAGACATGTGCCCTGCCTTTCCACAGGATTAGCATCTTACTTCTCCTCTTCTGCTTCTTCTTCCTTTAGAAGAACTTCTTCCACCACCTTGCCTTCCTCGGGAACTTCCTCCTCTTTCCGAGTGACTGTGTGGTTTCTCAGTCTCGTCCTTAGACTTATGTGCTCTGTCATGGGTAACTCCCTTACTTTTGTTTGGGGTTGGGCTTTTACTTCTTCCTCGCTGGCTTTGTTTTATGGCCAACTTCTCCTCTACCTTCAGTGCGAACTGATAAGCATCATCCACTATCTTTACTGACATCATGCTGAGATCATCCTAGATTTCATACCTCAGTCTATTTATATATCTGGAAATTTTTTCTTCCTCTCTCTCCCTTTGTCTAGTTCTCATGTTCAGCCTATAGAACTCCTCTGTGTACTCCTTAACTGTCATCCCCTTCTGTCTTAGGTTTTACATTTTCCTGAACAAATTGATTTGATAATCTTTGGGAATGAACTTAGCTTTCAGCTTGGCTACCATTATGTCCCAATTCTTTATCTTCTGTTTGCCTTTGCTTCTCCTCTTAGCCTGTAGTTCATCTCACCACAACGTTGCATGTCCTTTTAGCCTGGTGATGACTTGTTTCACTCTTTTCTCTTCGTTGACCTCTTCATAGTCGAAATGTTTGTCCATGGATCTTATCCAATCCAACAACTCTTTAGCATCTAAATTGCCTTTATACATTGGGACCTCTATCTTGGCTCTGCCTCCCAATCTAACAACTGCTCTCAGCAAGCCTTCTTCGACAACATCCTCTCCTGTAGCTTCTTCGACTTCTACTGATTCACTTTATGCATTGTTGATGTCTCCAACATTAGGTGCTCATCTCTGTGCTGCCTCCATCACCTCTAATCTTGCATGGAGTTCTGGCATCTCCCTTTCTACAGCCCAATTGGCTAAAGGTGGTTCCACTCGTCTCCTTGGTGGCATTATGTTGACTATCTGTCACACACAGAGTACAAATTCGAGTTCTTTTGTCTCTTCTCCTTTGCCTGCTGTCTGCAAGCAAAATTTCCATCTTTGATACCACTTGATGCAGACCCCCCTTCTCTCCTAAGGGCTGCGCGACCTCCCGGTTTAGGATCAATCAAGAAACTGAGTCTGAGCGACTCTTTGGCCCCTCAAGAACCTTCAATCAACCAAATAGGCTCCCTTCTTCTTCAGGCTTAGGTTCTACGGAACCCGTGGTCTTATCCTCAACGCGTTTAAAACTTCAACATATTTAGGCGCTCATTCTCCTGGTTAATCCCCTCCCTCTATGTGACCAAGGCTGTGACCAGTCGCCTAAATGAAAGGTGCTTCACGACTTCGCGGCTCGCACCCCTGGAATTTTTTCTACCTCTGTTCTCCTAAGTTCCGAACTCCCGAACTCAGCATGCATCAGATCAACAACCCACACTCCTTCATGATCCAACGACTCTGGTTAAGTCACGAGTTCATACTTCGCATAGTCATGAAGTTCCTTATCTCCCTTCCTACGACTTCCGAAATTGCAATCATGCTAAATAAAACGGTCTAAAATCTCCGTGATCGAATGACTCTGCTTCTCCTTCATGAATTGGCAATTTGCACTTCACGAGGTCGAAAGATAGCTCATCTCCCATCTCTCAAAATCCAAACTTGCAAACTCTATGTTTGCTAGATCAACGATCCAGATTCCTTTTTGATCAACGACTATGATCAAATCGCGATTTCGCTATTCGTGAGTTCTTATAACTCTGCCTTTGACTTCTCTGAGTCACAAGTCAACGAAATACTGATCTCTTGCCACGTGTCCCCCTTAATGATGAACGGTTTCGATGACTTATGAACGATCAACGACTCAGATCTTTTTGTAGGCACTCAGATCGAACGACTCATATCTTTTTCCTTTACACTCACTCCTCGTTGTCTGGACGTTGATTGGACGGTCCAGATCTTTCCCCCTGAGCTTGCGCTTTCTTCAGACTTAGAAGATTTTTGAAAGAGCCAAAGGTTTCAACCTTTATCCTTCCTGCGAGTCCGTTTCTTGGATCTCGTCCACACTTATAAAATGCGTTATTCCTCCTGAGCTTGGCCTCGTGAAGAATTCGACTTCCCGCGCACTCCTTGCGTTTTAGGGATTTCGATAACTCAGATCCAAAGGATTTCTCGAAGGGAAATTCCTCTCACCCTCCTGACGTCCTCCTTTTTCTCTCTGCACACTTTGCAACATATTCTTACGCAGGTTGGAGTTCTTGCGGACGATTGTGCACACCTTGCAGCAGTCACTTTGCACTCCTGGAAAAGGGAAAGTTTTGTGCTATCTCTTCTGAGCTTCGGAATCGAAACAGATCTCGTCAACGCACTCCTTATGTTCTGTGTGCACACCTTGCACCACCCGACAATAGAGAAACAATTGAAACTTATCTTAACATTCACAGTTCCATCGATTCATAACGAGATTCATTCATGAAAACAAAATAACAGAGAGTTGCAAAACAATGTCCACACCATGCATTGGGTCAATTTTCCTTTATTATATTCCAAAGTGAAAATGGCTACAACTGTAGTAAAAAAAAACAACTGAAACTCAGAAATATCCTACTAACTTGCATCTAGCCTCATTTGGGCATACAAAACCTCTATTTATCTCAGAGGGATCTTAGGGTTCTCCCTGAGTACTTGTCTACATCTAAACCTATCCTAATGGTTATCCTAGTGCAGTCACAGTCCAGAGAAGGAGTGGAAACTCCCACTTTGCTCGCAATCGTTCAAGCGTGCCTCAAAAGATTTTTCCGGCGCTGAGTTAATGCGTGTTTCAAAAGATCTGTCGTAGTTTCCAGCATTGAGATTCCGTACAGATTCCCGAACGCTGAGAGGTCCTGCTCCGCGTACTTGCCAACGATACTCCAACATCAAATAAGAAGAATAACAAACATGTTACCCAACCATTATCATTATCATACCTTATAAACTATGAATACATATCTCATTAATCTTACCCCTCACTAACTTAAATAAAAAATAACTTATACTAAATACATTAAAAACTATTATTATATAATATTAAATAGTTTATAAATTATATTACATATACCATTAGCTTTACTTAGTCACTAACTTTGGTAAAATATGATATCTATGTTTTAGTGATTTAAGAAGTTAACACAACAACCTTCTTAATGGCATTAATTATAAATAAATTTTGTCATACTATCTACACAATATCAATAATTTTTCTTTTAAAACTTATCAATATTAAATTACACTACTAATTATTATTCTCTTATTCTTTTTCTTTCATATTAAAATTAGTTTTATTTTTTCTTGCATATTAAAATTAGTGTTTGGAAATGATTGTATATTAAATAACGTTAAGTATGTCAAATTTAATAAAATACTCAAATAATATAAATAACCATTTAATAGATTATATGTTAAATTAACATTTGAATTAAAGATTTTTTTTTTAATTATTACACTACTAATTATTATTCTTTGTCATTTTTTCCTTTCAATTAAATTAGTGTTTGGAAATGATTCTATATTAGGTAGTGTTAAGTATGTCAAATTTTATCATAATACTTTGGATAATATAAATAACAATTTAAAGCATTATGTTAAATTAACAATTGAACTAAAAATTAAATATTTTGAATTAGAAAGTAATATATTGAATTGCCATGAAACTTGTATTAGAAAGTGGATTGTATTCCCTTGTCTGAAGTGTTGACTTCTTTATCAAAGAGGAACAAAGGTTCTCGTGAACCATAATCTTCGGTGATATATAAGTGTTGCTCCATTTCATCAAGTGGGAGTGGGGAATTTAGTTTATCCTGTTGAGGAACCGTATATTGCTCCTAGTGTTCTGAAAGCGATTCCTGGACGGGTATCAAAGGCCCATTTTTACTTTTGACTGGTGCAATATCGAAACTCCTGAGACGTGTGCTTATCAGATACAACACCCTGAGTGAATTAAATTTGGTCTAGTTCTGGGAATTGGACCACAGTCTAACAAACTGAGTTTCCCATTCTGTTAACCCGCTAAAGAAAATATTATTAATCTAGCATACTCAATTCTAATCTTAGATTTTGAATAAATGATAGACTATTGAGATAAAAGATTCAATCTCCTAGAAGTTTTATGTTTTCACTTGTTTATACAGTTTGAGTGGGTCTAATGGTTAAGAGCATGTGTTTCTTCTTAAGAGATTATAGGTTCAAATCCAGAGGAGGGTAGGGTATGTATACCTTCTTAGACTTTACTAGTCAAATCCTTAGACAAAGAAAGATCCCTCATACACCAATTTAATTTGTAGTCAAATCCTTAGACAAAGAGAGATCCCTCATACACCAATTTAATTTGTGTATAATGACATTGTAATTATAAACTGAACAATAATGTCAATAGCAAGATAAGAATAAATGACAAGCATAAGAAAGTTGCAACTACTCATTGAATAGTGTGTTTCGTTGGAGTACACGCATGTCGGTCATTCTAACAGGTTATGTTAGACTTTAAGCTTTTAGTTTAATGCAGGCCTTGTTTATAAAGCTTAATGTTGGACTTGTTTATTTACTATGTTTCGTTTCTTTTGGTTAGTTTATGGGTATTTAGTTTTTTTTTTTTAATTTTACATATTTATTATGTTATTTATGATAATTTAAATGTGATAATTAATTTAATATTTTTCATTGATATTTAAATATAAATAAATAGATAAATTTAATTTTTATTTTATTTTATTTTGAGTATAAAAATAAAATGTTTTTTAAAGGTAGAAAATTTATCATATTTTAATTGTCAATTAATGGTGAGGATCTTCCAAATAGATATACATTTGGTTGTTGAATACTTCTTTCTTAGCCATTTCACCACTTACCTCCACTATTCCCTTTTCTTCTTCCACTTGAATTTTAACATCCTCTTTCATGAAAACTAGTGCATTAATGACAACAAACCATCCAACCGAACACAAGGTTCCTTGCGATGAGTTGGTAGTTACACTTTTCTTTTGCTTGCAAGTTGAGCAATGCAACTCACACCTCGATTTCCAAACCGGCATTGAGCCATCTCGTTCATAATATTTGTTGGCCTAACCTTCCAAAGAGAGAAACAAAACCTTGAAGGAAATCAAACACAAGAGTGAAACTCAAATGAGGTAGAATCTTTTAAGAAACAATTCGTGCTGAAAAGAATGGTGCATTAATGCCTTGGTTTAAAAATTTAAATTTATCCTTTGTTTCATTTCAAACAACTTGCTATAATAATGAAATAGAGCCCAAATTTTGAAGTGAATGTAAAAAATATTTGTTTTTATCCTTATATCTGCATCTCTAAGTAGCCTTGAGGTATCCAGTTCTATTTCACCCACCATGAAGCCACCACCATCCCTTAATGGTCACAGTGATTTGTACCTCATGCAGCTGCAACAATTTTGTCAAAATATACACAAAGACATAATAGATGCAACTCCATCCACAACACATTGATGTGTTATGCATATTATTATGAACTTATAGTTACAAATACATTACTAAGGTTTACCGATTCCTGTAACCATAAACACACTAATTAACTATGGATGTAATTAATTCATTTTCCTTAACACTCCCCCTTAGTTACATATGGTAAAAACTATCACTATCACCAACTTCCCTTCCTTAATCATAACTTAACACTTCCTCTTAAACATAACTTGGTCCTAACCATCTATGAGATTACCCTATCTCGCATTCCCCTCTTGTTAATTGAAGATTGAGATTGTTCGATTCACCATCAAGCTAGCATATGAGTACACCTAACACCCTCGTACCTACCCAAGTGATTCATTCCACAACTTGATGTATCATCCCTCCCATGGCCAACGCTTCATGCTGCTCAAAACCAAAGATACATGCTACATGATCACACACTGAACTATGTAGGCCTGATCCAATCAAAGTTTATTGTACATTTGGGGAATACATCTTGCCTATGGAAAGGTTTACGACTTCTTACAATTGGGACCAAAAAAATTACTAGAGAGTCTATTGGGGTGTCGAGCACAACCGAACACAACTAAACATGCACCCCTCAAATTACAACATTTCATTTCTTCTTATGTTTGTTGGTGACTAAAAAACGAAAAATTTAACCAACTAAAAAATCAAAATTTATGTTGCATTCAATCTCTATGAATGTCTCTACATCTTCTTCACTCCACTTTTTCTTTATGTTTGTGTTCCTGTCTGTGTATCTTCCTTCTTCGCGTATTCTTGACTTCTCCTCCAATCTCCGGAGCTTCTCGTTCGATCCTTTCTTTCTCGGAGTGAGGTTTTCTCCATGCCAAAATACTTATTGCTCAATAATGTTGAAACGTTGTCCACAAAATGGCTCAGGGTTAGCGATACCTGCTCTTCAACAATAGAAGATGCAATACTTTCTCTTCAACAATAGAAGAGTCTCTTACCTGTGACTTCTTTTCCTTGGAATTCTCGATTACCTATGGATTTTTTTCTCTTGGAAGTCGTGACCTTTTGTCTCTAGATGGAATTTGCTCCTCCTTCACCCTTTTCAATGCTTTACTTTGCTACCTTTTTACATGGCTTGAACTCATCTCTCATCCAAGAAATACTTTTCTCTAATTATATGCATATCTTCATTAGATTGTCTTGTTTCACCCTACCTGTCATTTGTTAGAGTAGCTAATTATAACAAAATAATTATACCAATATTGAGTTAGCTAGACTCAATAAGGTTCACTACATTCTTTGAAGATTTTAAGAAACAAATATGTTCTCATATCGCCAAAAAAATAAAGTTATTTTCATCAACTTTAATAACCTGCAGTTCAACACACTAAGCATGGTGTCAATCACATTCATACTTCAAAAAAACAAATTATTTCCAAATTTTTTGAGAATTCCATCCACATCCACTTCAAACGTCACATTTACATATGGCACTTTGCATTTGTCTGCTGCAATTTGATAGCACATGAAATAGTGCATTCTTTCATGGTCTTCCAACAAAGCATATTTGATAGTTTGTGACAACCTTTGATTTTCACTTTCATTTAAATTTTGACTCACTTCTTTTTATTTATTTACCGATGCCAAAAGTAAATTTTACATCTTCCTAGAAAATGAAAATAATAAAATAAATCTCACGTTCTTTTCTTTTAATTAAAATAATAAGCTTTGGATTTATAAAGAATTTTGAAATTATAATAAAACTAGCACAACCACATAATTGTAGCTGATCAACGCAAAGCTGATAAGATGAAAAGAATCCTTAAAAGAATATATTAAATTTTATTATTGATTAACAAATAAAAGGTTGAGCTTCATTTATTTGGTGTTAATATTTTAATTTATGTTAATCACTTACCTGGCAATTAGTTAGTTATCAAAGTAACTTTTAAATATAATTAGGTAAATGTAAAAAAGTAAACACATAAACGGACGTCTTTATAATAGCTAAGAAGTTAATGATTGAAATCACAGCCATTTATTTTGTGTGACTACTAAGAATATTCCAGCGATATTTAATCCTATCCATAGAAAACTTATTAAGCACTAAACCCGTATTAAATCTGCCCATTGTCAATAGGTGTACGCATTTTGGCGTAATAATTCTCTTTATCCCCTTCGAGACTCATAAGCTCCACGAAATTCTTATTACACATTCTGGATGTTATCGCTCCACACCAGGCGCAACCCATGAAAGTCAAAAAAATTGGCACAGCCTCCTTTGAAATAATAAATACCTCTTTTTAAAATAATGGAGTACTTTCTTTTTATAGGACATCTTTTAAAATAAAAAAACTTCTTGCTCGGCTTCCTTCCTCACCCATCGTGCCGATATTTTAAAAATCACACGAGTGATCCTCTAAAATAATGCCTTCTCACGATATGTCTTGGTGGCTTCTCCGGGGTTTCTCAGGTTCCTGGTTTCTTCACTCAGGATCCTGGTTTCTTCGAGCGAGCACTTATCTTCTTGCAAGATACATAATCTTGCTTTCGTCTTCATCATCATGACTTCATACACATAAACCACATCTTTGTGGTACATGAATTGGTCTCTCCCTCTCCTCGGGCTCCCTCAAAATTGAATGGAGTGGGTTCTCCTCGAGCTCAATGGCGCAGGTTACTTAAACTTTCATATCTTGAGGCTCTTGGGCCCTTTCGTGAGAGAGCGAGGCTCAGAACTGCTTTGATATCATGTCAAAATATACGTAGAAACATAATTGATGAAACATTACTCACAACATATTGATGTGTTTCATATATTAATATGAATTTATAACTAGCACCTGCTGGTGAACGTCTAAAGGTTAATAAGATGAAACAAATCCTTAAAAGAATATATTAAATTTTATTATTGATTAACAAATAAATGGTTGAGCTTCATTTATCTGGTGTTAATATTTTAATTTCCGTTAATCACTTACCTGGCAATCACTTAGCTTTCAAAGTAATTTTTAAATATGATTAGGTAAATGTAAGTTAATAGCTAGGAAGTTAATGATTGAAATCACAGCCATTTATTTTGTGTGACTACTAAGAATATTCCAGCCATATTTATTCCAGCCATATTTCGTGTGATTACTAAGAATATTCCAGCCATATTTATTCCAACCATATTTTATGTAACTACTAAAAATATTCCAGCCATTAATTTTTATAGGAAAGACAATAAGTTGTAGACTTGTTTGAGAATTTATTATCCCTTTGTAAAAGAGAAGCCCTCTTTGAAGGAAAACCAATAAAATAGGTTTGTGGATTAAAGCGCACCTTAAACGTATCCCAAAAAGGTGAACTTCGTTATCAATTGGTTGAGTATTGTGGTTTTTAGTGTTTATTTACCGTCTTTGAATGTGAATTTCTAATTCATTGAGCCAATTTTTATGCAATTATGGGAAGTTGAGAAATTGTTTAAATGGATGTAAAGTAGTAGTTTTGAAACACTAATTTCGAATCAATAACCAAGATATGGTTGTGGTGTGCATATATATACTAAAAACATTACATCCAAACTAAATGAAATTTTATTTTATTTAAATTGTAATAATTTATATTATTTAAAAGTTCAAAGTTTAAGCTCTCTAAGATGATGATAAATAACTTTAAACATTTTACTCAGCCTTTTTTATGTTAATAGTTTAGAGTAACTTGTCTCATGACACACTAAGAGTAATTATTAGTCCACCAAAGCATGGATTGTAGTTTTCACTTGGTTCGTTTTGCTACATTATTTTCTTCAATTTTTTTTTTTTTAGATAATTGCACTTGATAACCTATGTTCCGGACAATCTTGATTTATTTTCTTTTTAATTTCAAATTTTTTTTTATAGGAACAATTTTTTTTTGTAGTTTTATAATTTCAGTGATTCAATTTTTAATTTATTAAGGGCATTGTGATTTGACTTTATTTCCTTGTTATAAGCGAATTTATTTTCTCTTTTTTCATAATTATAAATTAATTAAAAAAAATTACTGCAAATTATATGAGTGGTGTAGACATGTTAATGTAGTGCATGTTTGGGTGCAGTCGAGTTTTTATTAGTCAAGGAAAGTATCTCACCACTGGGCCATCCCACCATCTTCTTGTTGTTCTACTT
This sequence comes from Picea engelmannii, assembly GCA_009831015.1. Lineage (NCBI taxonomy): Eukaryota > Viridiplantae > Streptophyta > Pinopsida > Pinales > Pinaceae > Picea > Picea engelmannii. Next base: position 157,978 of record ML794510.1, read on the forward strand.
CGTCCCATGAGTTGTAACTTTTGGAAAGGATGAGGTTTTTCTTTTTCCCACTATCCTTTCACCACCTTTATAAGCTTCTTCTTCAGTGATTTTGAAACACCTCCAAACCTGTAGCAGGTTGGTTATAAAAGAATCCAACGACAATCCGTGGCACTTCTCACCCCTTGAATGGATTTCTCCTAGTCGTAGACAAGCCGTGGAACTTCTCATCCCTTGCGAGGATTAGCTTTGAGCATGAAGGAATCCAACCACAAGCGGTGGCACTTCTCATCCGTTACATGGACAAGTTCTCCAATAGTTGTAGATAAGTCGTGGAACTTCTCATCCCTTGCAAGGAATTCTCCAGTAGCCGTAGAGAAACTGTGGCACTTCTCATCCCTTGCAAGGACTAAAGTAAACTATTTCAGAACTATGTATGAGCGCTTTTAAATTTCCTACACAAGAATCAAGAGCATAGAAATCAATAGTTATATTATATAATTAAATAAGTTACCATACATAGGTGCAAGATACCAGATATATAAAATATGCAGTACAGAGACGAAATGTTAGAAATAACAGAATAACAGTAAAATATCCAGCATAATCTTCACAACACACAGAA
>ML794510.1:186192-198872 GCA_009831015.1 Picea engelmannii
TGTGTGTCTTCTGTGTTTTGTTTCTGCATTTGTTTTATTTTATTGCTCCGCGGTCCTGTTTTTCTAACACCTTGGTAATGGGAAGAGTCGTGGTACTCCTAATAGGATGGTTGTTAAGAAGAGGAAGGGCTCGGGGAATGACCCATGAATTAGTCAAGTGTGGCTTTGATGTATTTGATTTCTTTGATGTGGGTACATTGGTCCTGGAGGATTTGAACAACAAAATTGAGTGAGATAATGTTGGCATTGATATTCTTGATGTCCTCGTTATTTTGGAGATTGTCAACAAGAAATGCATTGAGTTATTGGGCGTGGGTGGTGGCCATTTGGAAAATGGTCAGGAAAATGGGAGACAATGGGAAATAGGGGGCCAAGAGGGATGGGTGCGACCACTGACAAGAAGGGTGTCAAGTCATAGGTACCACTATGATCAGGGCAAAAAGGGGAACCCAATGGGATAGGGGTCAAATAAAGGGCGCTCGAAAAGGGGTCGAGTCCACAATAAAACATTGTATTAGAAATGATAGGTACCATGGGAATCATGGATAAGAGAGGAATCCAATAGGATAGGTACCAAACAATTGTTTCGGTGGGATCACTATACTTTGTTTTTTACTCCTACGACGTTATACTCCGATCTGAAGAAAATTGCAGTATTGAAAGATGCAAATTCTTAACAAGGAAAAATGTGTAGTTTTTTTCGCAACCCGAATGTAGGAGGTAAAGTTGCAGGATAATAGATATTGTTTGTTCTATGTATCTTTCCATCCCAAGGGTTAGGGTATTTAGAGTTTCTACAAACAAGGGTTTTACTTGTTCTATAGCTCTTTGATATACACGCGGGGTCCAACAATAGTACTTGGACCAATATCTTAGGGAACCAACTAGGGAGGCTAGACTGTGCCCTTAGCCGTACTACCTGACTACCCAGGTATTAGAGAGTATCTTCTCGATTTCTATTCCTGGTGGCACTATAGTAGTCAGGCGTCCGATTGGTTTATCTATAGAGGGCTTCATAATATTTAGGATGATCCATATACAGGTGATATCTAATGCGCTAACACTCAAAGGGTTACCAACAAGGGCTACAAGGGTGGAAAAATTGTGTTCTTAAGTACCACTTGTAGTTCCTATGTGTATAATTCCCCGACAATAGATTTATGCATTGAAAAATAGATCTATGTAGATTTAAGACGTTAGAATACATATCTACCCTGAAAAAAATAACCCACAATTTTCTGCCAAGGAAAGTACTCTAATACCACTTGTAAGGTAGTAGATCTATTGTATTAGTTGAAAACAAAAATATTGTTGAGCATAACGACGGAACAACACAGTAGATGAAACCACAACACAAAAATAATACCTTTATTGATAGGAAACAATGTCCACTTTCCTCTCCGACGGGGAAACCTCCAGCAGAGCAACGCTCTATAACAATAATTCTCAAGAAAAAACTTCTCATACCCTATACTCCTATTTATACTAATCTATCTACCCAAAATAACAATCTAGAGAAAGATCATTATAGAAGAAGAAGCTTATATTAGCTCTTCTTGCATTTGACTTATTCTTCCTTATTGTCAGCCCTTATTAATATCGACCTTTATTGAATGGAAATATAATATTCTACCCACGTGAGGGGTTAGGGAGGTTACGTCCCTAAAAAATTATCATGACTAAGAGTTAAGTTCATTAATTTTGTTTGACCTCTCAAAATTAACAATGCTAATAATGATGCAAATTTTGAATATAAACTTGTAATTCCTTAAAATAATTTTGGTAAAACAAAATATTAAACACTACTGAAATGATAAGCAACTGCAATTCCATAAATGTTATCGTTTCTGTTCCTACCGCTAGATGCGCATAACTTATGTTTAATTAGAGTTTCATGCTTACCATTTAGTTTTTTTAGAGTTCGATGCACATGCTTCTTAAATCTAAGCAAGGACTAACTGCTTTGCAACTATTTTCCTTGTTTATACCTTTCTCAAACCTTCTCAATAATATTTGTTTTCCACATATTAAAAAAATTCTAGAAATATATTTGTATATATTATTTCTCTATCATTCTCTAAAATTCAAACTCAAGCTCAAAAGTTCTTTAAACCTACATGCTAATGTCATGTTAGCTTTGTTTCTTGTGGATGTTAGAAAATAGGCTCGTGGAGCAATAAAATAAAACAAATGCGGAAATAAAACACAGAAGATACACAATACAATAGAGACACATATATACGTGGTTCACCCAGTGTGGGCTACGTCCACCAGAGGAATTTCCAGGTATTTCCTTTTTATTATCCAACAAAAATGAAGGGATACAACCTACAACACACCCGTTGTAACTTCCTCTTCTTTCTCTCACAGTATCCTCTCTCAAAATACAATATTCACACATACACATTCGTAATACAATTCCCTCATAAACTAGGGTTTCCTTAGAGGTAAAAAAACCCTAACATAACTTCTACCTTAAAATTTGTGACCTTATAATGAACGGTCCATATTGACTACGAAATTACAATATTTTACAAGGAAATTTTCCTCAATATTTCGCATCAAGGGTGTTTCCCTTGAATCCCCTGCCAAGGGGGGATATGAAAATTGTCATTGCCCCCCCCTAGACCCTCCTCGAAACAATGTTTTTTTTGGGGGGGGAATCCTTCCCATATTCCCCCTTTAGTAAATGGGGTCGAAGCACGGTCGAAACAAACCTATGAATTAGGAAGATAATCAGGCTCCTGAACAAAAAATATCCCACTTGGAGACTGATCACAACAAATCCACTGTTGTTGTACCTACTAGACAATGGTTGACCTTGGACTTGATAAATTTCTCATCTTCACCTTCATGCTTGAATACCAACTAAAACTGAGCAGGAACTCATTTTCTCCCTCGTTACTCCCTTTGTTAACATGTCTGCAGGATTCTGGCTAGTATGTATCTTTTCCAACTTCAAATGTCCATCTTCAAAGATGGATCATATGAAATGGAACCTGAGTTGTATATCCTTAGTCTTAGAACGAAAGGTTGAGTTCTTTTCAAGATGAATGGAACTCTCGTTGTCATAATACAACCTACTATTCTCCTGCTTCTTCCCCAATTCCTCCTTAAATCTTTGTAACCAAATCATTTTCTCCTTCTATCTTTATCACCTGCTATATCTTATTCAATATATCCCTATAGAACAGTGTCTAAACCTCCAAAACTTAATTCATGAGCAAAAGTACCTCTCAAATACCTGAGAATCCACTTTACTTCCTCCCAATGTTCCTTACCTGGATTGTTCATATACTTGATCACAACTCCCACTGCATGTGCAATATCTAGTCTTGTGCAAACCATCGCATACATCAAGCTACCAACTCTTGATGAATAAGGGACATTGGACATGTATTCTATCTCCTCCCGTGTCTTGGGACACATTTCCTTAGTTAGTTTGAAATGGTTGTCCAAAGGTGTACTAACTGGTTTTGCATTCTGTATTCTAAACCTATCCAACACCTTCTCTATGTACTCACCTTGAGACAATGTAAATTTGCGATTTTTCTTGTCTCTTGGTATTCTCATACCAAGGATTTTCTTTGTGGCACCCAAATCCTTCATTGCAAATGAATTAACTAATTTGTTCTTGAACAAATTTATATCTTGCATATTAGACCCTGCAACAAGCATGTCATCTACATACAATATCAAGATAATATAGCTTCCATTTTCTAGCCTTTTAAAATAAACACAATGATTAGAATGACATCTACTATAACCTTGTTATGTTATAAACCTATCAAACTTGAAATACCATTGCCTTAGATCTTTCTTTATGCCATACAATCTCTTCTTCAACCTGCATACCAAATTTTCCTTCCCTTTGACCTCATACCCCTGTGGTTGCTGTAGATAAATCTCTTCCTCCAAATCCCCATGGAGAAAATATGTTTTTACATCTAATTGCTTAAGATGAAAATATTCTACTGCCATAAGACTTAAAATAGTCCTAATTGAATTTATCTTAACAACAGGAGAAAATATTTCATCAAAATCTATATCTTTCTTTTGTGCAAACCCCTTTACAACAAGTCTATCCTTGTACCTCTTTTTTTCTCCATATTCTTCCTTCAACTGGTAAACCCATTTATTCTGCAATGATCTTTTTCTTGTAGGCAACTAAACCAAGTCCCAAGTCTCGTTATTTACGAAGGAATCCATTTCCTCTTTCATGCATTGCTCCCACTTCTTTTTAGTGTCTACCTTAATTGCCTCTTCATAACTTTTTGGTTCACCAAAATCAATAAATAATAAATAATACAATGGAGAGTATCGTTCAGGGGGTCTACTTAACCTTGTAGATCTTCTAACAAAACTTGTAGGAGTTTGAGATGCATGTTGCTCCTGTTGTTGTACATTTTCATTTTCTGATACCCTTGGAATTTATTTTTTAGTGATATCATCAAGCATTGTGTATTATGGTTTTTCTTTTTCCTATTTATTTCACTGCAACTAATCTTTGTACATGACCTTCTCATTGAATATCACATCCCTACTCCTAATGATTTTTTGATTTTCATAATCCCATAAGAGATAACCAAAACCATCAACACCATATCCTATAAAGGTACACTTCTTGGATTTTGCCTCAATCTTTGTTCTATTTTTTTTTATCAATATGGACAAATGCTTCACAACCAAAAGTTTTCAAAAAAGAATAGTTTACCTTTTCACCTGTCCATGCCTCCTCTCGAATTACACCATCCAAAGAGCTTGAAGGTCCTTTTTTTATTAAGTAAACAACCGTATCTACAAAATCTGCCTAGAACTGTAAGGGAAACCCACCATGCAATCTCATACTCCTTGCACACTCCATGATTGCCCTGTTCATCCTTTCTGACACACCATTTTCTTGTGGTGTTCCAGGAACTGTTTTCTCTCTATGAATCCCATGGTATGAACAATAATCATCAAACTCCTTGCTGCAATATTCACCTCCATTGTTTGATTTGAGACACTTCAACCTTTTTCTTGTCTCATTCTCAACCAAAGATTTCCATTTCTTAAAAGTATCAAAAACATCATATTTTTGTCGAATGCAATAAACCCAAGTTTTTCTAGTTGCATCATCAATAAAAGTAACACAATAATGAGATCCACCAAGAGATGATACATGAGTTGTTCCCCATACATATGTATGCACAAGATCTAACCTTTCACTCTTCTTTTCTTTTCCGACTCTGAGAAATCTGACTCTCTTTTGTTTTCCATAAACACAACGCTTACAGAAATTCAAATCAAATTGTTTAAAATCTGGAAACAAATTTGTTTTGTGATGTATCTGCATTCCATTCTCACCCATGTGTCCAAGCCTATGATGCCACAATTCTATATCCACTCCTATAGAAGCTAAAGAGATATAAGAATTAGTATTACAAGTACATAAATATAATGTACCTACATTCTCTCCTTTTTCTATCACCAGTGATCCTTTGGTGACCTTCCACACTTTATCTGTAAATATGGATATGCAACCTTCAATTTCCAATTGCCTTGTTGAAATTATATTTTTCCTTAGATCTAGAACATGTCTTATGTTTTTCAACAACCATTGGTTTCCATTCCTTTGATTTATTTTTACCTTTCCCATTCCAATAATTTTTCATGGTGCATCATCACCCAAATGAACCTGTCCAAAATCATCTTGAGCATAATCTAGAAAATGTTTTCTATGGGGTGTGGCATGAAATGAAGCCCCTGAATCTACTACCCAAAACTCAAAAATATTATCTACATAAAGAATCAAAGCATCTTGTAACACATCACATGTTACATTTGCTTCTTGATTTTTCTCCTGTTATCCATCTCTTTGTTTCTTTGGAGCTCTTCAACCTTTCTTCAAATGTCCTTTCTTTGCACAATTCTGGCATTCTATCTTTCCCAGTATGGATTTGGATCTGCCGTTCCTAGAATCCCCATAGTTCCCTGATCCCTTTCCCCTATCCTTTTGTCTTCCCCTATTCTCCTTGTTTAATGCATTACATGATGTCTCACCTATGTTTTTTTGTCACATTTCCTCACTAAGGATAACACCAACAACATCATCAAATTTTAGAGTGTTTGAACCAGAGACAAAGTTACTTACAACCATGAACAAGCCATTCTAGATTTCTGGAAATTACCATAGGATTAGAAGAGATCTGAACTCATCATCAAAGTCCACTTTTATAGAACTTAGCTAATTAGTAACCGTATTAAATTCATTTAAATGATCTGCAAGAGACCCACCTTCTAACATATTCATATTAAATAATATTTTCATTAGAAATACCTTATTGGACGCTGAGGGTTTTTCATACAATTTAACCAATGCATCCATCATCTCCTTCATTTTCTTTTCTTTTGAAATATTGAAAGCCACCGATGTTTCCAGGCACAGTCGTATCATTCCTAGTGCCTTTATGTCAAGAACCTCCTATTCTTCATCCTTCATGGCCGTTGTCTTCTTTTCTATTCCACCCATTGGTAGGAATAGATCCTTTTGATATAAATAATCTTCAATCTGCATATTCCATAGCTGGTAGTTTTTTCCATTAAATTTATCGACCCTAAACTTTCCATATTCCGCCATTGCTCCCACTTGAACTAGGAACCCTCTTTTCCCATGAGTTACCTTTTTCTCTGATACCATTTGTTAGAAAAATAGGCTCGCGGAGCAATAAAATAAAACAAATGTGGAAATAAGACACAAAATATACACAATACAATAGAGACACAAATATATGTGGTTCACCCAGTTTGGGCTATGCCCACCAGAGAAATTTCCAGGTCCTTCCTTTTTATTATCCATAAAAAATGATGGGATACAACCTACATGACACTCGCTGTAACTTTCTCTTCTTTCTCTCACAATCTCCTCTCTCAGAATAAAATACTCACACACATACACATCCATAATACAATTCCCTCATAAAATAAGGTTTCCTTCTAGGGAAAAAAACCCTAACATAACTTCTACCATAAGATATACAACCTTATAATGAATGGTCAAGACTGACTGTGAAATTACAATATTTTACAAGGTAATTTTCCTCAATATTTAGCTTCTGGGGCATTGCCCCCGAATCCCCCACGAATGGAGGGCTACAAAAATTTTCTCCACCTCCCCTTGGACCCACCCGACGACATTTGTGGGGGGGGGGGGGGGGTAAGATCCCCCACATTCCTTGGTTAGGGAATGGGGTCCAAGCACGACTGAAACAAACCTATGAATCAAGAAGATAATTAGGATCCACAACCAACAGTGGAGAATTAGGTGTTCATTATCGCCACAATATTTAGTAGCTAAGGATAGTATATTGGCGACGATGCAAAACATAGACATACTAAATTACCATCGGTCAAAAATTACTCTTCTAAATTTATTTTTCTGGTCCCTATAGAGACATATATATCTATGGGTTCTTTTTATTTATTTTACTCGTATAGAAGTAAGTTTTTAATTTTCCATAGATTTTATATTTTTTGGGGGTGGAAGGAGGTTGATGGGATGGAGCGAAATGGGTTGCATATAAATTTGTGTATTTCATGATCTATAAGGATTTATGATTGGAAGAGCTAATGTTTACGCTTCTCAAGCATTAATGATTTTTGGTGTGTGGCTAGAAGTTTTAATGACACTGCAAATGTGGCAGTGCAAGAGGTCTGATTAACTTGATGACATTTATTGCAACTTTTTTCGAGTCTTGTGTCATGTGTATATAAAAACTTTTTTTCAAATTATTTGTGGTGGGTCAGCTAGAAGGTTTATTGTGACGTAGTCTAAACGCTCTATGTTTTTATCTTTTCTCGACCATTTTTTTCGATGGATTTTGTCCAAAATCCAGTAAAAAATTTACAAAAATAGTTGGAATTTCATATCTCAATGATTGAGATTACATATTTCAGGTTTCCTTGGGTTTTTTAGGGCATTGAATTGATGTATGCATTCAAAAACACGATTTTAGCACTCTAAAATTGCAATTTCACCAACAATCATGTTGTCGGATTCCGGTGATAGTTGTAAAAAAAGTAAAAAATGTAGAACATTTAGATTGCACCTTTTAATGCCATTGGAATATCAGTCCCATTAGCATAATGCATTGACTAGATGGAAATACATGGATTTTTGGGTTGTCTATATGGATAAAGACACGAACAACATTCATATAGAGACCACACAGTTAAGTATTTCATCATTTGTTGGGCATGATGGGCCTAAGGAGATCCATTCACATGACTTACAGAGGACACAATAAGCGACGTGGACTCGGGTTGCAGGACAGTACGAGTGGGGATAACTTGAGAAAGTGCACAAGGAAGTGGACTCATCTCCTTAAGAAAAATGGGGCACGATGGTCAGTAGGTTCGATCCCTCAACACAGATCGCAATCAGTTGGAGTTAGTGAGGACCAAAGGGCACGATAGCTTGGAGAGGATTCCATGGTTCGAGTGAATGAGACAGATGCAAGTGAGGTCAGAGAGACACATGGGAAGATGAAGAGAAATATTGGGGGTCAACTTAGGTGGATCATGAAGGGGAATGACAGTTCGTGAAGACCAGGAGTAGCAATGCTTCATGGCTTGCGTGGTCACATATTTATATCAAGAATTTCAACAAGTTAGAGGAAGAACTAAACTTGAGTTGGAGAAGTGATAATAACTCAGGATAAACTGAAGAAGACAAAGTGTGACAAAGATGAAGGAAAAGGGTGAATTATTGGCTTAGTGTTTCATTTGAGTATCTTAGGTGGGGAGTGCGACAAGGAGATGCAAAGGTCAGATACGACAACTTTCCAGAGAGTGGAATTATGGTGATCGCAATATGGAATGAGGTTGCAACAAAGATCTCGTAGGTGTATGAGTAGGAAAGTCAGGTGTGACTTGACCTAGCCTTGTATTTCTTATACAAAGAGTTGTGATCTAGTCTCCTTGTAAGCATTGCAACAACATTTTTATAAAAATACTTATACGAGTGTTAAGCACATTGGTGCCACCCAACCATACTTGTGTCTCTTCATCTATTGTGAATTCCAGTTGCATGTTCTTAAATTGACTAAGTGTATAATTTTGTAATCGCATAATTATAATAGAACGTAGGGGAAATCAAGAGTTATATGGGTGCCTCGGTGAGGAGAATTAAATCTCCTTGTAGCCTAAAAAAGAGAATGTGTATGTTTTAGGTGAAGAGGACTAGTTTGGGAGAAATACCATTGGATTTTATTGCAAAAGTGATTTGTGGTGTGTGATCTAGAAGTTTTAATTCCCCTGCAAGAGGTCCACTTTAGTTCATGGATTTTATTGCAACCCTAAATTTTTCTTGTCTTGTTTCATGTTCCCATTCAGAACAATATTTTTAATTTTTATGACAATGGAAATGGTTTGAAGGTGTGTGTTTGAAGCATATTTTCATATAGGCATAGACATAATCACTTCAACTTCATTTTCATTTGATTTTATGCTTCTCCATTGTCAGTTTCACAGCCAAATAACCTAAAATCATAGAGAAGAGTGTAGAGAGGGTCATGTTGGTGGATTTTATTGTATCCTAAACATTTTTTTGGGATCGACCTGCAAACCATACAATGAACAATAGAGAAAATAACGAATATAAACAATCACACAACATACAAGAACGAAATCAGAGGAAATGATATCCTTTTTTGCTCAGCCAAGTGGAGAAATGAGTTTACAAGTCTCATGGATCACCTCATGAGATTATGTATTTAAACAGGAAAGATCTCAAGCATTTCCAGAAATACGGAAAGCTAAATGATTTAGAAACCTCCAGTCGTATTGTAACTGCAAGATGTATGTTGTCACCACCCAACAATCTCCACCTTGACAAAAATTTCTTGATACCTTCCCAGCAAATCAATCATCACCTTTTCTGCAATACAAGAGAATGTAAACACCACCGCAACTTCTCTAACAATATTGGTTACATGAATCTGTATACATAGTTTTCTCCAATCTGGGCGACTCCACCTCCTCCACCTCCTCTGAATCAACATAGCCAAAGGCTAAATCACTACAACCACGGTAGGTGATACTCATGCCTCTAAGATACTAAAGCACCCATTTCCATTCTCTTTACCTGGTTTTTTCATGTGTCCACTAACAAAACCAGTTGCATGTGAAATATTTGAATATTCCATCGCAAACATCAACCTTCATATTCTATTAGCATATGGTACACAATACATATCATCCTTCTCTTCCTTACTACCAAGACGAAAAACTTGAAAAAAACTTGCAATGGAAAGATAAACGAATGTTTACTAGTTTTACAATGTTCATAATAAACCTCATCAATATCTTCACCATAGACAATTGTTGTGATAACCACAACTTACCATTTTTCTCGTTTTTGTTTACTTCTATGAGCAACATTTGTTTTGTTTCTCCTATATCCTTCATTTGAAACATCGTGACCAAGTGATCCTTTAACCTACTCATCTCAACCATGATTGGGATTGTAACAAGCATATCATCAACATATGACACCAAGATAATGAATATTCTATTGAAAATTTTGAAGTAAACGCAATGATCATACTCACTTTTAATAAAAAATTGGCTCACAATGAAGGAATCAACCATCTTGTACCATTTTCTGGGTACCTTTAGGCCATACAATGATTGCTTGAGTTTGCAAACAAATATCCCTTTGCGATCTTGAACAACATCTAATTGTTCCATGTACATGTCTATGATGATTTTGTGGGAAATATGATATCACAATCTAAATCCCTTATCTCCTTCACTATAACGAACAAAGATATTAAACTTGCAGGAATTCAATGCTTGTAATTCTCAAAATAGCTTATGATTTACCAGTACCTACGGCCCCAACCCTTTCTTGCTCATATGGCACAGTCATTGATTCCATAAACAAGTAAATACCATTGCTTCCTTAGATACCACCATTGCTTTGTTTACATGAGTGCTTCGTTCTAGGTTTTAAAGGTTTACAGTCTTTGTAGCCTTCATAACCACCAAGATGCCCTTGGACACTTTCAGTGCTCCACCTTGAACTATAAACCTGTAACCTCTAGAATTCAAAACTCCCAAGTAAATTAAACTATTTTAAGTTCTAGTACATGTCCAACATCCATAAACATTCTTACAGTACCATCAAACATCTTAATATTGATGCTCCCAATCCCAACAATTTTACAAGAAATATCATTTCCCATAAAAACAACACCGTCCTCTATATATTGGTAAGAACAAAACCAAATTTTATGTGAACACATGTGATGGGAAGAACTATAAAATAACAACCATTGTTTTTTGTATTGTGAGATACTACAAACAAATAAAACTTCATCAATCATACATGAACTTGGTTCAACCAAATTTTCTTCCTTATCATATTCTTCCTTGGATTCTTTTCTCTTCCAACAATCTTTCTTGAGATGCCCTAATTTATCGTAGTACCAACATTTTAGTTTTCCCTTTGACTTGGATTTGGATGTACTTCTCGATTCCCCTTTTTCTCTTGATAAACCTCTAACCACCAATGCTTCTAGTGTGGAGGTTTCTATATTGGATTTCATCCTCACCTCCTCAGACAACAAAGCTCCCACAATAGAGTCAAACTCAATGATGTTTGTTCTGCTAAAGCTAATAGAATTGACTAGATGATCCCAAGACTAAGGAAATGAACACAACAATGCCATTGCATTATCTTTATCATTGAATTTTACATCAATACTAGTTAATTGGTCACATAATAGAATATTAAACACATTTAAATTATTATAAATTTTGGTACTTTCTTTCATCTGTAGACTATACAACTGCCTCCTCAATTAGATTTGGTTCTTCGAGGAATTTTCATGTAAATGATTTCCATTTTTCTCCATAATCCTGTTGTTGTCTCTTCTCCAATAATATTAAATACAACTTCATCTGCTAGACACAAATGGATGGTATTGAGTGCTCTTGAATCTAGATCTTCCTTATCCTCATCTATCATAATCATTGGTCTCTTTGTCGTTCTCATCAATTATTTTTGAAATCCTTGTTGCACCAACAAATCCTGCATGTTCAACTTCCACAACTTGAAGCTATTTTTTCCATTAAACTTCTCCACCTCAAACTTAGCACTTGAAACTTTCTCCATTATGCACACATAATCCCTCCAAATCAAAATTAAAATAAATTTATCAACGCGACATCCCTCACACGGCTCAAAAAATTGCAAATGTTCTCGACTATTTCTCCCTCACTCATAGAATGCCCAAACAATTTCCTTGGCATCTTTTCTTTGTGTGCAAATGACTAGTGAACGAAATCCCCTTCACTGCACATGAATTACCAACGACTAGATTTCTTCTCCTCTCTATGTGAATTACCAACGACTAGACTGCCTTGAAATTTTATTTTACGACATAACCATGTCTCAACGTATATTTATGGTGTTTGTCATAAGATAAATCAATATATGTAAGTCTGATTAAATAGGTAAATAAATTTGTACATGTTTCTGATCCGGATTTTATGAGCAGAACGAAATGAATACCGATTATTAGCAGGTACTTAACACAAAAATAACAGAGATACAGTAAAATTGGTTTTCTATTAAATAACAAAATAAGCTGAAACTGTAAAATGCAGCGGAAACAAGCTTGCTGGAATGGTGGCGG
>ML794510.1:218538-238541 GCA_009831015.1 Picea engelmannii
ACATTAAATCCTATTCATTTATTTGAGTGAACGACGAAGAATATGCCGGCATCTTTCATTGTAAGCCATAAGATTAGAATTTTTGATTAAAAGACTAATTAACCCATCGATTCTGATAGGGGGGACGCCTATCGGCGTAATTAGCACAGCCGCTAACTCGCGGCTGAGAACGCCGAAACAAAAATGAAACGCTTGATGCTCATGTAATAGGTGGGTCGGCCAGCTATCGAATATGAAACGCGGACAAGTAAGACGTACGAACAGCTGAGGAGGAAGTTGAAGTCAGCTGAGGAGGAAGTTGAAGTAGTGCCCGTTAATAATCCAAACGTGGCAATTATATGGTGCTACAGTAATTTCTTAATATGATTAGATAAATGTTAAAAAGTAAACAGGTTTATTAAATTTTAAAAGCATGATAAATAAAATAACTTCTAAATAATTTCATATAAATATAATATTTCTTTTATTAGTATAAATAAAGTATATTTTCAAATTATATATTATTTTATTAAACAATACATTTTTCAAATTATATATTATTTTATTTCGGATGGGGTGCCACTTAGAGGAGACTGGACACTCGGTGGAGAGTTTGGAAGGGCCTTAAATATAGGTCATCAACTCCGATCTCCTCACCTTTAAGATGGAGTAAGGCCGAGCAGCTAGGCCCATGGGAAGACGCCTCTCACGCGAGCGAGGAGGACGAACGCACAGGGCACTAGGAGAATAGCCATTATGGCCAAGCATGTCACAATCACACCCTTGTTTATCAACAAGTCGGGATGGGAGACGATGCATTCTGAATTCAATAGGCCGAAGTCTGAGTTTTTTAAGAGCAGGAGCACAGTTGGCCACTGGATTGATATTCTGGTCATAGCTCTGCTCTTCCTCATGCCTAGGGAAAGAGGCCGACCTCGCAAAGGCGCAGCTTGGTATGCTTTCGCTGCCCGCTGAAAGAGGTAACAAAATTTTGAAAGCACGTTTTCCATAGCTTGGACGCAGATAGCCCAAAAGCGCAGAAGAGCTTGGACACCTCCCATGGCCTATGTGGAGGAGGTCCACCCGGAAGAAACAGTCCAGAATCCTCCAGAGCACCTTCTCTTCATTGTTCCTAACAATTGGGATCCGCCCACCTGCTTTCCCAGTGATGCCACTCAACGGGCCATAAGGACATAGCACAGTGAAAAGAAAGATGACCAGGCGATAGAATTCCCCATTTGCTATGTCGAGGAAGAACTCCTAAGAGAGGTGGATGCGGCAACGAACTCAACAACAGGTGAATTCTCCACGAAAGCGGCTCACGAGGAAGATCAAAGCGGACAACAAGATGCGTACGAGGTAGGCGAGATGAAGGATAGCTGGATGAGGGAGGATGGTAGGGCCCCGACGCCATTCCTCCACCCGGATCACTTGGAGCTGGTTTTTGAAACACAAAGCTTGGTGGAAGACCAAATCCACCGTGGCCTCCAGATTCACCAGTGCCTAGACATGTTGTTCACCGCCTACTCCAACACGTCACCAGGACGACAGTGCCCAATGTGTGCACAACCCTTCGTGCTGCAAGCCAAAGATGGAACGAATGGCGGGGATACTGAACCCATAGGGTAATTACACTGTTAATGATTCTAGTTAGTGGAACTATTTTTTTACGAACCAATACTCTAGATCAACATGATGTTAGGAGTAAGGTGAAGAGACATGCTCAGACTAATGGCCTCCATATCTCCTGGTTTCCTTCGGGCAGGACATATAGCAGGCATTTTTTTGAAACATACTGCATAGGAAGACAATTGTCTCGGTTTTCATTTTTCGGTGGGACGATTGGCATTCCCAAGTTTTTTGTAAGACTACACAACTAATACAACATGATCTTCCCTTTTTTTAAAAAAAAAATAAAAAATTATATATTATTTTATTTAAAAGATACTTAATGAAATGGTTTTAAATAATAGTTGGGGTAGTGCAGTGGATAGTATAAGGCCGGATGTGTAAGGTAGTAGATAGAATATAATACGTGCAGAAACTTGAACATTTAGTAGATATCAATGGAACAACAGATTATTGAGAAGAGTTATATTGGAAATAATATCTTTATTCAAAGAAAACAATGTTCACTTGTCTCTTCTAGGGGGCAACCTACAAGGAGACCAGAACTCTATTACCATAATTCTCAAGACAAGCTTTCTCATGCCTCATACTCTTATTTATCCTAATTCTATATTCTAAAGAACATTTTAGAGGAAGATCTTTTTCGAAGCTAAAACTTTTATTAGGTCTTCTTACATTGACTTGTCCACATTTATTAAATAGGTCTTACTAACTAATGTCGGCCTTTATTACATGGAAAATATATTTAGGCCTTATTAACTAAATACAAGATAAATACAAGAGTAGAACATTTTTATCTCGTGCTTTCTCTAACCCCTTTTTAATTGGGGAAAACTAATAGTTTCTTAATGTCCTAATTAAATATTCATTTATGATTCATAAGCATTTTGGTCCCGATTAGTTTTCCTTCCCCTTTAATAGGAGGGGATGGATTTGAGGATTTTTTTCAGGGTTTCAACAAAAAGAAGGATTTAGCAGACTTCGAGTGAGCATGCACTTCAGGGTCCACTTCATATTTCTCGTTATCTTATTATTCCTTTGATTCCTCTAATTACTCTTATTTTGCCTCTAACTCCTGTGCATTTTCATCATCTTCCTTTTATGCTCCTTCCTTCTCTTCTTCTTGGGAAATAGACTTTGGATCCTTAGGGGATATATTTGGATTGTTTTTAGGTTGAGTTGTTCTTGCCTATTCCTCTTCAACCTCTTTTTCCATATTTTCTAGATTTAAACTATTTCCTCGAAGTTCCCAAGAATTGTAAACCTATTGTTTCTTGATGAAGGTGAACTCTCTTGTGATGAATTTGGATGAGAAAACCTCTTTCACTGAAAATTATTCACCTACTTGGAAGCATCTTAAACTCAGATTCCTTCCTTGGCTGCAACTTTGGAGGACGTTGCTCTTCTTGGTTTTTTAGATAATTTTTGACAAAAACATATGTGAGCATGACAGACCATGCACTTGAATGTAATTTCTCATAGTCTATCACTTGATGGTGGCTCCACCCATCTAGGTTGATTTGCAAAGCTTATGAGATCCCCTTATCCAAATCCACTGCATGCATATTCTTGCACAAGAGAATAAATTCCCTTTGAATTCTTCTATATCTAAATAGTGACCAATCTTATTCCCATTCTCTTTTAAGGAGGCATCATTCTAAAAAATCAATAGGAGGTAATGTGACCCACACTGTGGTTGAAGTGATCTCCTATTCAAGTTTAAAGTCGAGGTTCCAAGACAAACCTGAAAATCACATCTCTATTTGAATCCTTATTTTAAAAAAGAGCATAATAACCATGACCTTAGGAGATTGAGATTATCTATCCTTTTAGATTGGAGGACCAATGATGTGCCACCCATTCTTAAACAACTTTTGCGAACTTTTCGATTGGACGAGAGGCCTATAAATTTTCGTAAGGTAAATGTTGCATTTACCCTAACCCCTTTCTCACAAATAAACCCCGTTGCTCACAAATGATTGTAACTTTGAAACAAACAAAGACTTGGATTTGGATGGTAGCTGTCCAATTTTTAAGCAACACGAGGAATGACAAATTCGAACAAGAAACTTGAAGAAACATAAACAAAAACATTTTGGAAGTCTCGGAATTCAGACATCCTCAAGAGAACCGGCGTGGCCTTACGCTGTTATTTTTACACCCGATCCATATGGGTTAGGGTGCATTCGAGATTTCAAGGACCGATGGTGTGATGGATATGCCTCTAACGTGTGGTCAAGGAACGACACCTCGACGACAGGCCTCTTTCATGGACTCACACCTCGTGAGCTTTCTACGGCAAAATCAGCGGCTTTATCAAAGTGAATGAAGGTAATGCCAATAAGTATATGCGAAACGAGGGTATTCTCAACGGTATTAAAAAACACAAAACGAAAAAAGACCTAGATCTATGTGGGCTCAAATTTAAATTTCCCAAACATGATTCTAGAACATTCGAGCAATAATATTTCTAGTCCTCTCGCAAGGAGTGAGGGTTTTTTACGCTTTTGCAGCGAATGGAGTTTAAAACTTTGTTCTTGGAATATTGAATTACAAACGTTGCTTGTGAACAAATGGGCCAGTGTAAGACTTCACTAGAAATAAAGAATTTTCAATATTATATTTATAAACGTTGCTTGTGAACCAATCCCTAGAAATAAAGAATTTTCAATATTATATTTATAGGAATAAGTTTTAATTGCTAATTTTCTATTAGATATGTTTTATTATATGTTTATGGGTGAGTGTACAAAGTTGGTAATTCTTTTAGTTGCAATCTAATATTTAAAAAACAACTCATATTATGTAAATTTATTAAGCCGATGTATTTACAAAATCTAGGTTCAAGAAGGTTAGGTCACTTAACACAAAAACTAGGTCAAAATAATGCATATGTGTTTTACTTCACCAAAATGCATATGATTTTTTCTTAAATAAAATTACTTTTACTTCACCATAACTTGTATGCATTTTTCTTACATAAGAAAAAAAACTTCTTCCATAACATGCATGCATTCTTGGCATATATAAATGTAGACACGTTCACATTATTAATAACTTGAAATGACATATTGAAAGAGTGCTAGATATTTTTGATGTGTTGAAATGAGATTTTGGTGTGGTGTTGTTGGCGTAGGCCTATGTTGAGAGAAGAGTCAATTTTGGATTAGAGGTCGAGAACAACGCAACAAACAAGGCATATCAAACCAAGAAGGAGAATGTGCCATACTTTGAGGAAACACAACGCACTTGGCAGTATTTACATAAATTCAGTGCAGACATGGACAAACCTAGACATGTTAAGGTTAGGGTTTTGGAATGTAATGTAAGGTTTTTTAAGCCAATTTTGTACTATAAATAGAAGAGATAGAAAGTAGGTTAAGGCATCTATATCTGGAGCGAGAACCTTATCATATCTTTAGTATCTTTTGGAGTCCTTGTGGAGTTTTGAGTCTGTATTTCGGTGAAAGATGCGAAGCTTGGATGGATTTGATGTAATCGAGGGTTAGGTCGCAAGCTCTGGAGCTTGGTGCGACTCTGGTCCACCTCAATACTCTCTATTATCCTATGATGTAATGCGTGCAAGGCCCTTTTGATGAAGAAGAAGAAATAAAAGAATATCTTTGTGGATGTAACCCTGGGGGTGTGAACCACAATAAAACCACGTGTACAATGTGTTTGGATGTCTTTACTATTTCCGTATTTGTGATTCAATGGTTAGATACATGAATGAATGGTTTTACTTACAACACACACTAGATATTCATAATAAATGCTATGAATGAATGAATCTAATGAATCTATAATAAAATACATGGTTAAGTAGAAATAGAAGTAACAAGAACAACCCCAATCCCTTCCCTTATTGCAGACACCTACGTCCTGCAGTCACCCATTAGCAATCTTGGCCGAGTCTCCATTGTGCACTTTGTGTGTGGTGTAGCCTTCTGGTTTACCAGAAGGGCTGATGATGATAAGGGTTTTGTTGGAGAACTAAGGTAGAACCTGAGTCAGCCCATAAGTCTAACAAATGGTTATGTTTCTGGATAGAACTCAGAAGGAGAGTCAAGAAGGGGTTTGGTGAAGAAGATGTAGTGGTAGAAAGGGATGTTCATGCCCGTGAATCCTATGAAGGAAGAGATTGAAAGATGGTTGGAGAAAAAGAAGTTGGAGTTCGCATAGAAAGATAATAAGGGTTCTAGATATACATCGTGCTAGTACCTAAAGAGGTATGTGTTTACCAATTTACATGAAGCATATTTATGTTTCTTTCCAGAGTTATTACATGAGTGGATATTGAGGTTGGAAGATACCCATTCAACTAATCGGATTAGACCAGTAGTGTGGATTGTTGAAAATATCGCATGGTTGGAAAGAGTTAATAACAAATTCACGCGTGCAATGGATTTTTGGCTAGATAAAATTACTGCGAGGTTTATCACTAAGTTTGCAGTAGATACAACAAATTCATATATTGTTGTAGAGAAGGATTTCTTGAAGGGCCCCAGAGGGAGGTACATCAAGTCACTCTACACATCAATCAAGATCTTATTACATGACAAAAGTGTGATGACCATGGAATCATACAACTAGGTCACTCTATGCACATGGGGGAGTTGGGGGAAGCACTAAAGAGGATCTGATAAATGGAGAAGGTTCTAGAGAGTAGCCAAAAGAAGAAGGAAATGGACCCCATCACGATGGATGATGGACATATTAGGGAAATCATAAGGAATGCGGGTGTGAGGCACATCGAACGACCCTACTAGTATAATATGAATAATAAGAAGATGGTAGTAGTCGAGTGAGAGGGCTTAGACAACGACAAGGAAGAGGTAGAGGATCTCCATGCCACGAGGCAGATTGAGGATATATTGCACGCCACATATGAGAGGAAAACTAGAGGTCTCGGGCTTGATGCAAAAGAAGGATGTCCATTCAAGATCTGAATTAGTGTGGAACCCACAACCCCATGTGCGACTAACACAACTAAAGAAGAAAAACAAGTTAACCGACAAATGATTATTGGTAGAAGGAGTTTTTCAGGACGTGGGTCCAGTAACAGAATTGCAAGTTGAACAAGTAACAATCAAGTATCTACACCGCGCGGAGGTGGTAGTTCAACAAATTTCACAATGGCGGGATAATATCCAACTATCATGTTAATAGAGTTATGAGGGGATGGGTTAGATGATCCAGAAAAACATGTGTTCATCTATGAGAAGATATGGGCAAAAAAGAATATTACATACGAGTACACAAAGATTGCACAGTTGGAAATCACTTTTAGAGACTGTGCATTAGATTCGTACATAGTTCTCTCAAAAAATAACCCAATAGGAACATCGACAATTGTAGCAGATGTGAAGAGGCAGATAATAAATTAATTTCAGAACCCAAGTTCTGAAGACCATTTTATGAATGAAATGATAGAGATCAAGCAAAAACTAGGAGAATCGGTTTGGGAATTGGACTAGAAGTTCAAGAGGTTAAAAGGTAAGTTAAATTAAACCATTATCGATACACAACATAGACATTTGTTTGTTAATTCTTTATTTCCACACTTGAAGTATACTTTGAGACAACAAAAAATCCAAAGTCAGGGTGAGCCCTTGACGACAGCTTCACAGCTAGAGGAAAACCAATACAAGCATACAGATCCATCTTTGGAAGAGTTGAAGCAAGATCTGAAGAACTTAACATTCTAGTTAAATCAGAACAAAGAAAAGGAGAAAATAGAAGATGTCTGGTGTACAATGTGTAGGACATAAGGTCATCAAAATAATGAGTGTCCATTATTTTTGCAGTATATTGGTGTAGGTATGTCAAACCCTTTAGCTTCAGGAGGACCATGGTGTGAGATTTTCAAAACACATGGGCATGATCCCTATGACTGCCCCCTACTGTAGAAGTAACAAACACGATCAAAGAGTATATTTTGTAACTTTTGTAAGTCGATTGGACATGAAGAAAAGGACTATAGAACCTTGGAGATGATGAAATAAAGGATTGCATATACATACCGGGTGCATGATGAACATGTAACAGGACAACTTGCGCAACAGCCTCAGTACAATCCTGCGCAACAATTTGAAACACAACCACAGTATAATGTGCAACAGTTTCAAGGGAAACACCAATATAATCCTGCACAATAGTGTGCAACACCACAACAATACAATAACCCGCAGTTGTAGTATAATAAGGGACCTCATTATAACACACTGCGTAGAGATAATCATGGAAACAAAGGAGGTTTCAAAGGAGGAGGTCGTGGAGGAAGAGGCTTTAGAGGTGGTCGAGGACCAATAGTGTGTCATAACTGTCAAAAACCAGGGCACTATGCAAGAGACTTCCAACGGCCACATGCGACATGTATGTATTGTCACGTAGCATACCATGAAACAAAAGATCATCCAACAATATTGATAAATATACTAGAAAAGAGAAACCAGACTAATCAGAACGTGCAATGGATCAGGGTGGAAATTAGAGAAGAGGACGGGAAGAATATTAACATAGTTATGAGAGGTGGAGCTAAGACAGGCGAATATGCAACCAAGAAGGATCAGGACTAGTACCAGTAGGTTAGGAATAATACAACTCCTGAACATAAGTTTGATGCACGCAAAGAGAAAGAGATATTCAAAGAATCTAGACAAGTGATCTTGAAGGAAAATATTGCATCCACTTTAGGACTGAAGCCAATATATGAGATATCAATCTATGACATGATTTCATTATTTGTTCAGACCAATAAATAGACGTCTTCAGAACAAGTAAGTAACTTAAGAAACTTTTTGGGAGCTTGTGTCAAATTGTTGAGTGATAAAAATTCTCACAAGTACTGCAAAACTTATTAGAAAAGTGTAATACTAGGAAAGAAGGGGTAAAAAGAGTAAATCAAGTCTGTAAGAAAAGAAGAACTAACAGGGAATTCAGATTGAATGCTAACATATAAGATTTCAATATGGGGGATATTATATTAGACTTAGGATTTGAAGTCAATGTTCCGCCAAAGAAGACTTGGGAAGCTATGGGAGAACCACAATTGGGGTATTCACCTATTCAGTTGAAGTTTTCAAATCAACATAGAGTGGTGTCAATTGGGAGGTTGAAGGGGATTCCGGTAAATTTGGATGGTGTACACACCATGGATTATTTTGAGGTCATTGACATAGTGGACAATACTTCTCCATATCCAACACTGTTGGGTCTGGATTGGGCCTTTCATAACCATGCTATTATCAATTTTAATACAAGGAATATGATATTTGAGTATGGAGAATACAGATTTATTGCACCATTGGATCCCTTAGAAGGAGGCGGGTATGTGGAACTTACAACATATAATATTCTTACAGAAGATGTGAATCAACTATACAGAACTACCACACGCAAAGAGGATTATATCAACCCAACTGTTGATGGCATGCTCAGTTGGAAGAGTATTAGTTCTTGTGCTTCATACTTTGACACAGGACTGGAGAATTGGCAGCAATTATTACATGAATTATCTATCAGGAGATGTGCCAGAATGACGCAGACACTGAGATGGGTTGGTACCTAGGTAAGAGAACCTCCTAGTTTTTATGGATTAAATGATCTAGAATAATTTTTAATGAACTATGAGGCAGAGGTTATGGAAAATCATATATTACCAAAATTAGATATTTCTTTAAAAGCTACACCTGCAATATGGTGGGGTACACACAAGGCAAATATCAACAATTGGCTTCAGTACAAAAGGTTACTGTGCATAAGATTCGGTGCAGAACAAAAGCATAGATATGAGGAGAAATATGAGGGATTTGGACAACCTAAAGAACATGTAGAAAAGTGCATGGTTCAATGGATATTAGTACCATGAGAAGACTGGCCACACCATTTGATTCACACACTAGAAGGCATTGCAAAAAATTGCAGAATAGGAACAACACAAAGAAACTGCTAATTGGGAATAGATACAACATAACTTTGTAGTTACATTTTCCTTTGAGCATGACAGTCCATAGATTGATATAGAACTGAAAGTGGTAAGAGATAAGATATTTGAAGAACTAGAGTTTGAAATAGTCCCAACATATCAGAAGAAGGATAGAAAAATAATTAAACAATTGCTACACTATTATCACGTCGCATAAGCAGAAGAACCAACAGAAGATAATCCACGCAATATCCAAATCCCAGAAGTGGAAGGTGAAAGGGAAGTATAAGGTCCCAAACTGGATTCAAAATATTATGCTGCACCATTAAAGATCAAGAAGGTCAATATTGGCATTGCAGAAAACCCAAAGATGGCAAGTATTGGAGATTATTGGGATAATCAGACAGTAGAAAGGATCACAGAAGGGACCAATATTTGTGTAGATTTGAGAAAATTGAATGATGCTTGCCAACATGATCCTTTACATACCCCATTTATAGATGAAGTTTTGGAGAATGTAGGGGGTCAAGAATCTTATTCATTTACAGATATATTTTCAAGTTATCATCAGATTAGGATCGTGCCAAAAGATAGACATAAGACAACATTTACTACAGAGTGGGGCTCATTTCAGTATACAGTTATGCCATTCGGATTGAAGAATACATCGGCCATTTTTTCGAGGGTATTAATAGAAAATTTTAAGGACTTTATTCATAAGTTTTTAGAGGTTTACTTGGATGATTGGACAATGTTCAGTCTGTTCAAATACCATGTTGAAGTATTGAGGATGATTGTGGATGGATGTAGAAAATGTCATCTATCATTGAAAATTAAGAAATGTATTTTCAATGCACATTTTGAGATGTTTTTAGGATATGTGGTGTGTAAACATGGTTTGCTGGTTGATCCTACTAAAATGGTTGTCATAGTTAACTTACCACCACCAAATTCAGTGCGCTAGTTGAAAAGTACATTGGGCCATACATGATATTATAGGAATTTTATAAGAGGATATGCTCATGTTACCACGCCAATGAAGAAGCTATTGAAGAAGGATACTAAGTACTAGTGGAATGATGAATTCGAGAAGAGTTTTGACATTTTAAAGGAAAAAATGGTTACCACACAAATTATGGTTTTCCCAGATTGGTTAAAGGAATTTCATGTGCATGTGGATGAATTTACAATTTCATTAGGAGAAGTATTAACCCAACCAGGAAAAGGTGATATAGATCATCCTATTTTTTTTGCAAGAAGAAAGCTATCAGATTCAGAGAAGAACTACAATACTACAGAAAGAGAAGGTCTAGCTATGGTCTATGCTTTGCAGAAATAAATACATTACTTGTTGGGACAACACTTTAATATGTTTACATATCATTCAACTCTGAGATACTTAGTTAATAATCCATTGTTAGGGGAAGGATATGCAGATGGATATTATTATTTCAGGAATTTGACTTTGAATTTTTGGTAGAGCCTGGAAGATTGAACGCAGGACCAAATCACTTATCCAGGATAATGAATGGAGAAGAGACCAATAAATTGGAAGACACATTTCTCGATGAAAATTTGTTTTCAGTATAGATTGCAGATGAATATTTTTCTGACATTATTGAGTTTTTTATTACAGGCTTTGCACCAAGAGAATTTACTACTGCACATAAGAAAATTTTGATGGTTAGAGCTGCAAATTATCAGTTGATTGCAGGTCATTTATACAAACTTGGAGCAGATAGCATCTTGATGAGATGTGTTATGGATCATGAAAGACCCATTATTTTTGAAGAGGTGCATGAAGGGATTGCAGGAGGGAACTACGCAGGAAAATATACCGCGTAGAAGGTATTGCATGCAGGATTATGGTGGCCAACAATGCACAAGGATTTCAAAGGAATATTGTGAGAAGTGTGATGCTTTTCAAAGAGTTGGGAATCCATTAAGGATGGATGAGATGCCACTGAGAACTCAGGTTACTTTACAAGTGTTCGATAAATGGGAAATAGATTTTGTAGGTCTAATTAATCCACCAACAAGAAGATCAGGAGCTAGATATATTATTACAATGACAAAATACTTGACCAGATTGGCTGACGCAACACAAGTGAAGGATTGCATTGCAGAGACTACAACATGATTTTTATTTGAGAATGTAGTGACAAGGTTTGGATGTCCAAGAATATTGATGAGTGATCAAGGGACTCACTTCATCAACAATACAATTGAGGAAATGCTTGAAGAGTTTAAGATATACACCCAAAAGAGTACTCTTTACTACCCTCAAGCTAATGGGATAGTGGAAGCCTTCAACAAGATTATGGAGAGTGCCTTGACAAATATTTGTAATGTACACATAGATTATTGGGATTTGATAATACCAACAGTACTTTGGGCTTATAGGACTACCTGTAAGAAGATAACAAGGAAGACACCCTTTAGGATGGTGTATGAACAAGAAACAATAGTTCCCTTAGATTATTTGATACCAAGTATGCGCATAGAAAAAATCAGATATATGATAGAAAGAGGCACAATGTAAGAAATACTGGTGTAATTGATGGAATTGGAAGAGGATAAAATAATAGCAGGATTTCATTAGGAGGCACAGAAAGAAAAAGATAAGGCATGGAATGGAAGACATATCAAGAAAAATAATTTTAAGGAAGGATATATGGTTCTCCTGTATGACAATAAATATTTGCAAGACCCAAGGAAACTCAGAATGCATTGGCTAGGGCCATATCAGATAAAATATGTCACAGATGGAGGTGTTGTACAACTGCAAGAGTTAGTAGGCAAGGAAGTCCAAGGAATGGTGAATGGAAGTCAACTGAAAATGTATTATAGGGACATTCAACCCACCAAAACTCAGTAGTGCAGTGCAGAAAGTAGACTTGTACATATTGTAAATAGTAGGTTTTAAAAGAAGAAAAAGAAGATAAAAACAAAAAAATGAAGGAAAAGCCAAAAATAAGTAATTAGGAGGAATACGTGATAGACAAATAATTAAGGACGATAGTACACAACAAACATGAAGACATGGCATCGATAAATAAAGATAATGCACGAGGGAAGTACCCCTACACCAGAAAGGTAACACAGTAGCATATCAAAACACACTAGAAAAGCGAAACAGTTGGGAAACGAAAAACGACTCACTGGAAAAATGAGGCGCAAAAAATACAAATCATGCAGAGTAAGTTTGGAAAATTTATGACAATTAATGAGATGCGCTCGAGAATCCTAGGAGCATTAATCACAACACTTTACAAACTGAATTAGGGTTTGAAAAGTTCATTACAAACTAGAGAAAAATAAGATCTAGGTAGCGAGAAGTGAAGAACAACCAGAAGATTAGCAGACGAACAGAGAGATCCCTGACGCAAACCTACCTAGATTACATCACGATGGCACCACCAAAATTAGGAGCACCGAGACATATGACAAGAAGAAGCCACAGGAACAACCGATCATCACTAGAGCCAACAATAGTAGCTGAAAACCCTGCAGAAATGGAAGGAGTGGTGGATGTCGATGTCATTCTGTCCCCATATCTTCCAAGCCCTACATTGGTTGAAGAACAGAAAGAAAATATGAAAGTGGATCCACCAAGCACAATAATCAAGCCAAACCAGATGCGCAAAACAACCCTACCCACAATAAAAGTAGACACGGAGAGGACTGAGTTTGAAGAGTCAAGGGATCAACCTAACATAGAAAAAAAACAGAAGGAAAAAGTACAGGTAGAGGATATTACAATGCAACAGGAGTTTGGTGGAGAATAAGAAGAGATCCCAGAGATCCCTGTGAAAGCAAGCATAAGTAACTATTGTCTTACTACGCGTACTGACAAGGGTAACCGTTGTCGCATATTTACTTAGGCACATAGACATATTGAGATATCCAGATCATGATGTTAGGGATACGGATAAATTCTCGGAGTTCGCACAACAAGTTTATTTAGAAAGAAGCGATGTCAGTGTGTAGGGAGTTCCAATAATTGAACCAAATAAATGGATACAAGGGTTATACAACACATGTATCATGAACGTATTGGAGATTCCCCACTTTGGCAGGGGAAATAAAGTGAACAATTGTGTCAAGCATTTGCTAGCCATCAGACATGGAGGAATTTTGTGGTTGGATACACAGGTATCCATTGATGTGGATTTAATAGCTAAAATAAAAGGACTGCCAACCAATGAAGAACAAACCACGTAGTATCTGGACGTTAAACCCAAGGAGAAGGAATTGGCAGAGAAAATGAAACAAACATATGGTATATAGAGAGGATCCAGGGGGATCATCATAAACTATATTGGTGAACCAACGACCCGATTAGCTACAAAATTGATGGCCCGCACGCTGGTCATAAAGTGTCGTAAGGAGGAAGTAGCAGGAAGTGTCATAGCAGCAACTGCGTAGTGCGTGAATAGAACTATACTAAGTTGGATCCCATACTTTTTGAATTCATTTTAGTACAAATGAAAATATGCATAGGATGTAAGAACGAAGTTCCATTACTCCTAGCTCATCATTTTGATCACACTAGTGGGTTGGAAGCACCCCAAGTACACTATGTTTCTGTAGAGAACTGAAAGGTGATGTGCAACATAGTACGAGTCATTATGGAAAAGAATTGTTTCCAAAGATAGGAAAGAAAATACCATCATCTTCAAGACACACCTTGAAGAAATCCATGAGAAGGTAGAAGAGACTTTGAGGATCCCACCAGAGGTGGTGGAACAATATAAAACAATATCCAAATTTAAAGTCTCATGACATAACAAGTGGATTTAGGAGAAAAGGGATCCAACAAAGGAGTGGTTGTAGATGAGGTATTGCACCACATCACAAGAATTCAAGTGGGTGATGAAGGACTGGCAAGATGAATGGAAGATTCCATTCAAGAAAGAAAAGGATAAGTAGTCAGCCAAGTATAAAAAACTAGCAGAAGCAGGTTCATCACAACCAAAAATTACCCCAACTCGTCAAACAAGGAGCACAACACAGAAGAAAAATTCAATAAGAGGGAGTGTAACAACAAAGAATAAGCCTATCCCCAAGCCGATCAAACAACAAAAAGACTCCACAACTCCCATTAATGGCTCAACATAGAAGAAGGATAACATCCTTGTGAAATAGGGACATGCAAGAGGGGACATACCAGATACCCAAGGTACAACACAACCAACACAGCGAAGGGCCCAAAAGAGACCGGTTGTATAGATAGGTGGGCTGCAGAAGGAGATGGAAGAACATAAGGAAGCCCTAGAATACACGATAACATAAGATAATGTTGAACTAGTCGCATAAAGGGTACAAGACCGTGCCATGGAAGAATATGAGGAGGCAGAGGAACAAAGGGAAAGAATAATGTGTGAGATAATAGGGGTCATATACATCTTAGAGAAAATATGCATTACCAAGGCACATAATGAAGAAACAACTCAGTGACAAACAATGCAGAGCGAAGGGACAACAACACAAATCACATCAACAACCACCGAAAATTTCAATATTACTAAGGACATGCTGCGAATAGATGAATACGTGGCTCAAATACAACTTAAGGATGTCAAGTAGCTAGAGTTGTTATTAGAAAGGATACCAACAAAGGCCCTATACAAACTACATATAAGTGTGGCGCACGAAGTACATCCCAGGGTAAGGAAAGATGCAACATACCTGGAGGAAACCAATGATGCTAAGGAAGTACTAGAGACAATCCTTACAGAGGTGAGACTGGAGCAAGCGGAAGTAAATAAACACACATAGAGACTAAATAAAATACTCGAATAAGTCTTCTAGAAAATTCCAGAGAGTGCATTAGCAAGGGAAATCAACACAGACGAGAAGCTACAAAAGATCGCCCAGGAGATGGAAGCATACAAGAAAGAGATAAAGGAATTGGTGGAAAATATAACTCCAACCACACCGCTAGAGGTCAGATCTGAAAGGGAGGATAAATCCATAGAACAAACAACTCATTTTGCGTTGGAAGTTAACGAGATAGAAGATGTTGGTTGTGGAGCCTGATTATCTTCTTGATTCATAGATTTGTTTCAATCGTTCTTGGACCCCATTCCCTAGTGGGTGTGTGTGTGGGGGATTTACACCCTACTAATATCACTAGGGGGGTCCAGGGGGGGGGAGGCAACAATTTTTGTAGCCCCCCATTGGCGAGGGATTTGGGGGAAGTGCCCCTGAAGTGAAATATTGGTAAAAATTTCCTTGTAAAATATTGTAATTTTGTAGTCAATATGGACCGTTCATTATAAGGTCGTAGATCTAATGGTAGAAGTTATGTTAGGGTTTTCTTCCCTAGAAGGAAACCCTCTTTTATAAAGGAATTGTATTGCGGCTGGGTATGAGTGTGATTATTATATTCTGAGAGAGGAGAATGTGAGAGAAAGAAGAGGAAGTTACAACGAGTGTGTTGTAGGTTGTATCCCTTCATTTTGTTGGATAATAAAAATGACCTGGTAATTTCTCTACTGGACATAGCCCACACTAGGTGAACCACATATATCTGTGTCTATATTGTATTGTTTATATTCTATGTTTTATTTCTTCATTTTTTTTTATTTTATTACTCCACGATCTTGTTTTTCTAAAAACTAGTATTAGAGCGAAAGGTAACTCGCAGGAAAAGAGGGTTCCTAGTTCGATTGGGAGAAATGGTGGAAGATGGAAATTTTAGGGTCGAGAAATTTAACGACCAAAACTACCAGTTATGGAAGATGCAGATAAAATATTATTTATATCAGAAGGATCTATTTCTACCATTGGGTGGAATAGAAAAGAAGTCAATGGCCATGAAGGATGAATAATGGGAGGTTCTTGACAGAAAGGCACTATGAATGATAGGGTTGATCCTGGCAGCGTCAATGGCTTTAAATATTTCAAAATAAAAGACAACGAAGGATTTGATGGATGCATTGGATAAATTGTATGAAAAAACCTTGGTGTTCATTAAGGTATTTCTAATAAAGCGATTATTCAATATGAAGATGTGAGAAGGTGAGTTTTTTGCAAATCATTTAAATGAATTTAATACAGTTACTAATCAACTAAGTTCTGTAAAAGTGGATTTTGATGATGAGGTCAGGTCTCTTCTAATCCCGTGCTCATTTCCAGAAAGATGGTATGGCTTGGTCATGGCTGCAAGTAACTCTGTCTCTGGTTCAAACACTCTAAAATTTGATGATGTTGTTGGTGTTATCCTTAGAGAGGAAATGAGATGGAAAAACACAAGTGAGACATCAGGTAATATGTTGACTGTGGAGAACAAGGGAGGACAAAAGGTTAGAGGAAAGGGCTCAGGGAACCATGGGAATTATAGGAAGGGAAGATCCAAATCTAGATTGGGAAAGATAGAGTGATGGAATTGTGGGAAGAAAGGACATCTGAAGAAATATTGCAGATCTCCAAAGAAACAAAGAGATGGACATCAGGAGAAAAATCAGGAAGCAAATGTAATAGGTGATGTTTTACAAGATGCTTTAAATATTTCTATATATAATATTGTTGGATTATTGAAAGGGGGGTTGAATCAGTAATAGAGCAATTTAATCCTTTTTAACCATATAATACAAGTGTTATATCAATGTAGCATTATCATCCAATAACTGTAGAGTAAATATTCAATGAACAAATGAACAATCATACACATACACGGTACACCAGTGTTTTACGTGGAAACCCAAAGCGAGAGAAAACCACATAATGTTTTTTCTTGTATGTCTTGAAGAATTACATTCATTGGAAGCGCCAACTTCCTTTGTTTTACAGCTGCAACTCAAAGGAGGCTCCAACCCCCTAGTTTCTCAAGCTACAACTTGAGGGAAGCTCCAACTCCCCAATTCTTTAGCTACAACTAGAAGGAGGCTACAACCCCCTATGTTCTCCAACTACAACCAAAAGGTGGCTACAACCACATGTCCTTGCCTCATCCAACCACCCTGACATATAAGTAGAATGATGAAACCACTGTCACATTATCATTGTGAGATATACCATTGTAAACCTGCACCAAACAACCTGTACCAATAAAACTGAACCATGCATCATGTAGTGTCCCCAAGGCCGAGCCTCATTGTAAACCATGTTTTGAAAGGAATTGTAATTATGTTTTATAGGCTGGTGAGCCAATTTTGTATAAGCTGGAGGCTTATGTGTTGTTAGGCTAGGGAGCCTGAGTGTTGAAGGTCACGAGCCTGTTGTTGTATATGTAATCACGCAGAACAATTAATAAAACATAAACACCACCATGTGCAGACCGACCATGATGAATGAGTGAAGGGGGACTGAGCATCCATAGGATGGGCAAGGAATTAGGGTCTGGAAGGTGGGAAAAGGGGCTAAGTGTAGAGCCTAGAGGATTAAGCCTGGGAATAATATTTTATTATTATCCCCAAAAGACATGTGCATTTTATGTTTATCCTAAGTTTCTGGCAAGGAGAGAACATGCAAGGGAGATGCGTGCTAGTGGAACGCATGTAGTTTCATGGGTGACAAGTGTCAACCCTGACACATGCGAATAAAACAGCCAGGATGAGCCGTGAGAAGGTTCCTTCCCCATTCTACCCGATTGTCTGAACAGTACGGAGCCCGGGGGATAGTACTACCAACCCGACTCCTGTAGAGAACCTTGGTGTGTCCCTGTGATTCGAAAGCCGATGTCTGGCTCTGAGAAAACTGGTGTGTATATTCCATGAATGAGAAGCCTACGTGGATTTGGGGAAAGAGTATGTGTTTGTTTCGGAAAGTTGGTACACCCCTTCTCTGTTCTAAACCGGGGAGTCTGAATCGACCCCTACGTGGATGACTCGTCACGCATCCCTGAGAATCCAGAGTGTGAGTCTATTCCGTGTTGCCAAATTGAGAAAACAAAAGTGTCTCGTCCCTTCTAAGGCTGGTTATACTGTTGCATTAGTCTGGAGATGCCCTGGGGTGTTCGTGTCTAGATCCCATGGATTGTGGTGGACGTGTATTGTTTGGTCCTGTGTGGCTTGTTAACCAGTTTGTACAACACTCTCTCTAAGTGAGAGAGGTGGTTGAAGATTGGAAGAACAGGTTGTTGGACCTGTGAGCGAATCCCTCCAGGTGAGAGAGTGCGCAGAGGAAGGAGAGAACTCCTAGAAGGAACCCTGTAGCTACCACAACGCCCGGAGACTTCCGGTTCGGCCTGTTCCTGTAACCCAAGGCAAGGGATATTAGTAGCCAAAGGACTATCCAGGTGACAGAGAAGGTGTATACTCCTGGGGTGGAACAGGCATGTGGGGAATGAGGGTCTGTGGGTAGTGAGCGTGGGAGGTTCCTTGGAGAGAATCCCTTCCTTGTGGTTGTGTGTTGTTTTTCCTGTAACCTTAGCCTAGCCTAGATTTCCTTGCCTTGGGGTGGAGCTTAGTCCCAGCTCGGGGGTGACCCATTGCTGAGATGATGAGCAGTGCGGTCTAAGGTTGGGAGGTTCGTGGAAGGCCTGAACTTGGTTTGTGGATTCTACCACTGTCAGAGGATAAGTATCTGATTATGTTTTTATCACGTTTTGTATGAATCTACTGCTTATTTTATCATGATTTCCGCTGTGTATATGAATTAATATGGAATTCTATGGATTGTTAATTATAGCAGTAAATAATATGTTTTTTTTTTTTACTCTGTGCTTAAATAAGTTAGGTATAGAGTGGTGTTATAACCTTCCCTTAATAGCAATTAAACCTTGGTAGTTGAAAAGGTGCGCTACAGTTTGGTATCAGAGCCCAAGGTTTCGACACTGAGCCTAGATGGGCCAGTGGAGCGGTCTTTGGACTGAGGATGCGAAGGGAAATTGGGTCTGGAAGGCCAATTTCGGACCCTGGTGTGCTCCAAAGTGTCAAGAAGTTACCTGACGAGTTTTAAGCTCAGGAGGTATAACGACGTTATGAAACCACAGTATGGTTTGAGTCCACAGGGAGAGAGGACTCCACGCCAGAAGTGTAGGAGCTTTAGGATTTGTTCAGGGGGGAAGGTGAACCCTCTGTAATGTCCCCACTTTGGGACATCATCACAGGGCAAAGATTTATGATGACCAGAGTAGCCAGATGGATACTAGAGCGAGTACATGGGTATTTGAGAGGCATTGTGGGGTCCAACTTGCATTGATGATCACATTCCATCATTATGAGCCATTCCGCACAGGTTGGCTTTGGTTTCGTTGCATTATGATGATTTCCATGATTTTGACTATTTTGAGTTATAAGTCAATGGAATTCACTGAAGAGGTCATTTTGGGCACATTACTTGGAGGAACCTCTTAATGTAATAGCTCATTTGAATCAGGAGGAGCAACACTACAGGATGGGATGGCTAGAAGTGACTTTCAGTGGCCAGGGAAGCCACAAGGAGAGATAAGAAGCTTTTCAAAGGTAAAAAGGTTAATTAATTAATTAAAGTGATTTAATTAATTAATTAAATATTAATA
>ML794510.1:253470-269141 GCA_009831015.1 Picea engelmannii
GGGTTCTCCAACTTCCTTCAAGGGTTGACATCAATGAAAACCAACCTTAATCAACAATATCCCCATTTGGAATTGATTGAAACACTCTGATGCAATAATAAAATCATGTCATGCAATACTGAAGTTATATCGCTCATGCTCCCACTGGAACCATGCCTCTGTCCTCTGCATCTGATAAATCTCTTCCGCTTTGTCATAAATGGAAAAGGTATTTTCCATCCGGGGCTGCTCCCCCTAATTGAAATGTCCTCTTTATGGTGCTTCCTTGTATACATCTAAGACATATAAGATAAGCATTTAAAATCATTCATTTTGGAGTAGAAAAAACTACGAGTCTCTGGTGAAGATACTTAAAGGCTTCCCGTGGAAGTGGTTTTGTAAATATGTCTGCCACTTGTTCTTTTGTGCCCACATACTCAACTCTGATGTTCTTTTCTGCAACCTGTTACTGTAGAAAGTGATACTTGATTGGAATTTGCTTCATCTTAGAGTGCATCATTGGGTTCTTTTAGATACTGATGGCGCTTGTATTATCACAATAGATTGGAATGGGCTCATCATACTCAACCTGTATATTTGTCAGAGTTTGTTTCATCCAAAGAACCTGTGTACAACATGTTGCTGCTGCAATATACTCTGCCTCGGATATAGATAAAGATATTGATGATTGTTTCTTTCTTAACCATGATACTAAACACTCACCCAGGTAGAACGTTGCTCCATTGGTGCTTCGTCGATCACCAATACAACATGTCCAATCTGCATCTGTGTAGGCAATAAGTGATATATCATTTCCTTTTGGATACCATAATCCAAACTCTTCCGTTCCTTTGAGATATCTGGAAAATCCTCTTCACTGTTAATACATGTGATTCCTTTGGTGCTTCTTGAAATCATGCCACCTATCCAACTGCCTGCATTACATCTGGTTTGGATGTAATGTAGACAGTTAAATGTCAAGTTCGCAACGCCTCTACAGGATTCGTTGCAAACTTTCATGTAGTTGATGTTTTCGACTTTTCTTCCAAACGACTACCTGGGTCAAGATGATTTTTGGTCGGCAAGTCAATAACATTATAATTCTTCTCCTCAAAATATTTTTGTGAAACCCAATTTGTATTTTAAAAGATATGATGAAATTACAAATTCAAAACATACTAATTTTTTGCAAACTGTTTCAATTTTAGCATTTCGCAATGCCTTCAGCATGATGCGCTATGAACTTTCCTCTAGCTGTCATTTTTCTTTCTTCTCACAACTTCTGATGTCAAAAATTGAAAATAATCTCTAACAATATCTCTTCCTTTATGGGCCTTCTTCCTTTGTTGAGTCTCCATGGTAAGTAAGTCAAATAAAAGTAAAAATATTTTGATAACAACTGCCAACTAATTGTGTTATGTAACCTTGTATAATCTTGTTTTTTTAACCAATGGATGCAATCATTAGGGTTTATTCTAGAAAAAATGTTGCAGAGACTAAGATGTAATTGGAGCTAGAAGTTTGGATACAATGATCACAACTTGACGCTGAATGAAGTCTCAAATAGCAAGATTTTGAAATGATGTGCACAACAAAGAATTTGCAGCGCTAACTATGTTTGCAATAGGTGTTTTTTACCAGAGTTTTCATCAAATAATTTGCAGTTCCAGGGATAAGATATGAGTTGAAGTTTGAGTGAAATGATTTTTTTCAAACCTGAGTGAAAGCAAGGTCAACTAGGTTTTTATCAACTGAGAAAAACAAGGGATTCGTAGTGCATCCAATTCACAACGCAGACAATTAACAATAAGTACAGTGCCCACTGAATAGGAAGTTTGTAACAAATGGAGTCACAGTTGTAAGAATAAGCTGCAAGTTACCCTTTGACTAGAAAGCACATATCGTGGGTCTGCATAAAGGTTTGAAGGATAAGAATGTGCAAGCTAACCAAGCAAAGAGGAGTTCACAACACCAATTGTATAAACCAGTTGGCAGCGCTAACGATTCGATGCAATAACAATTAGTAGAAATATATAGTGGTTACAAGAAATAAATATAATCTTGCATTTGGATGATGAGAACAAGTAAACAAAGAATGCATGAAGGCTTTAAACTGAGAGACATATATGACCAATACTTTCCCTCTTCTTCTAATGATGACAACCACCATCATGAATGAAAGACTTTGGTAACTGTACTCTGATAAGGTTTCTAGACCTTGATTCTTGTACATCCTATGTGTTAACAGTTGTAAAAAGAAAGTTCAAGAATCCCTACAGTTAATGAAAGAGGTCCTAAAGTTAAGGAAAGAGGTTACTTAAAAAAAGTATAAATACACCTCAAGTGGTATCTCATAAGAACATGATTTATACACACAATTTCATTGAATATCTATCTAAGTGATCAAGTGATTCTTATCCGAGGTGTTTTTCATCGGGAAGATGAAGTAAAAAATCAAAATTGCAAGGGAGGATGAAGTCTTGTGAGGATGTGTTCTAAGGTATGTTATTTACAGGTCATATTACCATTTTTTTAGAAATTTCGTTATAGAATAATTCGGATAGTGAAACCCGGAGGATATTGATATGAGGTATCAAGGTACCTTTGGTAGAAATTTTATCTTCTGGGTCATTGTATTTTGGGAGATACATGTTGTTGAAGATAGGGTTTTTGGCTAGTCTTGGAACTAGTCTCAAACAGATGTTCCAAGTAAAAAGGTAATAACTTCTTCATAGAAGATCCAAATTCCATGAGAGAAAATGCATTGGATATACTACAGTCCGTAGTATATTTTTTTCAGTTTTCAAATCCATATATCAAATATTCCTTGTGTGGCATGCTATACAAGTTCATTCTCCACAATACACTAGAATTTAGCAAGGTTTGTCATTTTTTATATAATGCATTTTCTAGGAGGTTACAAGCAGTGAAACTTAGAGGTATTGTAGAGAATATATTGAATAACATTGTCTACAATTTTCAGACATTTATTCATTACAAGTTCGAAGATATTATCTTTTAAATTTAGGGTTTGTGACTAATCCAAAAACTAGTCCCGTGAGACTAAGGTAAAGTTTGATGAAGATGTCATTATCTTGTTGTTGAAGTTGAGGAAAGTCTGCAGGTCCGTGATCACATACACCAGGTATGTTACAAATTTATAGGTATGCTTATATGCATGTTTTGAGGGTTACATCTTGATGATGTTATTGTGTATGACATGATTGAGACATATCATGAGTGATATGGTATATGGTTGAGACACATGGTTTGAGGTACATGATTGTATACATGTCTTGTTGATATTGGAATAATACTTGTTGAGGAATAGCTTTGTTCTTGGTTTAGCACATGATTGAGGTGCATGTTGTACACTTGATGTTGGCATTATGCTTGAGACACATCTCGGTGATATTGGCATATTGGTGGAGGTTTGATGCATGATTGATGCATTGGTTGTGTTACATGTGAATGTACATGGTTATGGTACAAACTGGTACACATGGTTTACATTCATTGTTGGCACATGGTATGGTACATGTGTTGATGTACATGCAGGTTGTGATACATGTGGTTAATGCATGGTACAGGTTGATGCATGGTACAGGTTTGATGCATGGTATAGTACAAGTTCTAGTTGGTTGATGAGTAGATACAGGTTGATGTGACAATGAAAGTGATAGTTCTAGTGACAATGAAAGTGGCAGTGATAGTGACAGTGTCAATGACAGTAATAGTGATAGTGGTAGTGGTAGTGACAGTGGCAGTGATTGTGGTAGTGAAAATTTGTCTACACTTATATTTAAGGGCGGTGTTGTATCCTCCTTTCAATTGGAGCTGAAGAATCAGGGAGTTGGAGCTTCCTTTAGGTTGGAGCCTGAGAATCAAGTGGTTATATCCTCCTTTTGGTTGGAGCCATAGAATTTAGGGGGTTGTATCTTCCTTCATGTTGGAGCCTATAAATAAGGGGTTGTATCCTCCTTCTAGTTGTTGTTGGAGAATTTGCAAGTTGGTGCTTCCTATGAATGAATTCTTGATATATATAAGAAAACATTCTGTTATTTTCTCTCATTTGGGTTTCCACCTAAATATTGGTGTACTGTGTATTTGATGTGATGCTACTTATGATATATTGAATGCAATCATAGATGATACATTGATGATAAACTGTTGAAAATTGTTGATAAAGTGAAAGAATATATATTGTGATTAAAAGTGGTATAAAGTGCTCATACTGATTCAACCCCCCCCCCCCTCTCAGTATTCCAACAGTAAGACTTGGAGGTGTTAGACAACACCGATATCACACCTCACTATAACATTTTTTCAATTTCAACTACAACTATTACATTCCTCTGTTATCAACACTTTGTTTATGGAACTATGATTATGCATATCATAAATTTTAATTATCATCTCCATAGAAACTAAGAACCAACCGTACACTCTAGATACATGTTTTATCTATATCAATCTAACATGGTGGTATGGGAGCCTTCCTTCTACAACAAGCAAACTTATTTGTGGCAATGGAGGGCCACCCCAATCAACAAGAGATAATGACCAAAGACTTATTCTACCGGTTTCTATGGAATCATGCACATGTTTGGTGTCTTCATATACATATTCAACATATTGGTTTTGTGTTTTTCTTGGATCTCCATGCTTTACCTGAAAATTGTCAGAGTGGTCAATTCTAACAACTACTACCCTTACATGTTAATTTGACTAGGCCCAATTTGCATCATTTTTCTAATGAGAAGACATTTTCATCACATTTACAATCAATGTGAACAACCATGAAATCCATCACTTTGATGGTGACCAAGACCTTTACAATGTTTTCAATGGCCCAACAACTCAAACAATTAAAAAAATTCTACACTCAAACCACAATAAAACATATATATCGACCAACAATTATTGAATAACACTTCATAGAGTGTTTTGGTTAGCCACATCTCGATGTTGTCCATAACATTCCCTATTGTGCGACGTTTTTGTTTCCATTTATATTTCTACTACACCATTACTTGGGTTTGAATCCCTTTCACTGTTGTCTGTGTTCCATAGTGGCTACACCCTCTTGACTATCCAAGAGGTTCTTCTCTCAACTTGATGGCAACTCTAACTCTATGGATAGGCTCTCCAACACAAATATTCTCTCCTTCAATAATTTTCTCTAACGAATGGGTGGTTGCTTTCACACACGATGGTTCTATTTTTTGTCGTAGAAGCATTTACTCCATGGGATCCTTGGAAAAGCATCCGTTGCTCTCCTCTCTCCTCATCTTGGCCTTCCAGGTGACTGCTAGAGTCCTTCCCCAATTTCATCTTACTTCTCCCTACTTGCATGCAAATTTCTTTGGGCTTCAAATTCACTTGTGTTATGTATATCACATATGTGAGTGCCACTGGTCCACTCCCTATGCTAGTCAAACCCCTCTTCTACCAAGGGTTCTAAACCGTTCGCATTTTACCGTTGAATTCGTGCTCATAAGATTTGTGACTATGAAATTCATTCCCATGGATTCCAATTTAGGATTAAAAGCCACATAATGATTGCCCTTCAACTCATCCTTGATTCCCACCTTTGATTTAACCAATCTCTTCTCTTCCAATCAAATGAAGATGCCAATGTTCTGCTAACAAATGTAAGGATTCTCATAACAATGACCATGATGGCTCATTTTCATAGTAAATTGACGGTGTCTCTTCTATGAAATACAGATACAATATCATTTTCTATGTTTATTTTCTACCAACATGTTCGGGATTACATATTGGAATATTAGTCAAGCTGATTAATTTGACCCTTCTGCATTTTCTTGGTTCTAATACTGATCGTATTCTTGGGGGTTTTCCTAGGACTAGTATGGTGCATAATCCTGACCAGATTCAATACATAACTCTTTTTCAAGATCTCATACCAAAAATTCCTCATTGAGGTCGTGGATGCCTCCTGAACCAAACCCTAACAAATTGATTTCATAATGATATCTTTAGGATAGACCACATACATCCTCCTCACCACCAATATATATCCATGATAATACTACATGGCCACTTTAGCATTTTCAAGTTTTATCACCCCATATGATAACACAAAAATAATTGATCATATTTCTGAGGTCTCCTCGGTAATAGATATTCTAGCATCACACGGGAATAAGAAACAGTCATACGATGAATCCTTTCTTCTTCTCTCGATTTTAATTTCCATCTCACCACAATCTATCCTTTACCCTCGAGTTGCTTGCATAGTTGTTCCCTCGTCTACTTCCTTCAATCTCTATGGATTTAGAAACCATCGAACATGTTCTTGTTCCCTTGAGCCTTAGCTCATGACTCCACCACCAAGCATTCCTTATCTTGATGATGAATGAATCAAATTCATGGTGTGCCCTCTTTTTATGCAATATATGCATCTTATTCTCCCCAAGACACTGCTGGAATGAAACACAAATCTCAATATTTGTCTACAAATATGTTCGATGAATCACATAGTGGATTCAAATATACACCACAGAGCATTTAATGACTCAAACAACAATCTCTCCTTCACAGACACATGTTGCATCCTTCCTTTGACACTGGAGGTCCTTCATGTTTTTGAAGAGATCAGAACCAAATTAACACATAGTAATGAAAAAAACAAATTGTATTGATCAATGATCAACACGATTACATTTGCCTCATATTTATAGAGGCTTTGGAAGAATATGGAGAATCCAGAGAATTCTTGGAGGGAAATATCTAGAAGCGTCGGTGGATGTCGGTGGAGAAGAGTCTCGAAGTCTGGTGGTTGTTGGTTGGTAGAAATTAATACCTCCAACACTCCCCCCTAATTTCTACTACTAATTACATATTACATCAATATTTATATTTCCCAATGCTTCTCTCAAATATTAAAATTGGTCTTGTGCTAAAGCCTTTGCAAGTTTCTCCTTTGATCTGCAATGTCTCCTCCTTAACGAATACATGTCTTGGTTAGGTATTTATCTGAGTCATGTCATCATCTTCAGTTTCTATATTCATAGGGTTGGGCTTCATTCAATTTGCTACTTTATTTTACTAGCTTCCCCTCATCATAAATCACCTTGGGATTTTATGGCTTACCTCTAACCATTACAATGGTCAGGAATTATCACACCAAGTGGTTTCTAGTTGACCACAAACTTTGCGTACTGGTGGTTTTGGCTGATGTTATGAACATAAATATACATATAAATAGATATTCATAACATACTAATTACTTAATAAATAATAACTATTAGTAATGAAAGGACATGTCTCAAATGACATGACTATTGGTTAAGGGTTGTTATAACCCTAGTTTGCACCAGACATGCTTACCTAGCATCAGGCCATCTCAGTTTCCTTCTTTGCCAAAACACTGTTGAAAAAATCTTCTTAAAAACCTCTTTTATAAAGGCCCATGCGCCCTACTCCATTACTGTATGCGTGTACACACTAGCTGACCCAAGACAGCCCGCATGTACCTACAAAAGCACAAGAAATGGAAAGTTGCTAATGGAACACACAGCTTTGGGTAAGTTAACTAAACCTTTCGGCCATGCATGGCTGGAAATTCGACCAAATACCTATCTTCTTCTAGCCTATAAAAGAAGGGTTAGGGGTCTGTTGGCAGCCAATTCACCTTTTTCTACGATCATATAAGATGCCTACACCTATGTCTCGCGAATATCAAGTTTTTCGTTGCATTTTTCAAATCGACGACATTTTCATTCCTTGCGACATTTACACATTTGTCTTCATTAAGTTTTCACGACTGTAAGCGTGAAAACTTCTCCTTTCGAGGTCGCATTTCGATCACTATCTGCACTGTCATGATCTTTTTATTGATATGCCTACTGCACTTACCTTTTGTTTATCATATGTGATTGAAAAGACTTTCAAATTGTGCTCATTGGACATTTTTATATTGATTGCATAACTTGATTTTATTGAGTTTGTAAGGCATTGAGATTTTGGACTTACACTTTTTATGACTCGCCTGGTCACTGATTCTATAAAAATGCATAGGGGTTTTTGATTAAATGTTTATACATATATAATATAATCCTTATGTTAATCCTTTCATAATTTGTGGCTTGTCAACTATATGCATATGAATCGGCACATTGGTTAAAAGTTTATACAATGGCGCATGGCTAACATTTGATGTTGGTTTCACGAAACCAACATTCAATCGTGAAACCAACATTCACGAAACTAACGTTGATTTGGCGCGTTGGCATAACACCTAACATTCGATTCTTTGGTTGGCCAAACGATATGATTTTTGGCCAAATGATATGATTGTTTGAACAGCTATGAAATTTGGCGGTTGTACTTTTCCATAACTATCGTGCATGGCAGTGAATGACTCCACCACCCTCGCATGCGCACATTAACGCTTACCCCCTTTTGCTCGTTCATTGCTGTTAGACCGATAGCTCTGTTACTATGTGTTCAAACCCTTCCCTTACCATGCATTCAACTCATGGCACCAGTCGTGCGAGTTGAACCCAATGGCAAACATGCCCTGTTGATGTTTGATAATGCCCGCCAATATTTGGCAGACAGTGGGTGGCTTACCTTCATGGAACGTTTTGATGGCTTTAACCTCTGCTTGGTTCGACAGTTTGCCATGACCTTTGATGGCTTTCGAGACAAGATCGGCGATATACAATTGGAAATTGATGAACAGTTCATCAGTCTTGCTACGGGTTTGCCTGCCACTGGACAACGATGGTCCAAGAATTGCAAAGTCGAAGAAGTCCTATGGACACTGCTCTTCCAGTCACGCAAAATAACCTCCTGTGATAGAGGTATTCCCGTGACCATGCTTAAACAACGTTGGCACGATTTATTAATGATAATCAAACAGTTTATCACCTGTGAGGGTCGATACGGGTTTGTATTCCTACACCACCTGCGTTTGCTTATGGTTTTTATGGGTTATCAGTTCAATATGCCCTATTATTTGCATAGAAGCCTGTTTAAAATGTCGAAGAAGTACAAAAGAAACCAGGCTGATAGTAGCCTCTTTCATTATGGACTAGTGAAGCTTATTGTTGTCTATCATTTGAGTATGCTCAGGGATTGTTGGAACAATTTCATTTCTCAGAATGGTTTCGAGGATTTGAACCCTCCACAGGTTGACAAACCTGTGGTGGGTGAGGTCAAAGTTGTACCCCCAGTGCCCTACCAGGTCCTTCTACCTAAACCCTCAGCCGAACCTCCTATCGACTTACCCCACACTGTGACTAAGAACGCTGAGACTGTAAATCCTATGAGAAAGAATCCCAAATCCAACCTCACTGCAAATGCCAAAGGGAAAAAAGAATGCCCATTTGATTTCGCGAATGGCAAGAAATAAGCCAAAACCCCCTGTCGAGCTTAACCCTATCGTGCTGAGTGAGGACTCCGATTCGGAAGTGGAGCATTTCTTGGCTAGTGAATATCCCTATTCACAAGGTTTGTGTGCTAAACCCTTGTATGACTTTGTGTCAAACCTACCCCCCTGCCTACAGAACGACCCTAACTACCCAGGCATTAAGTTGCCTTGTGAAACCCTCGGTCATTTGCCCAAATCCCCTCTTGCTCTGTCCAAACCTACACTGTCACCCTGTGATCAATGCTATTCGTGGTTGGAGCGGTATTATAATGATGTCCCAATTCTCCAGTCGAAGATTCAGTCACTAGAGGATCATATTGCAGCCCTGACCAGTCAAAAGGCCAAGCTACAAGCAACATATAAGAAACAAAAGACGACCGGCTCCATCTTGTTTAAAAATGTGGAATCAGCCACAACTGTGGTGAATTCCAAGCTGGCATAATTGAATAGCCTCGATGTCACACAGGTATGTTTAATATCAATCATTTTTGTAAATAATTTAGGTTTATATAATGATTTGATTTCGGTTTTAAACAACTCTGTTCATTTCATTTGAATGGCTCTGTTATAATTGCATGCATTCTATATATAGCTCTGTTTTGACTAAATGGAATTTCGTTTTTTCAATCATTCCCACTTTAGATTCCATTAGATTTTCATCGATTTGATTGATCTTGGTGAGGATTTGATTTTTTTGATTGAGTTAAAATGGATGCTCTGCTGTCAATCAAATTTGCTTGTACCTATTCTAGACAGGAATTGTTCCTCATATTCAATTTAGAAAATGATCACATTTCTTTTCGATTTCATTATAATGCGTACACTATGATTAGCAACGATTTTGATGAGGTTAACTGTTACGGTTTTATGTCCCATATGACTTTCAAAGCAACAGGAATACAATTCGGATCATTTCCAATATGACTCTGTACAAACACGCCCAAATCATGGAATGGATTTTGTTGCTTAACGATTATGCTAAAAACCCAACAGGTTAATTCGCATTGGTTTACTGCTAGCTCGACCATGTTATCAGTTGATTTCATAATTGCAATGGATACTCTGTTTGAATTTGATTTGTAGAACGAGATTGTCTATATCCCGATTCACGATTTATTTCTATATTAAACTCAGTCATGATGCGTTTGAAATTAATGATTTCGTTCAATAACCATATCACTTATGTTGATTCTATTATGGTTGTGATCACAATTAATCGATCCTGTCTATTAGCTATGCAAGGATCAACGATCAAAATCTATCACAAATTTGGTTTGGTTGATGCTGTTACGTATGATTTCATTTACCCATAATCGAAACAACCTTTCTATCTGTGTATTCGATTTAACGATATGAATCTTTTGCTATA
The DNA here is from genome assembly GCA_009831015.1 of Picea engelmannii. Taxonomy (NCBI): domain Eukaryota; kingdom Viridiplantae; phylum Streptophyta; class Pinopsida; order Pinales; family Pinaceae; genus Picea; species Picea engelmannii. The sequence goes on from ML794510.1 coordinate 264,222, forward strand.
TCGTTATAACTATAACGAGTGGAAAATGGTTGTGTTGGATTAGATCGTATCACATATGATATGATTCATTATCAATTTCAATTGGATATGAAACAGTTTTGTTACTGTTCGATTATGAAAGACCCGATTTTATGGTAACAGAAGAACAGAGTATTCCTATCTCTGTTTACGATTCAATCACTTTTGATCCTGTTTAATGTTGAATGATAAAATCATTTGAATCTTAAGAGATTCGTTTTCAAGTAATCATTGGAAGATAATTGGATTTTATTCTTTTAAAAGATTTGATTTGATTTTAATTCTGATTCTGTATATTATTTTAGACTAGCTACAGAATCAGATGATTCTGTAGCTAAGTCTGTGGAATCAGATTTTTATTGTTTTGCTCATAAAATATCTCTCTAACTTGTTATTTTTTATCCATTTTAGGTGAATTCGAAATTGCATTGGATTGGATAGACAGTTGGAGGATATTTGAAATATTTTGGTTTCATTTTAGTTTCCTAGTTTAGTTGATTTTGGGAATATCTTCCCAAATTATGTAAACAATTTGATACTATCCACAGGGAGGTTTTACCCTGTGGAAAGACTTATAAATACCTATTATTTTGTAATAATATCATCCTGATTCGTGGGAGAATAAGGATATGGAATTTTAATACAGACTGAGACAGAATTTGATATTCTGCTACAGCTTTAGCTTCTCATAATAGCAATATTTTGTTTTATGTTCATGTGTATCAATTTGCATTTGGTTAATGACTACTTTAGCTATCTTAGTCTTTTGCAAATGATATAATTTAATCAATATAATTCATATATGATTTCTTCCAGCACATAAAAAACATAGCAGTTACTTGATTCAGTTTGTGAATGACATATTTCTCTTCTTCATAAGTTGAATTATTAAGTATAAGTTTTTGCATAACAGGTTTTCCTTATTGCAGAGATTTATAAATCTTATAATTGTTATGATTTTTTATGTCTTGTTTGTCCTGTAAACAAACTCAAAGAGCATTGCAGCTAATCATTTACAAGAAGCTTTTGGATCAATCCGGTGCGAGTTTCCTTCCTCCGACCAGCTTTGAAGTCATCATACACAGGACAAATTTGGAGCGTTTCCAGGTCAGTTTGTCATTTGTTTGTTTAGTGTATTTATTAGTAATTTGGTTTAGATATAAGTTTAGTTAAATTTATATGTAGAATTAGTATATTAGATTGTTTAATTTCAATTAGTATATTAGATCGTTTAATTTCAGTTAGTTTTATTTCTTGTTCATAAAATCATAAAAATCAAGAAAAACCTTTCGTTGTCTTAGGGCAGAAAGCAAACAAATTTTCCAGGTTTTATTCAAATCTGCAAGTTGTAGATATTGTACATTTGTGAATAAGTTATAATTCCATTAGTAATTAGATAGTAGTTAGTATAATATTAGTTAGTAGTTTGTATATATAGATAGTATATTAGTTAGTTGTTTAATAGTTAGTTTTAATCATATTAGTTAGTATTAGTTTGTTTTATTTATTGTTAGTTAGTTTAGTTTGTTTTATTTAGTTTTATATTAGTTTAGTTTGTTTTATTTGTTTTAGTTAGATTAGTTAGTTTAGATTAGTTTTCTCTTTGGTTCTCCTAGGACCTTAGATCGGCTAACGGAATCGCTAAACCCGTCAGGGTGGTTCATTCCAAACGGCTTGGGTTATTAGACAACCCCGGACCAGTTCCACTCTCCCAGTTGACAGACGATCATTTTCGCCCATCAACAGGGTCCCATTTGGATGAGGAGAATCATAGTAAAGAAACTATACCCGATTGTGCGTTCCCTTTGTCCCAACCTTTAGCCATCCTTGTGCAAAGAGAAGTATAGAGCAAAGAAGTTGTAGGATAGTCGAAGAGGAGCCCAGGACCAGGTTCGTGGAGTAGTGGTTGGCTTCATCATTGTAAGTTCATTTAATGAAGTTAATAATAAAAAAGTACTTTTCTCATCCCACCATATGAGGTTTTTGTTGTTTATTGCGTACATGTTGATTAAATCTCTAACCCATTAATTTGTAGATCAAATGCATGCAGAGTTCTTTGTTTTTCTTGTGTGAATGGAGGTTAGCCTTGGGAGGAGAGTTGCAGTTAAAGAGCGACTAAGTGTAAACAAGGATCGATATCAAATGCTTGAAATAAGGTATGCTCACTTGATCTTCTTAACTACGTATTTGCTTAAGAATAATGGGGACTAGGTCCGGGATGACAGTAGAAAGTAGGAATCTTTAGGTCTTTTCTGCATGCATGATAAAATCCTAAGTGCTAGTCCATAGAGGGATTTCCCACTCACAACAGAATTGGCGACCATACTGGGGATCTCTAGAGTTTCTGAGAATATTTTATGGGTATTTTTAAGAACTGGTTTCATGCCTTGTTTTTAAAGTTTCTGCAAAAGTCTGAGCTAACAGAGATTCTGGTCTTCCATACCAATCATCTCTATTTATTTGCTTGACTGCATTTTTTTTCTTCTCCGAGACCCACAGAGGTACACGCGGCCTGTCTAAGCTCTGCACGCGTGTACCCGCACCCTACCTTCTCACAGCACGCGTGTACACGCTAGCTGAGGAAGTGTCAGTCGCGTGTATGATTCCAGAAAATTTCTTTTAGAGAGGTAGTCATCCTCTCCCCTGTCAGAAATAGTCCTTCTCAGGGGTTTTATGGAACTCTTTCTAGTCTTTGTTGTTTGTAGTTTATAGCTTAGGTTTCACCTCAGATTGGTTTGTTCTATGAAGTTTTCCTTGAATTGTTTTCTTTTTTTTGTTAAAGTAAGTGTTTGAGTCTTCAAGAGATCTTGGTTCTCAGTACCAATGGTCTCTGCCTAGGATGGATTGCTTGTCCTTTCATTTGTCTCAGAGTTTCATAGATACACAAGGCCTGTATAAGGCCAACACGCATGTACACACACTCTGACTTTACACAACTCGCGTGCACACGCTTGTTGTCGAACTGTCAACAATGTGCTTGTGGAGAAATTTTTTGTTGAAGGTGAGGCAGTCATCCTTTCCTTTGACAAGAGTTATACCTATTGGGTTTTTGGGTCTCTGTCATAGCATTCAGTAACTTAGGTTTTATCACAACAATAGCTTTCTTTTTCATTAAGAAGTTTTCCTCAAATTTTATTTTTTATAGGGTTTTTATACAAGTGTGAGAGTCCATTTTTAATTTTTTTGTGTGTGATTTTTAACATGACTCTTTGCGATCTACACTTAGGCCAGGAGTTTTCTTGGTTTTGACTTGTTGATATTTTTCCTTTTTGCTTTGTGAGTATTCAAATAAAAAAAAAAAACTTTTATTTCTTTGTTTGGTTAAAAAGTGTTGTTTTGCATTAGTAACCAGGGAAACGTCTTTGCTTTCATAAGTTCTTGACGGTTTGCTTAGATCATAAGTAGCTCGTAGTTGAGTGAAATCCTTCTTTGAGTTTGTTGTTCAAAGATCTTAGAAAATTTTTAAGTTTGAAAAGTTGTTTAAGATTTGAGTTAAGTGAAGGTATTTTGTTTCCAGCTTTCTGTTTATTTTTCTTTTGTCTTTCAAACATCACTAGTTTCACTTTCATAACCTTTGAATTAAGACAAGCCATAAAAATTAATGCTAAATATAAAATTCATTAGACTTTTTATGTTTGTAGGGTCAACCAACTAGTTTAGGGTTAGGGCCTTGAATTAGGTTGGAGAGGAAACTCTTCAAGGCCATTAAAATCAAACATTGGAGTCTGAGTTAGGGAGTGTCAAATTCCAATATTGTGAAAGTTATCCAGGACCCCCCTCTAACACAGGTGATAAACACGAGGTTGCGTGCGGAAAGGTAGCAGAGATAACCCCTCCAAAGCTGGACCAATCATAGTGGAGAACACATATAGAGGGCTTGTCTTGGGATTCCATCGATTGCATTTTCCACGGAGTGTTGGAATATTGGTTGTTGTCATTGATTTCAACCCTAGTCATGGGTTTTGTACTGCAAGATTGATAAAGGTATTTGGACATGAAGGAAAATGCACATGCATATACAACACCCATGAATGGATAGTATACATGATGATGTTTTCGATGGTATGTGGCATGTCACGTGGATCCTCATGGATGAGGAGAAATGAATTTTTGAAGATGACAAAGTGAATTGAAGAAGGAAGTACATGTAGGCCCTGAAAATAATTAAAGAAACGAATTACAAAATAAGAAAGTGTCAGGTCGACCCTAATGTTAAAAGGAAGTGACATAAATGGTATAAATAAACATCATTATACATTCATTTGATACAAGTTGAATTTCATAGGTAACAAGAAGATAAGAAGGCCGGATTTCAAGGGAGGATGAAGTCTTTTGGTGATGTGTTCTAAGGTATGTTATTTTCAGGTCATCTTACCATTTTTTCTACAACTTTTTTCCTAGAACGATTCAGATGGTGAAATCGCTATGGTATTGAGAAGACATATCAAGGTACCTCTGGTAAAAATTTAATCTCTTGATTCACTATAATTATGGAAATACACTCTATGGAAGATAGGGTTTGTGACCAGTCCTAAAACTAGTCAATAAACATGTGTGCCGAGTAAAATAGTCATAACGTTTTCATACAGAATCCAAATGAAGTGGGACCACTTCCATTGGAAATATTACGGACTTTAGTTTCTTTTGGGAAAGTTTCAGAATCAGATGTTAAATATTGAGTGTGGGGCATGCTGTACAGGTTGGGTCTTCTGAACAGACCAAAATTGAATAAAGTCTAACATTCTTTCTATAACCTCTTTTTGGGTGGAAGGAAGGGGAAAGGATGGAGAGTTCAACTCTCTCTTGATATTGGAGGATTGTATCTTCCTCTTGGAGGTTTATCCCTCCCTCTACATTTGGAAGCTGTAGCTACCTTTGGAAGTCATTACTTCCCTTGAACAA
>ML794510.1:285982-298359 GCA_009831015.1 Picea engelmannii
GGAAAACCTTTCTTTTTCATTATATCGAATTTCACCATTCGCCATACAATATATACAATGTTTTTAGGTATTCCGTAGATACCAAAACCCTAATCCCTTAATCCAGGATTAATTTACAAATCAGTTAAAAATAGCAAAATCCGCTAAAAATAGCAAAAACCGCCCCAAAAAAAAATTTCAGGGCGTTGCCCCGAACGCTGCGCGTACTCGGGGCGCTGCTCCGAACCCCATCGGCCCCGGGCTACCGCCCGGTGCCGAACCCTGCGCGTAACCAGGGGGGGGCATACCTGCCCCCCCTGGGACCCCCCTAGGAAGGGATCGTCAGACGCAGTCGTCGTATCTGACGCACCCACACACACACACATGCAAAGAATATAACACATACCCAACAACACTTGTTAAAATGGTTTTGACTAGACATCTTGTCGGTGCTAGTTTACGCCTCTTTCGAACCGACTATACTACCTTCGAAAAAGGTACCCCAATGGAGTCTCCTTTTATGTTTTTTTAGACTCTCTAAATATGACAAATTGTCGATCTTACCTTCTCTGGGCTCGTTAAACTTACATCGAAGGACGTTACCATTGTGTGTTTTATTAATCACATTTGCATACCTACATCTTTGGCCTAATGCCGGCTCCATGTTGCTGTCAACCAAACCATCTAAAGCATGGCTTATACGCAAGGCCTGTAGCACTTTGCCTTTGCGTCTTCACACCTTTGGCCCTTGGAGGATTTTTCCCGAGTGTCCTTACTTTGAACATCAGTCTTGTCCTTGCGCCTCGAACTTGTATGTTTGCAACACTCATTCCTCCTTTGTAATGTAACATTCTTTTATTATTTTTCCAAAATTATTGAAAAAGACAAAAAAAAAAATCAAATATACCCCAAAAAGAGGAAGGGAAAAGTATTTTTTTTATTGGCAGCATAATGAGTCGCCCTTGGATAAAGCACAACTGTCTGTTTGTTCATCAAACTATAGGATTTAATATGACCTTAGGAATTTGTTCTCGCTACATAGAGTTGTGTCCTCCTCCATTTGGTTATTCTTCCAAACATATGGAGAGTTTGTGTTGCCTCCTGCCTCGTAAACTTATGTAAATTCCATGCTGCCTGAGTCTCATCATTTGTCATGCTATTGTCCAAGGGAAGTTTTTACCAAGCCTGAGTCTGCCTCTCTGCAGTTTGTCTCTTGCCCTCATACCCAGCCATCCTGAACGTCCAATCAAGTCTTTGTTTGAAATCAATGAAGCCTTCAGTCTAATCATCAAGATTCTCTAGTCCATGACCGACGAGCCTTCAAAGACCTCTAGGTAGTGAAGTCGTACACTCATATTACACTCCTACCTAAGTTTTGAATATTTTGAATTTGTTGCTCGAGCTCTGAAGACCTCATCTCCAGCCATCAGGCCTTATCAGATTCTAAGAAGATGGGTACTCTACATGTATATCTTTTTTATTTCGAGATGTAGCTTCGTTGTGTATTGCTCGCGGCTACACTTTATATAGTTATATGACATGGATCTACACTTGTTCGGCCATCGATGAAGATTGTTAATGTATTTCGGCCATCAAATGCTCTTCTGACCTCACACATTAGGGGGCATCTGTTATAACCCTAATTTGCACTAGACATGTTTACCTAACATCAGGCCATCTCAGATTCCTTCTTTGCCAAAACACTATTGAACAACTCTTCTTAAAAACCTATTTTATAAAGGCTCGCATGCCCTGATCCATTACTGCACGTGTGTACACACTAGCTGACCCAAGACATCGTGCATGTACCTACAAAAGCACGAAAAAAGGAAAGTTGTTGACGGAAAACACAACTTTGTGTAAGTTAACTAAACCTTTTGGCCATGCATGGCCGAAAATTTGACCAAATACCTAGCTTCTTCTAGCCTATAAAAGAAGGGTTAGGGGTTCCATTTGGAAGAGGAGAGTCATAGTAAAGAAACTATACCCGATTGTGCATTCCCTTTGTCCCAACCTTTAGCCATCCTTGTGCAAAGAGAAGTATAGAGCAAAGAAGTTGGAGGACAGTCAAAGAGGAGCCCAGGACCAGGTTCATGGAGCAGTGGCCGATTTCATCATTGTTAGTTGATTTAATTAAGTTAATAATAAAGAAGTACTTTTTCTGTTCCACCATATGAGGTTTTCATTGTTTATTGCGTACATGTTGATTAAATCTCTATCCCATTAATCTATAGATCAAATGCATGTGGAGTTCTTGGTTTGTCTTGTGTGAATGCAGGTCAGCCTTGGGAGGAGAGCTGCAGTCAAAGAGCGACTAAGCGTAAAGAAGGATCGATATCAAACGCCTAAAATAAGGTATGCTCACTTGATCTTCTAAACTACGGATTTGCTTAAGAATAATGGGGACTAGGTCCGAGGTGACGGTAGAAAGTAGGAATCTTTAGGTCTTTTCTGCATGCATGATAAAACCCTAAGTGTTAGTCTATAGAGGGATTTCCCACTCACAACAAGGGCACCCCTACGTGAGTATATAAATGATCCCTCATTCTCAATTCTATATCATCTTATCTATTCATATTTTATACATTATTCCTACATGGATTATTATGTTATATTCCAAGTATTTTGGATAATTCTTGTGTGAGCGAACTTTGTTTGTTTCATTTGGTATCAGATGTTTGTTTTTTTTATCCCGACCTTTGGCCAGTTTCTTTATCATACCTTGTCTGAACCGGATTTTGGCCAACCATTCTCCGATTTTTTCCAGGTCATTGACCATACCGGCTTTTTTCCATTTAAAAGTTTATGCAGAAAATACATCCCACTGCCACTTCTAATATATATATATATATATATATATATATATATATATATATATATATATATATATATTGCTCCAATAAGAGTCAAAGAACAAAACTAGATTTGCTTGTCAAAATTCCACTCAAGTAAGTGATTCTGCTGCCCATACCAGAAATTAAAAAAATTAAAAAAATCATCATACTGTCAAAATTGAAAAATAGAACCATAAATCATAGGTTTGGCCTCTACATGTGTACCATGGCGGTCAAACACCTCAGTTAAGATATAAATATTAAATAGTCATTGCTATTAACATATTAGAAAGGTTAGCAAGTTAACTACAAAAAATAAGGGATGACTCTATCATTCCAATCATCGATATCTTTCCAGTCATAGAGAATTGATAGAAAATAACAATAAATTTGTGGTCAAACTGCACGCAAAAAAAAAAAGGGAGTCATATAAGCTAAAATTGCTTGCAACCAACAAAATAAGAGGTCATCAAAGAAATCTATCAAACATTCGAAGGTTATATTTCTAGCACAGTGTTGACCCTTACTGCTTCATACAATGACCGATACTTACTGCATGATCACAGGATATTATACTACTGTTAAGTTGCTATCGTAGAGTATTATGTAATAATCATCCTATATCAGTACACCGGATGTGATTAATTATCAGTCAACCCAACAATCATGACCCTCCACAAATATCTGTGACCCTCCACAAAAATTCCACTGTTAAAATAAATTAGTAATCGGATTAAAGTCAGCATAAATATCAAAGGAAAGGACTATTTAGTAAAAAGTTACAAAGAAAGAGTATAATAAAGATTGAAAACTTATATTAAAAAGACTAAAGGAAAAGTTATATTACATTAATAGGAGAGGTTATATCAAAAAGGTGAAAGAAAAGGTTATATTAAATTAATATTATTAAATGAAAGGAAAAGTTATACACATCGTACAAGTCATAAGTCTAGTGAGACAATATTAAAAAGGTAAGTCAATTGAGACAATATTAAAAAGGTGGAAGCAAAAGTTATATTAAAAAAATTATAAATAATTAAAAAAAAATTAACTTTATTAATTGAAGTCATAAGTGAATAAGGAATACATACATTAAAAAAAAGAGAGGTAATTTACTTTTTATAAAGTATAAAAATAAAATAAAAAAAGAAGAGATACATTTAAATAAATAAAAAAGACATTTTAAAAGAAAAAGGGTACATTTCAAATATTATATTGATACCATAAACCATTACCAAAGGAGATATCAAAGATGCAAAAAGAATATGATGAAGTTATTGCTGATAAAAACCAAGAAATATCTCGCTTAAAAAATCATACTGAAAAACTTCTTACTCAAATTAAGAAGTCAAGGGATACAAAACAACGTGTATAGGAGTTGGAGCAAGAGAATCAAGATATCAGGAAGAAATTAGCAGGAAATGATGAAGAAGCTTCTCGTTTGAAGAACCTTAATAAAAAATTGCTTGAACAAATTAAAAAGATGAAAGATGAAAAGCCAGAGAATCGAAATATTATAAATAAAGTCAGCAAATTAGAATATGAAGAAGAAGTTTCACGCCTAAGGGTTCATAATCAAAATTTACTAACACAAATTAAAAAGTTGAAGCATGATAAGAGGACTTTACAAGAAAAGCTAGATCGCAAAACATCATTAGTCGATAAGGAAACGATGATAAACCCAATCAACCTTACAACTCAAAAAGAGACAAATCCAACTGATGTAAAGAAGTTTTGAAATGTCGAGGTACAAACAAGCCAGAGATATGAAGAAAACTCAATGCCAAAAGTTAATCAAGAAAAAGCTACAAGTATATGAAGTAAAGATCAAGTTGCGAGGATGCCTTATCAACATCCTAATCACAAAATTCGAGACTTCAACCAATCAATGTATCAACATAAACAAATAACCGCTATGTCGAAGAATATTACTTCCACTACAAGTGTGGGTCAAAATATAAGCTATCATGGGAATAGAAATGTATCAAGTTCTTTCCAAGAACCCTATAAAATCCCAAATCCGCAGAAGATTGAATTAGGATGGGCAGACTCCTTTACAATTCGATAGTTATGCTTAGTGCTTAGAAGATCCTATCGTCTCAGGTCCTCAATGATTAATAACTTGATAATGAAGAATCATGAGACAGTAATTACAAGCTAGAGCAAGAGATAAGTCTTCCATAACGTATGCTTTGAGGACAAAGCATTTTTAAAGGGAAGGAAATGTTATGAACATAAATATACATATAAATAGATATTCATAACATAATAATTAATTAATAAATAATAACTATTAATAATGAAAGTACATGTCTCAAATGACATGACTATTGGTTAAGGGAACCCCTGTGTGAGTATATAAATGAGCCCTCGTTCTCAATTGTATATCATCTTATCTATTCATATTTTATACATTATTCATACATGGATTATTATGTTATATTCCAAGTATTTTGGATAATTCTTGTGTGAGTGAACTTTGTTTATCTCAACTGACCACGAACCTTGCATGATGGGGAAATTGATTTACACAACACGCACTCACTTGAGCTTCATCCTCAAATATTTTTTGTACCTTCATAACATTGATTAATGCTTGAACTTTTGCATCTTCTTTTTTCACCTGCAAACAACTGATCATTGATGTCAATATCAAAAGAGATCCATCTACTGAGATACATGGCTACCATCCATTGTACTCACCAGTTCTCTAGGTATCCTTTTCATGTACATGGTTCATCAATACATTAGACTCCTTTAGTCATAACTTGGTCCCAACCAACTCACACTTGGAGATTACTTAATCTCACATTCCTCCCCTTAATTGAAGATCTAACTTCTCCAATCACCATCAAACTTAGATACGAGTACACCTACCACCGTCATACCTACCTAGTGGTTAATTCCATAGCTTGATGCCACAGCCACTCTTTATGCCTAAGAAGGATACACACTACATGATCACACTAATCCATGTAGTCCTGACTCAACAGGGCTTTCTAAACACCTGGGGAATATAACTTGCCTATGCCTATGGCTAAGCTTTACAAATTTAGACCAAAAAAACCTTTAGGGTGTCGAGTACTACTGATCATGCACCCCTTACAACATATATGAATCATTTCATCTCAGGAACAAAAATTCCACATTCTTTACTAAATGCCCAACAAATTACAAGCCCATTTACATCTCATCATTACATAACTTCATTTGGAGTCTTCTTTGTTCTTTACCTCTTCCAATGCGAGTCTTTCTTCCTTGTCTTTCACCATCCATTTTTTGTCTTCTATCACCCTTTGTCTTCTGCATCATGAGTTAATCTTTTATCGTTTTACACTGCTTGCATCTTGTTTTTCCTTTCAATATACTTTATGAATATGTTTCTTGTTGGAGTTGATCAAGATCCAACAAGACAACCTATGATAATGGATTGGAAAACTTAATTGACACACCACTTGTCATGATTTTACATCACTTAACATTTGATTTGGACTCAACTTTTGACTAGATTAACAAACAAACTATCACTTTAACTTTAACTAGCACTCATTTTGACTCTTCTTGACTTTACATTTTAAGACTCCTTTACACAAAGTTGTTAGACTCATTCACTTTACATTTCAAGACTCCTTTCCACAAAGTTGTTAGACTCATTCACTTGACCTTGACCTTTGACCTTACACTTGAACTTGACTCTGAATTCTTACAAATTAACTCAATTTTCTCTCATACTAAAACCCACATGACCATTCCAAGAACTTTTCTATATGACCCTTTTACAAATCTAAAGGAGGAATTTTTACATACACTAGTATGACAATCTTTATAAATGTGACCAAAACCTTTATCTCCGAGTCAAATTTCTCAAAACCCTTGTCTCCATGGCCATTAATCTTCCTCAATAAAATAACAGAGACAAGCAAAGCCTCAGCCAGCCTCTGCATAGAAACTTATAGAAGAAAACCCCAAGTCTTATGGAAGAGATAAATTTGTTGGGGCGTAAGACCCACGACGAGTTTCAAACCCACAAGCTCCATAGAAAAAACCTTCAAAAACCTTCAAAAAACTGGTTGAAGTCAGGCTTATTTCGTAGAAAATTGAACGACTGCATCTGGTTCCATTCAGAAGACACAACAACGCTTAAGAGAACCACAGAAACACCAGTTACGTCTTTTTCCATATATTTCCAAATGCTTCATGTTCAATGGCATGCTCAAAATTTTCTTTCCTTTCCCTTGCATGCTTAGCTTCTTGATCAGACTTCATTTGGATAAATCACCCATCAAAGACAAGAATAGGTTTAACACTATAATGACACAAAAGATTTACCCTATGCATACAATAATCAATGTGTCTCCGAGTTTTTCCTAATTTTTGAGTCGCCATCAAGTTGAGAGAAGACTTCATTGGGATAAATCCTTAAATAATTTTGAGAAAGCGATCTTATGAAGCCACGAGTAAGTGTCCATAGCCACATTGTTCCTCGCCAGCTACTTCACGTGAATGGGGTTCGTCACAGACTTCAGCGTCGACAGAAGCCCCTGAATCCCCATCTCATGCAACCAATTCCCCCAGTCACATGAAAGGGCTCTCAATCTAGACTTGAAACAACCCCATCATAGAGCAGTGGAAACTTTCCTTCAGGCAACGGATCTTCTCTCAGGATCCTGGGCCCTACCGCGAGGGAGTTAGTCCAGTCCTGTGCTCTTATACCAAATGAAGGGATCCGAACCAAATGAACACACAGTAATGAAAAAACACAAGTTGTATTGATCAATGATCAACACGATTACATTTGTCGTGTATTTATAGAGGCTTTGGAAGACTCTGGAGACTCTGAAGAATCTAGAGAGTTCTCAGAGGGAAATATCTGGAAGCGTCGGTGGATGTCGGTGGAGAAGAGTCTTGAATTCTGGTGGTTGTTGGTAGGCAGAAATTAATACCTCCAATAGTTTTTTCTGTTGATTGACGATCACTCCTCCATGCTAGTGGATTTAATTTGGCTCCTCTCTAGTGGCTCCTTCCTCTTCACTACAATTCAGATTTGAATGAGTCATGAGAAAAAAGTAGTTGCGTGAACATTTCTCTCCAATGGAACATCTCTTCTTCACATTCTTGTTCACCACATCCTTCACAACTTGAACTCTCCTCCATGCCATATTTGGCAGATCCATAGATATGCAAATCTAGTGTGCAAGCATCGACAACTTACACACAATCAGATGTAGTCATGTGATCCTCCTTGGTGTCTCCCTCTACGTTGTATATAGAAGCAACTGTGCCTACACAAGACTACATCCTTATGGCCCTCATCTTCCTGCCTCTCCTGTGAGCGAGTCAAGCCCATATTAGCTATGATACCAAACTAGGAACTTTGAGGACCATAAGAGATAGAGATTACAAAGAATGTATTATGTTATTTCTATTACTCAAACAAATATATTTATACAACATTAAACATAGTTCAATAGTTGATCTATCTAAGAGACCAAGGGCTCTGATTTACCTTATCAATTACCATAATCTAGCTTGTCCTATAGCAAGCTGACTTATCCTTATCTCTAGATTACTCTCCTAACTTACTATCCCAGGTCATTTCATTATGTTATGGGTTCCATAATTACAACATGTAACATGTATGAGTTAATATTCTAACACATCCTTGGTCTAATTTCACTTTCATGAATGTTTCGTTAATGTAAGAAAAAAAAGCTAGGATTTCATTCAATTGATAATAAAGTGATTAGTGTATAGCCACATTTAGTACTTAAATCAAGTCATCTTCAACCTTTTGCTTAACCCATCGCATTGAGATTTGATTTTTGTTTGGTGTAGGGCTATGATGGCTCTATATTGTTGAATTACAAATCCACATTTACTTGGAAAAATCACTGATGCCAATTTTTTCATAGGATTTGACGTAATAGACACCATCGAAACTTGAGTGGAGGTAGTTTGCAGTGTCATGTCATGTGCATACATTTTGGCCATTGTTGCTCACGATTTAGTCATCCAGTATTAATTACTTCCTTCTCTTACTCCTCTATTTTAACTAAATACAATATCTTATCTGATCTCATCTCCGAGGAATTCGAATCGAATAACATTGTCCACCATGTGTGATTACAATTTGCTAGCTAGGAGGCCAAACATGACCAGTACGTCTGGGAAGGCGGGACTCAACCACTGCGATTTTAATAGCCACAAACAACAACATTTTGTCTCCCACTTCCAATCTCAGCGTTATTATCTCATCTTTTACATTTTACAATCTTTCTACCAAGAACCTCCTAACACTCTTAGGTATGCCATTACTCATTCCACATTCTCCAATCCTAGACCATCAAATGCTTGATTTAGGGATCATATTCCTGAATGTTATCAAATTCAACAATAATTAACATGCGATAATATTATTTATGTTAGAGGTGCTCACAAAATTGGCCAAGCACATTGCACCACATTAGATCGCATCGATAAATAATCCAACATTGCCACTTCATTCAATACTTTTATGAAGGAAAACTAACCAAGCGTTAGTCACGACAACACCATGTTTCCCTTAGATGTGGCCACCCCTACCAAATTCAAAAAAATGTATTACACTTATTTGCTAAGAAAAAATGGACTTCAAATATGCCATGGTGAATATGGGTAATATCAAACCCCTCCCTTATAGACAAATCCGCAAAAACTGCAAGAAGGCAAATTAAGATTTACAGGCATTGTATCATGCATACTTTTCGGATTATATTTCCATTGTAATAGGTTAGTTAGCAATCGACTATTGAAAGAAATCAATAAAATACAATTTGAAGAGATTATGTTCATCATTTCAGAGGGCACATGTGGGATGTGGCATTTTGAAATAAAATGTAAATTCCGATTAGATTTTGAAATCTAGTGGAAAAATTGTATAAAATAGATAGCAAAATGAAGTCCAATATGCTTGTTTTATTTGTTTAGAAGCTACACACTTACATGCGTGTGTGGCTGCTACTGAATCTTACTCCAAAATATACCGTTTTGTTTACATATATAATTCACTTTGTTGTCTACCAATTCAAAATGACTTGATCTACCATATAGTGGGTTCATATAGTGGCTAACCCTAGGCATAAACGTGTTGAATGGTGTGCATGAGCATTCCAAAGTTGTGTAATTCAATATATTTATTATGAATTGAATGACACGGTTAGTCTGTCAATGTTTGGGTGCCCAAACCTTTTATTTGATCATCCACAAATTTTTACTTTATTATGTCCATCTAAAAGTTAACATAATCATAAATTTAGAAGTTAACAAAAATTGTGCACAAATGCAGATGATAATTGTGTTTGCAATAGCGAAACCATAACTCTGTGAATAATCATTCTTTATTGGAAAGTGGGTGCGATGAGTGGATGATTAATAATCACCTTGCTATGGTGTCAAAAGTTAACTATGGTAAATCAAACCCAATCATTGTCAACCAATAGTTAATCATTACCATAAGAAGATATAACCATAGTTGATACAATTCTTCACGAACATCATAATGTGACATAAACGGTTATAAACATTGACATATCCATTAAGGAATGTAACAATTCAATATAATTCAACCAAGATGTATGTCAAAATGTGACATAACCTTAGTCAACTATAGTTATGTAAACCATCAAAAACTTTTAATGTCAACCATGATTATCCCTCTTCATGTTGCAATGCCACATAACCCTTGATGAATGTCACAATGTGACATAACCATTAAGGAACATCACAATCCAACATAACCCTTTGGTAATGTAACAATATGTCATAACCCTTTATGAATTGTCACAATGTGTCATAACCCTTGATGAATTGTAACAATCTGACATAGGAATTAAGGAACATAGTAATTTGACTTATGTCAACCAAGATTAACATCATAATGTGGCATACCCATTGAGGAATGTCGTAATCCAACATAACCCTTACAAAACATCATAATGTGACATAACTCTTTATATATGTCACAATGGGAAAAAACCATTTAGGAACATAGCAATTCAACAGAAGTCAACCAAAATGTACATCACAATGTAATATAACCATAGTTAGCCATACTTGTGCATATTCAATATAGTCAACCATAACTAATTTTGATCACCCAAACTCAACCAAGAGTAACCATGGTTGTCAAATGTCAAACATGGTCAACCAAAGTCATTTATCATCAAGTGTGGCCAACCAAACTCAAACATGCTCAACTTAGTCAACCATGTCCAACCAAATTCAATCATGTAAACCATGTTAAACCAACGTCAACCACAGAAAACCAAATGTATTGACATTGCATTATAGTATTTAGTACATATATTTCAATGATAACAAAAACAATGAAATTACCTCTTTAAAAATTTAGATATAACCTATCAAGTATTAAGGAATTGCAAACACAAGAATGTAGATAATTCAAAGTTCACATAAAAATAAGCTAGAAAACAAAACAATAATAATTATTATTGTCAACCTATTAATGTTGCAATTTGACATAATATTTAAGTGAACCTTTTAATGCAACCATTGTTAGCACTCTTAATGTCACAATGCATAATCAACCATGGTTCACCAAAGTCAAGCATAGTGAAACTATGGTCAACCATAGACATCCATAGTTAACCATAATCTACCATAGTTAATTATGGTCAAACATGGTAAATCATGTCAACCATGGTCAAGCTTAGTCAAGCATGGTTGAACATGGAAATCCATGGTCAAGTATAGTCATCCATCATATACACGATCAACCAGAGTTAAATATAATCAACCATTAACTACCATTGTGAACCATGCACAACCATTGCCAAGCATAGCCAATCATAGGCCATGGTTGGTCAACAATGGTCAATCAAATATACCATACTCTAATATAGTCAAACAAAGTAAAAAATATTAAACTAAACTGAAACATGGTCTACCATAGTTAGGCATGACCAACGATGGTCAAACATAGTCAACTATATTTAACCATGTTACACCAAAATTAACCATAGTAAACCATGGTTATCTAATACCAATCATAGACCCCATAATGAATCTAAGTCAACTATGTTCAACCGTGGCCATCCAAAGTAAACTATGTTCTATCATGGTTAAACATGGTCAAACATAGTCAAAGGTATTCAAATATCATAGATTTTTTAATATTTATTGATATTGAATTTATAAATATGCCAATCCTCCCCATGCATGTTGACCGTCAACTAGAAAAACCACATAATTAAAAGTGGTTGATATACATTGATCGACACAATTATTTTTGAAATGTGAAAAATGAAGTCAATTGACATATATCAATAACTTTTAATTATGTGGTTGTGCTAGTATTGATATATCTCTTACAATTTGAACTGGAGAAGGAAGAGTTCTATTACTAGATTTAATCAATGATACACAAAGTGTATTGTCTTAATCGACTAGAAGTTCATCATCCCAAATTAGAATTAAAAAATAATAAAATATTTGAATATACACCATCCTCTTCCACTATCTCTATTAGAAATAATCGATCAATATGATTAAACCCCTATAAGATAT
>ML794511.1:13752-40060 GCA_009831015.1 Picea engelmannii
TGATTGATGGATGTAGAAAAGGGCCCATTAGATCACTATGGATCAGTTCTAAAGGAAAGGAAGCCTTTTGAGTCTTTCCTTTGTCGATTTTCTCTTGAGGATGTTTTCCAAGAACACATCCCTCACAAATTCCTTTGGAGAAGTGGACGCCAGGAAGACCATCAACCATTCCCTGATTGCTGAGTTGTTGCATATATCTTAAATTTAAATTCATGAACCTTTCATGCCATATCATACTATTTTCATAAGCATGGGTAAGTGGTAATGCAAAATCTGGTTCAATAAATTCAGAAAATGTGTAGAGTCTGGATTGATGATTTACCTCACCTGTAGCAACCTTGGAATTGATTTTCATGTCATAGATATCCATTGAATTAGGTGTGAATATGAATCTCTTTTTGGTGTTGGATTTTTTCATCTGATACACAGAGAGAAGATTGACGAAGAGTTTGGGAACATGTAACACATTCTTGAAGCTTCCGTTTGTGAGTTTAATTATTCCTTTTCTAGTGATCTCGAATGGAGAGTTGTCCCCCATCATAATAGGAGGACCTTTTCATGCATCCAATGAATAATAGACTTCTTTTGTGGCTTCCATGTGGTGTGATTCACCTGAATCTATGATCCAAGCATCGAGAGAGGAGTTGATGTCAATCAAAGCATGCTAGAATTTACTTTCTTGGGATTCTGATCTTTTGGCTTATTCTTCTTAGCACCCTCGGGGATGCGATCTCCAAGGTTGTTTTTATGAAGTATTTGGGCCATTTGATCTATCTGTTTATGTATACATGCAGATTCTTGAAGGAGTCCTTTATGGAAGTAAGTGCATTTCTCTCCTTCTCTTCCCTTTCAACCTTTGGATATGAAGGCATTGTTGAATGGTTTTGAGTGCCCTTCCTTCTTTTGATTTTCATGTGATTTCCTTTTGTATTTGTATTTAGATTTATGATTTTTATGACCACTACCATGATTCACAGTAAGTGCATGTGCCTTTGGGCCTTTTATTTTTCCCATGTTGATAATATTGTTCTGCTCTCGTGTCAGAGATTCAATAAAGAACTCAAGGGAGGGAATCTTCCAGGTGGATCTAGAGGCGAGCCTAATTGAATGAAATGTGGATACAAACACTGAGTATTCTGGACCAAGTTTGGAGATAATGGTGAGAACTATTTGTTTATCCTCCTTTGATTTATCAACCCCACAAGCCTTGAGTTGCGACAATAAATCCTTATATTTGGTAAAGAAATCTTGGATATTGTCGAAGTTTTTTGGATCCAATGTGAGAAATTCTACCTCGAGCATGTGTCCCCTCATCTTGTCCTGTTTTCCAAAAATCTCTTCCATGGTGGTCCAGGCTTCATTGGGGGTTTTATAGGAGGATATGTGAAAGAGGAGTTCAGGAGAAATGAGACTACAAATAGTTCCAAACAATTCATCCATTCGATTCAGATACTTGGATTTTTCTATGGATGATGTGGGTTCAGTATTTGTGTCTATGGTAAACCTTTATAATACTCTTCCTTGAAGATGCACTATCATATTCTCTTTCCATGCAAATAAATTGTACGGTGTAAGAATGAATTATTTTGAAAATTTCATTTTTCCGTTGTCTTCAATCTTCAGTACCTGCAAAAATAATCTGGTGTGTTTTTTCCCTAGTAGTCCATCAGATCTGATACCATGTAAATGTGTTGAATCCACACATAATAGATCTAGATAGAAAATTTCATACATAGTTTGCAGAGAAAATATGATAAAAGAGAGGCATAAGAGAAATAATGGAAGAATTCTCACTAACCAAATGAATGAATGATAATTTACACATGATATACTATGTATAGCTCAACTAATGTCCACTGGAGGAGACGCCAATGAACCATAGTGGTGGTTTAGAGTGATTTGGACACACACCAACAATTACGAGAGTAAAGTGCCACCTAGTCTAGTCTCTCAAGCAGTTACGGGAGTAAACTTCCACTTAGTCTAGTCTTTGAGGAAGTTACGGTAGTGAACTGTGATCTAGTATGAGTTAAATAGTATCACAGTATTCAATTAACTGAATGAAACATAGTGAAGTGAGGAGGATATCGGGGAATCATTAGTAATGTGCTAGTCTGGTGATAATCAAAAGGACAATGCACATTAGTTGGTGATGATCCCAATGTTGCATGGTGATGATCCCAATGTGGCATCTAAACTCCACTCCACTGATCAAACTGAATTGTGAACTGAAGAGAATATTCTCCTACAGGAATATTCTACCTAAACTATAGGAGACTGAATAATGACTAATAAGCATAGGGAAAACCTTAGGAAAAAGAAATCCTAGGTGTGTGTGAAGTATCTCCAACAGAATGCAGAAAACTACTTGAAATGTTTTCTCTCATCTAAAGACTCAAAAACGTTTGAAAATAATGATACATATCTAGGGGTCTCCAAAAGGAGCTAGAACCCTAGAACCATCTATGTGTATGAATCTCAATGATATAATAATGAATTTATGTTGAGAACGTAAGAAACTACTAGGTCAAGGAGAAATGTTGGCTTTCCTTGCCTAGTCCAAGGTGACCCACCAAAGAGCTTAATGGTACCAAGGTTGTAGATTTTAACCTTGTACAATATTTTACTGCAAATAGATTTTCAATAAAATAATATAAAAGGTACAATGGAAAATACACACATTAGATAGATATTTTTCCCCTGGAAACCCAAATCAGGAAAACCAACTTATACTATATTCATTCATAGTCATATATTGTTTACAATACAATATACATATAGGAGCCAAAAACATCCAAAACTCTAACCCAATGACTTGGATTAGTCAACAACCCTAATTCCTTAACTGGAAATAGAAAACCATCGACAAAAACCATGTGCCGAAAAATCTCCCAACAATGGACATGGAAATCGAGGTGACAAGAAAAACAAGGCAAAAATGCGACATGTTATCCCGAGGAAAATAATATAACACATACCCAGCATTCTACCACTTGTTGTTTTATTTGCATACAGGGGGTTAGAGGGTTACATAGTCAACAATCCAAGGAAACAATGGCATAGATCCTCTAAACCAAGAGAACTTCTCAGTGCTCACATATTTTTTTAATGAATCTGCAACATTCTTCAAAGTGTCCACCTTCATCAAAAACACTTTCTTTTCTTCAACCATGTCTCTCACAAAGTGATATTGAACATCGATATGTTTTTTCTTTGAATGATAAGCTAGGTTCTTCTCTAGAAAAATTTCACTTTGACTATCACAATCTATCCTTACAGCTTGCTGTACCAACCCAATACCTGGACACAATCTTTGTAACCATATTGCTTCCTTACTTTCATGATTGGGTGACATGTATTCAACTTTTATATTTGAAATAACACTACAACCTATATTTTTCTCATCCAACTAATTTCTCCTCCAAACAAGTTAAACACATACCCACTTGTAGATCTCCTATGATCCATATCTGTAGCCTAGTTTGCATCCACAAAGCCATGTATGTACAACACTCTATCCAATCCTGGTCTTCCTTAGTAGCACAGTCCATAGCTAGTAGTTCCACGTAAATACCTGAAAACCCTTTTTACTGTTGTCCAATGCTCCTTCCCTGGTTTTGACATATACCTTCTCAAAACGCCTACTACATGTGAAATGTACGGTATAGTACAAACCATTGCATGCATCAAGCTGCCAACTACACTTGCATATGGAACATGAGACATGTTCTCCTCGTCTTCATGTGTCTTGAGACACTGATCCACAAATAACTTTACACCAACAAGAATAGGGACCTTAACCGATTTACATTTCTGCATATTAAACCTATGTAATATGGTCTCGACATATTTTCCCTGATTTAATCAGAGTTTCCTCTTTTTCCAATCTCTTTTAATTTCCATGCCCAAAATGAATTTTGAAGCACCGAGATCCTTCATGTAAAATTTAGAGGACAACTGAGTTTTCACATCCTGGATAATCTCCTTGTTGTTTCCTATCAACAACATGTCATCCACATACAAGACCAAATAAATGATTTGATCACCAATTAATTTAAAATACAAACAATAATCCTCTTTTATTCGTGTGAAGCCAAGTTTCAGTATATAAGTATCAAATTTTTGATACCACATCCTAGGTGATTCTTTTAAGCCATACATGGATTTTTTCATCTTGCGTACCGTCTCCTTCTTTCCCTTCACAAGAAATATTTTTGGCTGCTTCATATATATTTCTTATTTTATATCCCCATGTAGGAATGTTGTATTCACATCCATATTTTATACTTCAAAATCAAATGAAGCAACAATAGATAATAGAAATATTATAGAAGTTAACTTGGCAACAAGAGAAAAAATCTCACCAAAACCAATTCCCTCAACCTAGGAATAACCCTTTGCTACTAACCGCGCTTTGTATTTCTCCACTTTTCCTTCTGAATTTAGCTTCATTTTAAATATTGATCCAAGTGGAAATCAATTGCCACCCACCTCTTCCAACTGGATCAAAACAATTTTCTGACAATTTTGGCAATTTACTATTTTTAGCAGTTTTTAACTTCCGTGGACATTTTGAGGGCCTAAATGAAGGATTTTCAGGATCGAGCTTCTCAATATTAACCAAAGGCTCTGATTGAGCCCCCAAAATGAATATCCTCGATGATACCTTTCCAACAATCTATTGTTCACCCCAAACGAAGATCATATGCCAAAGTTACGCCCTCAAGAAGTTGATACACCAAACTACCCAAAACGGGGTCCACAAAACTGTTGGATTTTCATCTTCTAGGGTTAGGGTTTTGGATATTCTTTATGATAAAAAGGCCTTTGGATCCTCATTGTAAATCAGTTTCTTGCGAATATGAGTAGCTGTCACATCTCTTCTCAGAGATCAGATGTCACCATTGTAGCGAGTCTTTCACTCTGTATTTTTACAGTCTTCATACATTTTCACTCATTAATAGAAAATTGTGTATTACTGTGTATCTGTGGTTATGGTTGCATATCTAATACATTTCTTTTATATTATTGGATATTCACGATATCTCTATACATTTCTTTATTATATCTTCGCTCTCATTTAGTGCCTAAAATAATCTGAATCAGTGGTATTAGAGCAGACTGCTCTTGATTATTTTTCAGTGCATGTCCCCGACAAGGTCCGAGTATAGAAAGTTGGGTATTGAGCTTGTCTCTCTTGAAGAAAATAGATCTCACATGCCCAATAAACCCTCCATGGCGGAAGAAAAAAAAATGACAGAGAAAATAAATCTATTAATCGGTTGCTTGAGCAAGCTCTCACGTGACAGGGGAATGAAATGATGGAGAATTTTTCCCACATCCTTCAACGCCTACCGATAAGAATAGGTGTGTCTTCATCAAGTGGCCACTTTGGAGGCACCTCTCCTTTCAAGGTACAAGTTAATTTTGATATTCCCATATTTGAAGGACAGATAGATGCAGATGCCTTAGAAAAATGGTTAAATTTGCTAGAAGGTTATTTCTCTGTTCATAATTTCTCTGAAAGGGAAAAGATCACCTTCACACTCCTTAAGAATCTCCCCTGTGTCAAACATTGGTGGGAAAATTACTGGGAGAAAATTTCCATAGAGGAGTTTGGAATATATGGGGTCGAGCCCACTTGGGATTTTTTTATGGATGAGATAAAGGAACAATATTATCCTGTTGGAAACTATGAGGACCAATAAATGAGATGGACCACACTATAGAAAGAGAGGGGAAAGCAGTTCTAGAGTTCACGAATACCTTCCATACCTTGCTCACCAAGCTAGGTATCAAAGACTCCAAACAACATTTGGTTTTGAAATACTGTGGGGCTCTACACAGATACATCCAAACTGAAATGGATTTTTTGGACATCTCATCACTCAATGTTGCTTATAGATATGCTGTTAAAATCAAGCATAAATTTAAGCACCAAAATAAATGAGAGCTCGGGTTTGAAAATCCAGAACAACCAAAGTATGATAAAGACGAACCTAACAAACAGTTTCCCGAAAACCAATCCAAGCCATAGGAAAAGAAGGGTCATGGAAATACAAAGAAGGACACTAAAAAATGGTGCGATTTCCACAAAATCCCCTGGCACAACACCGATGAATGTTTCTCAAAACATTCATTGGTGGTCGAGATCAAATACAAGGAGTCGAACCCTGATTCATAATCTGATTCAGAAAATAGTAATAGAAGACAGATCATCGATGAATACTGCACTGATATTGTCGCGACTACAACAATTCAATGAGAAGAACCCACAGATACTGAAGAGGGGGAGCACCTTTTTCATTCATAGATGTGGGTGAAGGTGACCCCACTACATTTTATTGTTGATAATGAAAGACAGAAGAAAATCATCTCAACAGAGGTCATAACATAGTTGGGATTGTCGACAACATCACACCCACAACCCTACAACATCAGGTGGCTTTGCTAGGGACAAGATCTTCATTCCATCCAGCAGTTTCGATTGTAATATGACATCCAATCCTTCAAAGATGAGGTATTATGTGATGTTTCCCTGCTAGATGTTTGCGATATTCTCTTGGGTCAGACATATATGTGGAAGCACCATGCTATCTATGATTCTAGACCCCATAGTGTCATTGTTACTATAGGGTGTCATCTTGCAAGATACCAGATATAATAAATACGCAGAACAAAAATAAAATGCTAGAAATGGCAGAATAACAGTAATATAACCAACATAATCTCCACAATAACACAGAAATAATATGAGAACAACAACTGGCATAGCACTTTGATTCAGAAAGCAATGTTCACAGGCCTCTTCGAGGGGGCAACCTCCAGTCGAGCAGTGCTCTGTCACAATAATCTCCAAGCTAGGGTTTTCATACCCTCGACCCTTATTTATACTAAATATGTCTATTAATAGAAGCATCTAGAGGAAGATCCTTCTAGAAGCAGAATCTTCTATTAGGTCTTCTTACATCCGCCTTATTCTTTTTTATTGAAAGGCCTTATTAATATTGACCTTTATTACATTCGAATACATTTATCTACCTATGTGAGGGTTAGGACCTTAACATGTCTGCCCCCTTAAAAACAACCTTGTACTCTCGAACCGATCTCCTCAGTACTGGAGTATGAGGATCTTCTTCTTCTGATTCTTGTTCTTCTGTAGAGTTTGATTCATCATTCTTTAAATCAAACTATGTTTTCTCTAGTTCTTCCTTACTTGGTAGGACTTCCTATTTAATAACATCCTTCATTTCTCTAAATACCACATCTCGTTTATACACAACCTTCTTAGTTTCTATGTTCCAAATCTTATAACCTTTGAGACCATATTTATACCCAATAAAGATACACTTTTCAACCTTCTTATCTAGCTTACTCATGTTCTCCTTTAGAACATGAACATAGGCTTCTCAACCAAATACCTTGAGATGTGTGAGAGAATGTTTCTTACCAGTCCATATCTCTTGTGGAGTCTTTTCATCCAACGCCGATGAGGGTGATCTGTTGACTAGTTAACATGCAATACCCACTGCCTTTGCCCATAATTATTTCCCTAAACTGACACCACTGAGCATGCACCTTGATTTTTCCATTAGCGTCCTGTTCATTTTTTCTGTGCTGAGGTGTATATGGAGTAGTCTTCTGCCTTACTATACAACAATTCTTACATAATTATTCAAATTCATTCCCACAGAACTCTCCACCATTATTTGTCCTCAACACCTTAATTCTTTTCTCTGTTTGATTCTCAACAAGAGCCTTAAAGTCTTTAAGCCTATCAAAGACCTCATATTTCTTCACGAGGAAATATATCCAAGTATTCCTCGAGAATTCATCTATAAATGAGACATAGTACACAAATTTTCCCAATGATGGAACCGAAACAGGTCCAAACACATCACTGTGAACTAGCTGTAAAATTCCTTCTGCCCTCGTTGCACCAGAGGGGAATATTACCCGATTCTGCTTCCCATATACACAATGTTCATATAAATCAAAATCCAGAGAGCAGTTAGACATACCTTCAACCATACCTTTACCATGTAGTAGTCAAAGATCCTTCTCTCCGATACACCCCAGTCTTTGATGCCACAACATAACCTTTTCTCCAGAGACTGTAGGAGTAATTTCTTCTTCAACTCCAATATAATGAACAATGAAAATATTAGACCCATCACTAATAGTGCTTACTTGCATCTTATACAGAGTTCCAAACTGAACTCCCTTCAACAACACCATTTATCCTTGAACCATCCTGCAGGTTTCCTTTTCAAATATTGTTTTTACCCCTACATCGTCCATTTTTCTTACAAAAATCATTTT
Organism: Picea engelmannii; assembly: GCA_009831015.1. Classification (NCBI taxonomy): domain Eukaryota; kingdom Viridiplantae; phylum Streptophyta; class Pinopsida; order Pinales; family Pinaceae; genus Picea; species Picea engelmannii. The sequence goes on from ML794511.1 coordinate 22,075, forward strand.
TTTTGCCAATCCTGGGATGTACATAACACCAGGTAGTGTTATAATCCTTCCATCTATGAGACTCAACTTGAATTTTCCTCGACCTATGATTATGGTTGTCGAGTCATCACCTAGGAAAATGTTACCTCCATCATACCTTTCATATTCACAGAACCACTCCCTATGGGGAGTCATATGAAAGGATGCACCTGAGTCCACCAACCATGCCTCATGATATGCATGCATGCTTGAATAAGCCAAGTACACACCCCCTCATTCTTCCTTGGAAGTATTTTCTTTTGTAGAAGGAGATTCTTCAGATCCCTTCTTTTTCTCAACTTTGGATCTACATTGATTCTTGTACTGCCCTTCTTTTGCACATCTCCAACATACCTTGAAAAACTTTCTGGGAGACTTAGATAATCCCTTATACTTATGTCTCCCACTTGAGGAATTAGATCTATTTCTTTCCTGGGAGCGTCCTCTTGCAAATAATGTATATGTTCTATGTCCTTCCATGTTCTTCCATTTCATATCCTCCACAACAAGGATGAGACCACTTCATCAAACTTCAAGGAAGTTGTATTACTACCTATGGCCACAAACAAACTATCCCACAAGTCTGGTAAAGAGAACAGTTAACTGATACACTTATCCTCATCTGAAGTTTTAATCTCAATAGATACTAATTGACTTACCATAGTATTCAAGGCGTTCAAATGCTCTACCACTGAGTCTCCATCTCTCATCCCCAGGTTATGCAACTTCTTTCTCAAGAATAGTTTATTTACTAGGTACTTAGACTGTTACAACTTCCCCAACTTATCCATAAATATTTGGTTGTAGCTTCCTCTGACACATTCAATAATACTGAATCTAAGAGACACATTCATATTGTTCTCTTCACCTTCTAAATCAAAATTTTCCAGTCATCTACTGAAGTTTCTATAGGTGCAATACCAGGATCCACTAGGATCCACTGATCTCTGTCCACCAACAGATATTCCATATTGAGCTTCCATAGCTCAAAATTTTTCCCATTAAACTTCTCGATCTCCATTTTTGAATTCTCGCCATTTATTTTCACCTAAAAAATCAATACCACAGATCTCCCACTATAACAAGGATTATCACAATCCTGAGCCAAACTCTTGACCATAAAGGCGTCCCCCTAACGTCAACAAAGATCTGATACCAAATGTAGATTTTAACCTTGTACAATATTTTACTGCAAACATATTTTCAATAAAATAACATAAAATATACAATGAAAAATATACACATTACACATAGAATTTTCCCCTGGAAACCCAAACAAAGAAAACCATCATATTCTATATTCATTCATAGTGATACATTGTTTACAATACAATATAAATATAAGATCCAAGGAAATCCAAAACCCTAACTCAATGACCTGTATTAGTCAATAACCCTAATTCCTTAACTAGAAATAGAAAACCATTGGCAAAATCCACGTGCCAAAAAACCGCCCAACAATGGACACAAAAATCGAGGTGACATGAAAAACAAGGCAAAAATGTGACACAATTCTCGAGGAAAAAAATTTCTTGGAGGCATTGCCCTTGATCCTCTGCACAGGGGGGATATATCCCCCCTAAAACCTCCAAAAGGGGGGGGGGGGATGGCGCCCCCCAAAACCCCCTTGCATGCCCGACACAATGTAGCTATTCGTGAAAATAATATAACACATACCCAACAAAGGTACACAAATCCTCTAGAATGATTTTTGTTAATAATGTAGCAAAAAGGATGACCTAGTAACAATTGTAAAACCCCAAGAGATATTTTTTCGAAAAACAAGGTATTTCCATACAAGTTGAACACCTTAAGAAATCACTCACAAAAATATATCAAATATCATTACATCAGTGTATTACTGGGTCAAAAACCTCAAATAAGGAAATATTCATTTGCCCTAACCAATGTGGCCACTTGAAGCAATATATTGATGTAAAAGGAAATTATTTATGTAACGTCCTTGACGACCCAGTCTGGGCCATGATACACAAGAGAACTCTTTCTTCTCTCTCTGTGGAACATACTGTAACATACCCAGCACCCAACTGAGCTATGCCACATAAAATTTTCGAACTGCATGCAATTAAAATATATACACATAGAACTCTTGCGAAAATTTATATATAAATGTAAACAAACAAATGCATATTGTAAATGCAAAAATTCATACTGAAATAATAGTAAACATATACATGCAACATATGTAGGAAATACCCATAAATATAAAGACAGGTATAGACACACATAGGATAAACCCATAAAAATAAACACGTAAATGACAATGCAACATGTAAATTTATCACACAATTGATACTTATCTTGGCAAGAATATCACCAATTGCGTGAAGACCTTCCACGAACCTCCCAGAATTAGAACACACTGCTCATCACTCTCAACAGTGGGTCACCCTCGAGATGGGACTAAACTCCACCCAGGTAAAGAGATTCCTATCCAGGCTAATGGCTCATAGACAACGGGAAGACTCAGTCATAGGTGCCAACTCAACTAATATCCTACAGTCCCTCATTCCCCACATGCCTATCCCACCCTAGGAAGTGTGCTCCTTCTCTACTAAACAATCCTTCGGCTGCCCCACTTCCTTTCCCGACTTCAACAACAATCCGGTCAGGAAGTCTCAGAGCACTGCAGCTACAATTTAGCACCTTCAGGAAATCAATTCCAACAATTCTCTCATCTAGAGAGAAATTTCTCATGGGCCTGACAACCCGCCTCTTCAATATCCCACAAGCCTGACAACCTGCTTCTTCAGTCCATCTCCCAAACTAACCAACTACACAAACAAGTAAGGTTATGGATATAGGTTCTGGTACAGTCATGAAGGTACAAAGGATAGCTCAATGGGTGTGTGTGTATTCTCATGGATGATTGACTGGATGACTCAATGATGGAGGGAATGATGGGAAATAATGATAGCCAAATGAACTAAGTCCCAACAATATGTATGCATGTCCCCAACTTGACACTTGTCATGTTGGGAGCTACTTTGGCCCACTTGTCCCCAACTTTATAACTCATGATAAAATAATTATCCATACTTTTTACTTTAAGAAATATTAATAGAATATTCCTTTTTGGCTTAAGATCCCTATCTTATCCCCTTTTTCTTAACTTTTAGCCCCCACCCTTTCCCTAACTAGTGGAGTTTAGTCCCCCATACTCTTTTATCATGGTCAGTCTGCACGCAATGATGTATATTATATTAATGATGAGACATATACAAAAATAGGTGCATTGGCCTTTAACATCTAGGCTCTCTGGGCTAATTCAAAACATAACCATTCTATATTATAATAACTGGCTCACCAGCCTATAAAACACATCATATACACAAAAGATCCCTGGCCTCAAAATCACGCACACTTAAGTTTTTGCGTGCAGTTCCTGGGATGTGCACATTTCATCTTTTTACTGCGCAGTACATGCACACACTATGCCATGAAAGGTGCATACAAAAATGATATCAAACAACTCACTAGATTAAGTACTTTTTTATTTACATTAAAATTGGGTTCAACCTAGGGATATTACAATCCCCTCTTCTTATTTATGCACTATCCTTAGTGCATCATGTACACATATACAACAAAATTTTCAAAAATCCTCAAAAAGATGCGGGTATTCTGCCTTCATTGCATCCTCATGCTCCCAAGTATTGTCCTTAGGACCGTACTAGGTCCATTGGACCTTTACAAGGCCTATGGCTCAATTCCAGAGCTATTTGATTTTCTGGACTAGAATGCATACTGGATGTACTTGGAAAGCACCTTCTTGTTCCACCTGAATCACATTCCAATCAATAACATGATTAGCATCAGGTATATATTTCTTGAGAAATGATACATGGAATACATTATGAACAAACATAGATGCACACAATGCAATCATATAAGCTACTCGATCAATCCTCTCTAGGATTTCAAATGTCCCACAATAGCAAGCTGCCAACTTTGAACAATTTCCCAACTTCAGAGAACTTCTGTTGGCTTTCACTTTCAAGAATACATGGTCTCCTACTTTAAATTCCCTGTGAGTTCTTCCCTTATCAACATAGCTTTTTTTCCCGTCTTGGGCAACCTTTAAATTTTGTTTTATTTTCAACATTTTCTCCTCCATTTCCCTGAGTAAATCTGGCCCAACCACTGCTCTATTTGTTGGGTTATCCCAACTTACCAGTGTGTTGCACTTTCTACCATAAAGTGCCTCAAACGGGCTCATCTTCAGTGATGCTTGATACCCATTGTTATAATCAAACTCTACCAAGTGTAGGTAGTCTTCCCATTTTGATGGTTTATCCATCACATACATCCTCATCATATCCTCAATCACTTGATCCACCCTCTCTATTTGTCCATCTGATTTTGGATGATAAGCTGTGCGAAAATTCAAATTTGTTCCAAATCCATTAAATAATCCCTTCCAAAAATTTGAGGTAAATTTTGGATCTCTGTCAGACACAATTGTCTTGGGTATGCCATGTAATCAAGCAATTTATTTCATATAAACATCAACAATGTTGGTTGCCTTGTGAGTGAGCTTAACTGGAATAAAATGGGCATCTTTAGTAAGCTTATCCACCATCACCATGATAGAATCATGTTGCTTGTTTGTTCTGGGAAGTTTGGTGATGAAATCCATTGTTACAACTTCTCATTTCCACTCATGAATGGGTAATGGTTGTAGAAAACCAACTGGGTGTCTATGCTCATCTTTTACCTTTTGGCATTCCAAACATTTGACAATAAAATCAATAACCTCTTTCTTCATGCCTGGCCAATAATATTGGCTTTTGACAACTGCAATAGTTTTCTGATAACTTGGGTGCCCATCATAAGGTACATTATGCATTTCTCCCAATATCAAAATTTTCAATTCCTGGGAATTTGGTACATAAATTCTGCCCATGTACATGAGAATTTCATCATTATCTAGCTTGTATTCTTCAATTTTCTGCTGCAAATTACCTTGCTGTAATTTTGCCACTAATTCCTTGTATTGCAAATCTAATTTTGCAGCCTCTAAAATTCTGCATTTCAAATATGATTGGTACATGCTAATGGTTGTAGCATGCAATTCATGCACTATTCTGTTGAGTGCATCCACCACTTTGTTCTCTTTCCCTTTGATATGCTTTATATCAAAGTCATATTCACTTAAAATTTTTAACCATCTGCTTTGCCTAGAATTTAGAGTTGGCTGATCAAATAAATATTTCAGAACATTATGGTTTGTTCTCAACTCAAACCTTTTCCCCATGAGGTAGTGTCTCCATTTCTTCAAGGAATGAACTATGGCTGCCAAATCCAAATCATGAGTGGCACAACGTATTCAACTTCCTTGATTCATAACATATAAAAAACCCATTTTGATTGAGGACTCCACCAAGTCCTTCTTTACAGGCATCTGTGCATACAATGAAGTCTTCATTTGAGTCTGCAATCCTTAGTATTGGAGCACTTGTTAATAATTGTTTCAAGTGTTGGAAACTCTTTTCACAATCCAATGTCCACTGAAACTTCACACCCTTCTTTTGTAAGGAAGTGATTGGGTGTGCAATCTTTGAGAATCCTTCAATAAATATCCTATAGTAGCCTACAAGGCCCATGAATGATCTGTCCTCTATCATATTCTTTGGCACTGGCCATTCTCTAATGGTTTCTATCTTCTCAGGATCCACTACTATCCCATCCTTTGAAATGATATGTCCCAAATAGTGAATTTGCTTCTGATAAAATGAGAACTTGCTCAATTTGGCATACAACTGATTCTCCCTTAATACTTGCAACACTATCCTCAAATGATTCTCATGCTCAAAAAGAAAATGACAAACTTGTCTAAATATTCCCAGAAAACACCATTCATTAAGCACATGGAAAAAGATGGTGCATTTAACAACCCAAATGGCACCACTGTGAACTCATAATGACCATACCTTGTCCTGAAGGTGGTCTTGATGATATATTCTTCTTTAATTCTTACTTGATGATAACCAGACCAAAGATCAATAGTAGAGAATATCTTGGCATCCTTCAATTGATCAAAGAGATCATCAATCCTTGGAATATGATACTTGTTCTTTACAGTCACTTTAATCAACTGTCTAAAATCAATGCACAATCTTAATGTCCCATATTTCTTCTTCATGAACAAAACTGGGGCACCCCAAGGTGACACACTTAGGCATATATACCCCTTCTTCAAAAGTTCTTCAAGATGCATTTGCAACTCCTTTAGCTCTGGTGTACTCATTCTGTAAGGAGTCTTTGACACTGGAGCTGCTCCAGGAATTAAATTTATAGAGAAATCAATATCTCTCTTTGGGGGTAGTCCTGGTACCTCCTTGAACACATCTTCAAACTCTTCTAGAACTGCATGATCTTCCAAATTTGGCACCTTATATTTAGGTATCTCTTCCATATGAGCTGCAAATATTTGACACCCTTTTCTGTAACATTTCCTCAGCTGCAATTTTGAAATTTCTCTTATGGTTACTACCCTGGGAATTCCCTACACTTTCCTTAGGTTCCCTTCCTCATCCAATAAAGTGAATATCTTTTTATGACAGTCTATGATATAATGATGCTGATCCAACCAATCCATCCCAATTAGACAGTCATAGGAACCTAAAGGAAAGATGTTCAAATCTTCCTTGGTGTTCATTCCATTCATGTCCATAAGACATGAATTAACCATCTCATTAACCTTTCTTTTGGCTCCAGTAGCCAGCTGCACCAACCAAGATTTTCCATGATTGCTTCTTGGAAAATGAAAACTTCTTGATTGCTTCTTGGTCTCCTCCAATGTCTTGGGATCATCATACTGTATTTTGTCACCGATGAATGATGACAATCCACTCAAATACCTTTGAATCTTAACTGTCTCATCCTTGATAAAAGAGACATACTTCAACAGTTCTAAAAATCTTCTTTCATATTCATCAATGGTCATACTCCCAAGCTTGAGTTCAAAGAACTCTTTCATTTTCTTGTCATAGTATCTCTTAGTCAAGTATTTCTTTTCAAAATACTTCTTGAATTTCCTCCAAGTAACACTTTTCTCTTTAATGTGCTGCACTTGCACAAGCTGATCCCACCACATGGATGCCTTTCCCTTGAGTTGATAGATGTCAATTCTACCTTCTACATGAGAAGAATAATTATGCAACTGAAAATACTTTCTCATGCCGAACAACCATGTCTCTACATCTTCATCCTTCTTGTGCTCACCATCAAATGTAGGAGGTTTGATTTTGTTCATTTCTCCTCGTAGCTCCCCCACCCCAGACCCCTTATGCTTCCTGACAGGGGATGGACTTGAGCTGCTATGTTCCCTCTTACAGGAATGCCTTGGGGAGTGATGATGATGTCTGCTAACACTTCTTGTTCTTCTTTTCTCATCAGGAGGCCTGTGACTTCCTGATTTTCTTGAGCCACTCTCCTTATCCAATTTATTTTCTATTCTATTCAAGATCTGCATGAACTTCATGTTGAAGTCATCCTGCTGCTCCTTGGCTCTCATAAGACTTTCATTATCAGCTTTATGGATTTGCACATGCCTCTACAAATTTTTAATGGTCTCTATCATATTCATGTTTTCATCTCTTCCTTCTCCATGTCCATTGGAGTTTGTTCCTTCAATGCCCAAATGGACATCCATCCCTCTGATTTCATCTTCCTGGATGTAATTCCCCCATGCCTCTTCTATTTATATGGAATTTTTGCTGATCCTAATCTATTCTAGTTATTTTTAACTCTGCAAAATGTGCAGCCAACAAAACTTTATCAGGCTACCTGTTTCAACAATTCATGAAAAATATGAACCATTTTGGTTCAATAATATATCATAATCATTTCTTCTGATTTCTTGAAAAATTGAGTGCTCTGATCAATTTTTTGGGTGGATATTTATATTCCACTTTCCTATACCTTTCCAATGCTTGTTCCCATGCTCAATTCCAAGTCTTGAGCATAAAGTTGTGGCTATTTAAAAATTGCTCATTAATTTTTCTGTTCACACTTCAACTTGGCACAAATCTACGCTGTAAATATGCATTTTTGCACCTACATCATTGGAATTTTAGTATAATATAAATTGGGTTTCTTCATATACATATTAGGGACACTTTGTCCAAGTTTCACCTTTTTCTAGGTTCTTGGCTACTAGTTACAACCTGCTGAAGTTCTAGGCCAACTCGTGTTTTTGGTCTGGAATGCTACATGTACCTTCTTTTCCATATTAAACATCTTTAAAATACCCAAAAATTTAATTCATCTCTAGGAATGTCTTCTATGTTTCAATATCTTTCCATTGACTGCCCTTGCGCCTCAATCTGATTCTAGAGCATAAAGTTATGGCTCTTTGAAGCTAGTTGGGTCTTAAAATTTACCCTCCATTGTTTGTGTTGTAACTTTCTCATAAAAGCTCCGTTTGATGAACGATTTACACCATTAGAAAGCTCTCTCCGAGCTATTTTATTTGAGCTGCAGAGACAAAGTGTTCCTTGGCACACTCTATTCTCATGGTTTTTGAGTAGCTAAAATCGTTGTTAAGGCCCTCAAAAATGCGTTGCAAAAAGATGACGTTTGAACAATATAAAATGTCACATAAATTCGTTGATTTTCCGCTATTGTTCACTATCCAAACGACTTTGCACGCATAAATTTCAACATGTAAACCCATATTTAGCATGCACAACAACACTACAAGATAAATCATGCTCTGCATACCTATAATTACTGTGTATCACTTCTCTATCGCGCCAATAACTAGTGCACACTACTTTTGTGTCGCGCTCCAATATCCATTGTGCACAGTTTTGGTTCTTGCACTATTACCCATTGGACGTAATTTTTGTATCGCGTGTTGATGTTCTGAACACATTTCACTCTATGCATTGCACCATGCCAAAATTTAGTATGCCCCAACTGTGCACCAATAGTCTGTGCGCACCATTAACTATACTGTCGCGCGACAACATATACCCACATTGTGCACACACCAACATAGTTTTGCTACGCTCTGCCAATACTACACACACAATGTGTGCCATTATTATGTGTGTGCACACCACATGCACCTTATTATGTGTATGCACACCGCACAATTCTAAATTTAGCGCGCACACACACACACCAACATTTTTCCGCGCAACGCCAAAATTTAGTGCATGCGCCTGCGCACTAACATTTTTCCGCGTGATGCCAAAATTTAGTGTGCACACCCGCACACTAACATTTTTCCACATGGCACCAATTTTTTACATATCACAAGATTTTTACTGTGTAACATGCCTTTTTAGTGCACCCACCCACGCACATTCATTTTTATGCGCAACAATTCCTTGTGAATTCCGCTGCAGAAATTGGGGATTTTTCCTAACCTTTTCCCCAATTTACCATAGACATACTGCAACTATGAAATTCATTCAATTTCACCCCATTAACACCAATTCAACCTTTGCAACAACAAATCATTGTGGGTTGACATTTCTAGAATGAATTTACCCAAAATCAATTCATGAATTTGGAATTTTATTTACTAATCTTACTCCATCTATCATGGCTTCACTGTAACTTCAAATTCAACCAATTCAGGTCTGAATTTGCTAGAACATATATTATACCAATAATATCTCACCACTTGGATGAATTTATCCATTTTCTCATGAATTTAACAACAAAAATTGGGGCTTTTCCCAATTCTGCGTCGTTGTTTGTAAACTTTACCATGGACGCTCTATGACTCGAAATCTGGCCACTTCGAAATCAATCCTCTGTGAAATTTCGCTTCAAATCAACTTGCTTGGCCCATCTAGGCTTAGTGTTGAAAAATGAAGCTCTGATACCATATTGTAATGTCCCCGACCACCTAGGCTGGGCTACGATACACGAGATAACTCTTTCTTCTCTCTATGTGGAACATACTGTAACATGCCCAACACCTAACTGAGCTATGCCACATAAAATTTTCAAACTGCATGCAATTAAAATATATACACACAGAACTCTTGTAGAAATTTATATATAAACGTAAACATACAAATGCATACTATAAATGCACAGATTCATAGTGAAATAATAGTAAACATATACATGTAGCATATGTAGGAAATACCCATAAATATAAAGACAATTATAGAAACACATAGGATAAACCCATAAAAATAAACATGTAAATTATAATGAAACATGTAAATTTATCACACAATTGACACTTATCTTGGAAAGAATATCACCAACTGCGTGCAGACCTTCCACGAACCTCCTAGCCTTAGACCACATTGCTCATCACTCTCAACGGTGGGTCACCCTCGAACTGGGACTAAACTCCACCCGGGTAAAGGGATTCCTATCCATGCTAATGGCTCATAGACAATGGAAAGACTCTGTCTCAGGTTCCAACTCAACTAACAACCTACAATCCCTCATTCCCCACATGCTTGTCCCACCCTAGGAAGTGTGCCCCTTCTCTGCTCAACATTCCTTCGTCTGCCCCACTTTCTTTCTGGGCTTCAACAACAGGATGAACAAGAAGTCTAAGAGAACTGTAGTTACACTTTAACACCTTTAGGAAATCAATTCCAATAATTATCTCACCCAGAGATAAATTTCTCACGGGCCTGACAACCCACCTCTTCAATATCCCATGGGCCTGACAACCCGCTTCTTCAGTCCAACTCCCAAACTAACTAGGTACAAAACATGTATGGTTATGGATATAGATTCCGGTACAATCATGAAGGTATGAAGGATATCTCAATGGGTGTGTGTATGCACATGGATGATTGACTGAATGACTCAATGATGGAGGAATGATGGGAAAGAATGATATCCAAATGACTTAAGTCCCAATGATATGTATGCATGTCCCCAACTTGACACTTGTCATGTTCGGAGCTACTTTGGCCCACTTGTACCCAACTTTAGAACTTAGGATAAAATAATTATCCATACTTTATACTTTAATAAATATTAATATAATATTCCTTTTTGGCTTAATCTCCCTAGCTTAGCCCCTTTTCCTTAACTTTTATCCCCCACCCTTTCCCTAACTAGTGGAGTTTAGTCCCCCATACTCTTTTATCATGGTCGGTCTGTGCACAATGATGTATATTATATTAATGATGAGACATATACAAAAATAGGCACACTAGCCTTTAACATCTAGGCTCTCTGGCCTAATTCAAAACATAAGAATCCTAGCTTATAATAACTGGATCACCATCCTATAAAACACATCATATACACAAAGGCTCCCTGGCCTCAAAATCACACACACTTAAGTTGTTGCGCGCGATACTTGGGATGTGCACATTTCATCTTTTTACTGCACAGTACATGCGTGTACTATGCCATGAAAGGTGCATACAAAAATGATATCAAACGGCTCACCAACTTAAGTACATTTTTATTTACATTACAATTGGGTTTGGCCTATGGATATTACAATTTACATATGAGTTTCTCACAATTTATCATCAACAATTGATCCTCCATGCTCTTTAAATAGAGATCATGGACCAATCAACTGTTAAGTCACCGATCTATGAACTTCTTTGGATATTCCACTAGAAACTTTCATCGGATCTTACAATATTTTGAAATGTTTTATTATGCAATTTATTACCTTAGATCTTATAGTTAATATTACTAGCATAACATTCAAAATTATCGAAGTAATTGAAACCAAAATGAAAGAAACAAACAAATGAACATACCATCCACAGAAATAAACACAAGATGTGACTTGGGAAACCCAATATGGGAGAAAACCCATATAGAAGGTGAGGCCTATGGTCTACTCTTTTTTCCTCAGTTATGAAATGCAAGTATAAAGAAAGGGGAAATCATTATGGAGTTTCCATGGACATTGTGGTCTGAATGGATACTACATAATATTCTACCTCCTCTACTATTCTTCAATATTACTAGCGTAGTGTTCAAAATTATGGAAGTAACTGAAACCAAAATGAAAGAAACAAGCAAATGAACATATCATCCACACAAATAAACACAATATGTGACTTGGGAAACCTAATATGGGATAAAATCCATCTATAAGGTGAGGACTACTCTCTACTCTTTTTTCTCATTTATCAAATGCAAGGGAAAAGAAAGGGGAACTCATTATGGAGTCTCCATGGACACTGTGGTGTGAATGTTAAGTACCAAGTGCTTAAAATATCATAACAGAATAGAAGTTCACACCATGTACAAAATGTGAGTGTGGAGCACAAATCCAAGATAGATAAGTTATACAATAACTCCTTAAATAAATGGATAACCTCTTGAGCCAGGTGGATATTAGTGGCCACCCACCTATTCTACCGACTCAAAGAACAATTTCCATTTTGGTATTTTTTTACAATTTTTTGGGTCCCAAACTTTCGGGGTCATTTTGAGGCCCTAAACGATGTTTTTTGGGCTCGAAAGCACTTAGAATGTAACCTAAGAAAAATGCTAGGATGGACAAAATATGTACTCCTCAACTATACCTTTCCAATGGTGTATCGATCACCCCAAATGGAGATTGTATGCAAACGTTACGACCTCGGGAAGTTAACGTATCAGCTACCCCCGTCGGGGCCAACAAACCTTTTGGCATTTCATCTCCAGGGGTTAGGGTTTTCTCATTTATGTTTTATGTTAAAAATTCCTTTGGACCCTCATTGTACTCATGTTCTTGTGAATGAGCATAGCCATCACATCTATTCTCATAGATAAGCGACCACCACTCGAGCAAGTTTGTTTCAGTCAACATTTTTATAAGCTGCCACCATTCGAGCAAGTTTGTTTTAGTATGAATTTTTACAGTTTCAACGGGTTCTCTTTATTAATAGAAGTCAATTTTTATTGTATATCTGTGTATTTCTTTGCTATACATATGTATTTCATTTCATTCTATTTATAAATATGGATAAGTGGTATCAGAGTTGTCTGCTCTTTATTTGTTTCTCTGTGCATGTCCCTAATGAGGTTAGAGTATAAGGAGTTGGGACTCGAAGTATTTTATCACTTGCAATAACATCCCTTCCAATCACGATGGCCTATGATGGTGGAAGAAAATAGAGATGATGGAGCAGGATATCCTTTTAAAATGTTGCTCAAGGAATCCCTCGTGCGACAAAGGAACAAGATGATGGATAAATTTGCACAGATCCTTCGATTGCTTCCAACAGGCGATGCATCTTCATCAAGAAACCACTATGGAGGTGCTTCCCCCTTAAAGGTACAAGTCAATTTTGATATCTCCTTATTTGAAGGACATATAGATGTAGATGTTGTAGATAAATGGTTGAATCTACTAAAAGGGTATTTTTTGGTCCATAATTTTTCCGATAGAGAAAATGTTACCTTTGCGTTCCTTAAGGCTATCCCCCATGTCAAGGATTGGTGGGAGAATTACTATGAGCCAAATTCCACTGAGGAATTTTCAATATTTTCGATCGCACCCACTTGGGATTCTTTCAGGGATACTATTAAGGAATAATACTACCCTATTGGAAGCTATGATGACCAATATATGACATTAACCACAATGTGACAAGAAAGGGGCCAAACAATACCAGATTTCACAAACATCTTCCATACCTTGTGCACCAAGTTGGGGATCAAAGAATCTGAATGACATCTGGTGCTCAAGTAACGAGATTTTCTTCATAGATACATCCAAACAGAAATGGAGTTTCTGGACATCTCATCATTTGGGATGGCTTATCAACATGCTGTCAAAATCAATAAGAAATTTAAATGAAAGAAGTAGGAGTTTAGATCCACAAATTCCTCACAACAGAAGCAGAGTAAAGGTGGCCCCAACCCATAGAACAAAGGAAAAATTAAGGATGGACCCCCTTAGGAAAACCAACCCAAACCAAAAACAAATAAGTGTAATGAGAAGACAAAGAAAGACACTGGGAAGTTGTGTGGATTCTAGAAACTTCCCTGGCATAAAACCAATGAATGTTTCTCAAAGAAATCATTGGTGGCTCAGATAAAAGCCTTAGATTCAAAAGCATGTTCTGACTCTGAATCATATCTAGAAAAGGATAAGTGGATCATTGATGCAAAACCTAGTGCCACTATTTCTACCACCAAGGTCCAACCAGGTGAACCAGAAGAACTGGAGGAAGGTGAATGCATTTTTCACTTACAGATGTGGGTGAAGGTTGCTCCGATGAATTTCATTATCAATAGAGGAAGTCAAAAGAACCTAATCTTGGTAAATTCCATCAAGATGTTGAACATGCCAATGAAACCACACCTACAACCCTACACCATTAGGTGGCTCCACCAAGGAAGAGATCTCTACTTCAACCAACAGTGTCTTCTGGCCTATAGAATCAAGCCCTTCAAGGATGAGGTATTATGCGATATTCCCCCCCTTGAAGTTTGTGATGTTATTTTAGGCCAACCAAACTTGTGGAAATGACATGTGGTATATGATTATAGACCTCACAGTTCTATTATTACTTTGGATAGATAATTGTATAGGATACCCGAGGTAGCTCTACCTACCACCATTTCTTTGATCCTTGCTAAGAAATGCAGGAAGGTCATTTCTTAGACCAGGAAAATTTTCTTCTTCATGATTCACTCTCAAAGTGAATAAAAGGACTCAATCACTTCCATGGCCTCTACACAAGGCCTCTCCACGTAGCATAAGTAGGTGGAAAATATCATGGAAGAATACAAAGACACCTTCTCCTCACCCACCGGGGTACCATTGCACTATCAGTTCAAGCATTCAATTTATCTAATCCTCGGTGGAACTATACCAAATGGGCCAGTCTATCACTGCTCTTTGATGGAAAATAAGGAAATCAAGTGATAGATCCAAGAGATTCTTTAAAAGGGGCACATCCAAACCGACTCCTCACCCTACGAGAGCCTAATTATACCTATGCAGAAGAAATATGGGACTTGGAAATAGTGCATTGATTATAGGGCCCTAAAAAAAATCACAGTTAGGAACTAGTATCCAATTCCTCGAATTGACAGCCTTCTTGACCAACTCAAGGGAGCCAATTTTTTCAGTAAGATTGACATGAAGTTTGGCTATCACTAGGTTCCAATAGAATAGAATGATGTATGGAAGAATGATTTCAAGTCCAAAGAAGGTCTTTTAAAATCCCTAGTCATGCCCTTTTGTTTGACAAATGATCCAACAAATTTCATGAGATTGATGGACAGTATTATTTTGTGGCCTTTCACTAATAATTTTGTGGTGGTATATCTGGATGATATCCTCATCTTCAACAAGAATTGAATAGAACACTTGCAACATATTCAACAAGTCCTTCACATTCTACGACAACACAAGCTATATGATAACATGGAAACAATCTCCTTTGAAAAAAACAAGGTCCAATACCTACGATACATTGTTGATGAGCATGGTGTGCGTGTGGATCTAACCAATATCCAAGTCATTTGAGACTGGCCAACCATGAACACACTAACCAATATTCAAATTTTCTTAGTACTTGCCAACTTCTATCACAGGTTCATGTTGGGACTCTCCCATATTGCACGGTCCCTCAAACAAGTGACCAAGGGTGGTGGCAAGAAATTTCGTGTGGTGGAAGTCACAACAAAAACTATTCGATGATCTGGAAAATCAGTTGTGCTTAGCTCTAGTACTCTCCTTAGCTGATCTGTAATGACCTTTTGAGATTAAGACCAATGCCTCAGAGTATGTCGTGGGCATAGTTCTCACTTAGCATGGTCATCCAGTGGCTTATCATAGTGAGACACTATCATATTCCATCCATAAGAACCCCACCTATAAAAAATAAATGTATTCCATTGTACAAGCTTGATGAAAATGGAAGCACTACATTCTCAGGAAGGAGACCGTCATTCAGTGATCCGAAATGATCTTTTAAATGACAATGGTTGAGTTATTATGAATGTGTTTATTAACTATTTAGGAAACTAAATGAAAGAAGAATAGTTATAGAAGAAACATCACAACCATATGCACATATAAAGATCTGAAATAAAGAAATAAGAACAACAAACCATAGAACACCAAATTGATAACAGAGTTCAACAATCTTGCCTACATCTCCGGGCCTTTGTCTTAGTGGGTGAGGATTTCATATTTCTGCTCAAAGATTTAAAAGTCCATCACAACAGTGTCAATAGTTTACAAAACTGATATTTTCTTATTCTAGTAGATCTCTAGAACTGAACAAAAGAAACAACACTGAAATCGGATGATCAGAGCTCCCATAAATGGCTTTGGCTTGGAAAATATTCCCTACATAAAAATGGCTTTGGCTTGGAAAATATTTAGCATAAACCTGCTATGAATGTCCTGTCCATGGCTCCAAGAAGCCCTAGTTTATATATATATCTGAATTTGATAATCATCTCCCAACTTCCCCTCAAGATCTGGCCTAAAAAAGGGCTCAATATCCCCCCAAAATGACCAAAATATCTCAAATCCGCTGAATAAATCCATAAAAATCACTATATTAAAGTTAAAAACCCACTATATGGATAATATTGGGCATAACCCCCTTGTGATCTGGCCCCTGGTCATATGTATCATGCCATGTGGCCAAGCACTATCCTAGTGCGCTGGCCCCTTGGTCTTCAGCCCCTAAACCGCTAGTTCTTGGTCGCATTACAGGTCATATGCCCCTGTATTAAGCACTCACGTGCTATATGGTTGGATAATCCATCGAAATAATTTATAGGTTATGCCCCTGGTCGATGGGCTATCTCGACCAACCAGGACTAACCCCTATGCTCTGCACCATACACTAGCCCCGTGGGCATATATTGCAGCCACATCGTAACGTGCCCTGGGCTAACCACAATGTAACGGATCCATGCCAACTATGTAGACATGTGGTTATATGGTGAATAGTCATGGGACCACACTGGGGATAAATTCAATACACATCTGCGTTAAGGTGTAAGGTATGGTTATATGTTGAGTGTCGCGACCAGGGGTTGGGGCTAAGCCCCAACCCTTACCTCCGCCCGTATCTACAACACAACCACTTTAAATACCATTTTCTTTGTATACATATAAGCACCAATGACAGGTAGGTTGGTAAACCTGTCCCTACCAAGTCACTAGCCTGGAAAAAGGTCACAAGTTCAAATCCCATAAACTCAAAATAATTTTTCAATGAAATTTTAACCAATCCATGGGTGCCACATGGCAACCCATATCTGGGCCACGTGGCACCATGCCATTTGCCTAAAACATGCCACATGTCAAACGCTGAGTGGTCCACATGTCTACCACTATAGTACCATGTTTCGTATGACTCTTCCACTGTACCTGCCACGTGTCGTATAACCCTGTCACGTCATCAGTATGGAGGTGCCATGTGTCACCCTTGTAGTGGTGACACGTGTCACTCCTTGATTGGTCTATGTGTAACTGCCACGCCAACCCATATGCCCAGTCACCCTACCATGTGTACCTTGCCACATCAGTTGTACGACCATACGACATGTACAGTCAGCTGCCACGTGGCACTATACGGACTGTACAGTCACCAAATTTGTGGTTGTTTGGAAAAATGAACAGATCACGATATCTGGAGCATACAACGCGCGTTTGAGCCCGTTCAAGTTGTGTTGGTTTTGTTATAACCCTATAATTCATAAGATCATCTGGTGACTAGAAATGTTTCACTTTGGGTGTTTTTTGGCTTGCAAATAATATTTCATTTCTGCACATTAGTTTCAAGGAAAGGAAAGGAAAAGGAAAATTCATGATTTTTGATGTTGAGTGGTTTTTCCTAACCCCATGGTGACAAAAGAAAGGTAAGCAACGCACCAAACCCTCAAAAAGGTCATTAAGCCTAAGCTTTTCCTCATGTAATACATTCACGCCTGGAGAATAAAGAACGCACTTATATTGATGGTTGATCTAGTGACGCGTAGATCAATGATTGATAGTGGATTCTGGACCCCCTCGACT
>ML794511.1:46187-57656 GCA_009831015.1 Picea engelmannii
CTTAGGGGGGGTTCGGAATACCACTCCCCCTCCAAAACCGCCCTCCCCCCAAAACTCAAAATCACCAGTCTTGACCAATCTTTTTTCGGAGGCGATTCCGGGAAAATGAAGACGGATTTTCAAAATTTGAGAGAGGTTTTTTCTCAGAACGAGCTGAAGAACAAACACCCCTCTCAGGTTTTTCACAGGTTCCATGATAAGGGAGAATCAAAGCCATCTTCGAGGCCCATTTTTTCAGTTTTTCATTCTTCTGTTGCAGTCCTGATTTTGCAGGAGGTGTTTCGGTGAGATGGAGGCGAATTTGGCAAAATCGAAGGAGGTTTTTGTCCAGCACATGCCCATATAAAATAGAGGCCTTCCCTTTTTTTCTAGGTGTCATAATTAATGAGAAACAAATGTCTAAGTGGACCTCTTTTTCACAGAAATTCAACCCGTCTTTCATGGCGGACAGTTCCAGATTTTTGGGGATTCATGGCTATTTTTGGCTGAGGTGGTTAAATCCAACTTACAAAAATTGTTGGGGGATCTCTTCTATTTATTTAGATGATTTGTTTGTAATTGGTGGTTGATCTCATGCCCAAGCAGGTTGTGAGTACTGTAACTTCTATCAAGAGATTTTCCAGAAATATAAAGAAACGTTTCACAGGATTCCTACATGTTAGCTATTGGTGAAGCTTTTCCCTTGTCATTGAATGTGTATCTTCTTTTGTTATCATTGTGTTTTCTATATGATTTGTTTTAAAAGGATTTAAAGTTACAGGATTTATCTTTGCATACCCTGTTTTCTGACTTTTAAAAATCTAAATGTTTGTCTTTTGATGTTATAGTGAAGAAATTCTTAAATGCTTCTTTACTGTGATTGATAATCTCACCTTTTCTGCTAATCCATTGCTTATTCCAAAAGAATCCAATTTGAATTATCTCTCCCTGTGAAAAGACTTCTTATAAACTGTTATTTGATCTCTATCTTTATGAACAAACCCCATAGCCCAATGGAAGCGTGGAACCTTTTCCAACCAATCTACAGAAAACTCCAAGAACATAACCTATTCTACATAACTAGCCTAATATCCTATTTCAAACAAATCTAAATTTGACAGAGAGATCCCTCTCTGAGTCTCGGAGGGATAGATCCTTGACTCAAAGTGGTTTTGATGTTACCTCTATGATTGCCTCCACAACCTTGGGCAAATTACATAGCGCTAACAGGTTTCACATCGAGAAGGTCTATGCACGCGTCCATTTTGAAGCCATTCTGAGAACTTTAACTTTTAGGCCTTTCTGAGCCCTATCAAGCTCCTAGATCTGATTCTGGATCACACCTCCCTAATAAATACCTTTTGGTCCCATAAAAGGTTACTGAACAATAATCAATCTTGGGATAGGCCACCCGACTTGTTCCCTGTCTTTGAACTTTGTCCTGTGCACCTGTCTCATCAAGATCAACTGTAACACAATCATGATAATTGACAACATATTGTTAGCCATTTGTACACTGTCACATCTTACTGAAGCCACTATCATCTATGTAGACAACAATACTAATGATAGCATAAAAAATATGACTGCAATTGAGATGATATGTTTGTAATATTTGCACGACATTAACATAACTTGAAGCAAACTGTGATTGATTTTCCATTCCACAATCATCTCCTGTTCTTTCTTAAGATTGATTACTTGATTTGAAACAATTATAGCTGTGTTTCTTGCTTGAGCCACCTTTCTTAATTGTTCCATATTTTGAAGAGTTTTATTTTCCTTTACATGATGAGCATGAACCACATATTCTTGACCTGCTTTGGTTAAATGATATTGATTCTTTTCCCTGTAGAAGATTGCTTTACGATCATATAAGTAAGGACTTCCTAAGACCATTCCACATTCACTTAGTGGAACCACATCACATGTTACCTCATCCACATACTTAGATGAAATTGAAAATTTTAATATGCACTGCTTTGTTATGTGCATTTGATGATTGTTGCTTATCTATTTAAGTGTGTAAGGCTTATGATGCATCTGAGTTTTTAATCCCAATTTCTTAAACAATTCCTCTAAAATTAAGTTAGATTGAGATCCACTATCTATCAATGTGTCAACCTTAGTGTGCCTCATGATGACCCTTATGTGAAACAATTTACTTCTACAATCAAATCCATCACCAATTTTACCTGTCATACCAACCAATGAGACCTTAGATTCATCAGTTGAATCTGATCCCAAGTCTGTGGGTCATGTTTTTGTTACAACTGTTTTCCTCCCCTTCTTTTCCTTGAATCACTTCGGTCTCTTCTCGGGATGCAATTTCCAACAATGGTCCTCATCATGCCCCTCTTTCTTGAAATGCTTGCAAGAGGGCTTCTCTTCCTTTATTTCCATTGAATTTGACTTCTTGCCATGCCACTTCCTTTTGTCCTCTTTCCTTGAAGATGATTCCCCTGATACACCAACCCCTGTTTTCCCTTCTTCAATGTATGTTGTTTGAACATAAACCTCATCAAGATTTGTTGGTCCAAACATGAATACAATATTTCGAATATGTGCAGGTAAACCTCCTATATACTTCATAAGATTTTCCTGGGTATGTAAAGGAATATCTAACATCAATGCCATTTTATAAAAGCCATCGGTGTATTCTTAGTTTGTCCTTAACTATTTGTCCTTTTCTTAGTTTTAAAGCTTGCCATTCAATTAACACTTTCTCTTTATAACCCAAAAGATAGAATTGCTTCCTAAGTGTAGAAATAAAACTTTGCGATGATGGAAATACATCACCCACTTGTTTCTTTCCATTTTGCAACTTGATTTTCCACCAGATGAGTGTTGTTCCTACAAGTCTAAGCGAGGCCAACTTGATCTGAGTTGCCTCATCCTTGATTTGTTGCACACTGTAATAAACCTCCATCTATCTGACCCAATTTTCAATTCTCTCTGCATTAACTTCACCATCATACATGGGTAATTCAAATTTAACATCAATTTTTAGTAAAGGTATTTCATTCTTATGTTTATGGACATGTTTCTTTGCTGTGCTTTTAGAACTTGAACTTGAAGAGGAAGGAGAAGAAGGAGGTGAAGGAGGAATTTGAGGAGGATCCTCTCCTTCTTCACTCTTTCCCTTTGAAGATTCATCAAGAATTGGTCTCTTTCATTCCAAGTAGTCATCATACAAAACCTTCATCATCTCCGACATAGCAAAGAAATTTTTTAAAAACTCTTTCTCATCTTGAGAAAGCCCCTTTTTTGATGCCATCTTCTCGCTTTGAGAATTTCTCTTTCTCAATCCAATCAATGTATTCTCTTCAATAAGCTTGCATTCACTCTGATGTAGCTTTTCCATGGTTATCATGCAAAACTCAAATCCAAAACGTCAACTAGCACTGATACCATTTGAGCCGAAATGATCTTTTAAATGGCAATGGTTGGGCTATTATGCATGTGTTTATTAACCATTTAGGAAGTTGAATGAAAGAAGAATAATTATATAAGAAACATCACAACCATATGCACATATACAGATCTTAAATAAACAAATAAGAACAACAAACCATAGAACACCAAAGTGATAACGAAGTTCGACAATCTCGCCTACGTCTCTGGACCTTTGTCTCGGTGGGTGAGGCTTTCTTATTTCTATTCAAAGATTTAAAAGTACATCACAATAGTTCCAATAGGTTAAAAAAATTATTTGGTCTTATTCTACCATATCTATAGAACCCAACAAAATAAACGACACTGAAATCGGATGACCAGAGCTCCCAGAAATGGCCCGCAAAGGTGCACTCCTCAATAGCTTCCCTGCATAAAAATGGATTTGGCTTGGAAAATATTCAGCATAAAACTGCTTTGAATGTCCTTTCCATGGCTTCAAGAAGCCCTAGTTTATATAGATCTGAATTTGATAACCATCTCCCAACTCCCCCCCAAGATCTAGCCTAAAAAAGGGCCTAATATCCGCCAAAAATGACCAAAATATCTCAAATTTGCTAAATAAATCCATAAAAATCACTATATTAAAGTTAAAAACACATTATATCACTAATATTGGGCAAAACCCACTTGTGATACGATCCTTGATCATATTTATCGTGCCATGTGGCCAAGCGCTAGCCTGGCATGTTGCCCCCCTGGTCTTCAGCCCCTAATCTGTTGGTTCTTGGTCGCATTACAGGCCATATGCCCCTGTATTAAGCACCCACGCGCTATATGGTTGGATAATCCCTCAGAATAAGCTGGTGGTTATGCCCCTGGTCGGTGAGCTAGCCAGATCGACCGGGGCTAACCCCTATGGTTCGTGTCATACACTAGCCCTGTGGGCATATATTGCAACCACATGGTAACACGCCCTGAGCTAAAAACGATGTAACAGATCTGTGCCAACTGTGTAGACATGTGGTTATATGGTGACCAATCATGGGACTGCGTCAGGGCTAACTCCAATACACATCCGTGCCAAGCTGTAAGGTATGGTTATATGTCGAGTGTCATGACCAGGGGCTGGGGCTAGGCCCCATCCCTTACCTCCACCCGTATATACAACACAACCACTTTAAATACCATTTCCATCATATACATAATAAGCACCAATGATAGGCCGGTTGGTAGATTCGACCCTTCCAAGTCACTAGCCTAGATAGAGGTCACAGGTTCAAATCCCACAAACTCCAAATAATTTTTCAATGAAACTTTAACCAATCCATGGGTGCCACATGGCAGCCCATGTTTGGGCCACGTGGCACCACACCATTTGCGGAAAACATGCCACATATCAAACGCTGAATGGTCCACCTATCTATTGAGTGTCTACCATTGTACCTGCCACATGTCGTACATCTCTGCCACTGTACCTTCCAATTGTTGTATGACCCTGCCAAATAATTAGTATGGATGTGCCATGTGTCACCCTTACAGTGGTGACACGTGTCACTCCTTGATTGGTCCACGTGTAGCTGCCACATCAACAACCTGTATGCCCAATCACCCTGCCACATGTACCTTTCCATGTTAGTTGTACGGTCATACATCCTATAAAGTCAGTTTCCACGTCGCACTGTATAGATTGTACAGTCACCAAATTTTTGCTTGTTTGGAAAAATGAACAAATCATGATATCTGGAGCATACAACACCTATTTGAGCCTGTTCAAGTTGCGTTGGGTTTGTATCGATGAGGCCTATGCCCAAGTATGTTTTGAAGACATTCTGAGAACTTTGACATTTAGGCCTTTCTGAGCCCTATCAAGCTCTTGGATCCAATTATGGATCATTCACGCTGATCAAAATCCTCTACAATTCACGCAGACATAAGGAAAAATGTAGAATGACCTTCATCAAAATTGGTCCACATAGTTGCAACAATTCCATTTCAACATCAAATATAAGACATGGAGCACTAATCGTGTCACCGACTGCCTTGGTTGACCTCCAATCGTAGCCTTAACCATAGTGCACCACTACTGTGTCCATGAGGCATACGAGTGACCCAAATCTTTAAGAGAGATTTTGACTTCATTACCACTTACCATATGCTGATCACAAGCACGACTATCACTGGATTTTATCTTCGGGATGGACTGTTATTCCATCTGAGCCACCTCTATGTTCCTTCAAGCGAGCACGTGAATATGATTTTGGAAGCTCACTACAGTCGGATAGTGAGAAATTTTGGCATGAAAAATATCGTGGCATTACTACAAAATCATTTATATTGGCCTAAAATTTTCCATGATGTCAACAAGTATATTAGGTCCTACACTGCATGTGTCATTACCAAAATAGGCTCTAAGAATCAAGGCCTATACACCCCTCTTCCTACTCCTTAGAGGCCATGGGAATCCATCTCGATGGACTACATGTTAGGTCTTCCTTCAACCAAGAAAGGAAATGAATTTTTTTTTGTGATGTTTGATCAGTTTTCTAAGTTGTCCATCCTAAAAACCTACAAGAAGAATATCACAATAGAGGCCACTACTAAGATATTATTTGAACGGGTGTGCATACATTTTGAGATACCACATAACATCATATCATATCGGGAAATTAGGTTCGTAACCACATTCTGGGACAACCTCTAGTCACTGTTTGACACCAAGCTCACCAAATCCATTGCCTTCCACCCCCAAACATATGGATAAACAAAGATAATCAAAATAATGATTATGCATTTCTTACACATGTACAACTCCAGAAATACGCACACATGGGATGAGAGTCTCCCCTATGTTCAACAAAACTACAATAGATCCCTTCATAGCTCGAGTGGCCACGATCCCTTTCATGTGGGGTTGTGATTTTAACCATTGGGTCACATTGATATTGCGCTACCCCTTGCATCAACAAAGGAAAAATCATCCCATTCTCAATTTGAGGCCGACAAAGACAAAATGTTAATTGAATGGATTAAGTACATCTAGAAACAGGTCCATGATATTTTACGGAAATCCAATGCTAAGTACAAATAGAGCCATGATCAACACCAGGTGTCACACAAGTTTTAGGTGGGAAACAAGGTCTAGTTTCATTTGTAGAAAGAGTGCATTACATGACCCCATTAGAATCTTTGTCCACTTCACTATGAACCATATTCCATCACCAAGGTTTTGAGTGACAATACTTTTGAGCTAAGTATTCCACCCTTCCTTGGTCTGCTCCTAGTGTTCAATGTGGACCTCCTTCAACCATACTTCCCACCATTATTAGACACATCAAATATTGTAGAGAAGTTGACACCAACCGATCTCAAAACTAACAATATGGAAAATACAACCATTGATCATATCAAGGACACTTATATGAAGGGAACTTGCCAATGGAGAATCCAACTTTATCGGATTGTCAAAGCATGGTAGCTTCTGCACCAAGGAAAGTGGCTCACTTGGGGCCAAGTTTAGCAGAAGTTTCCCCATTTGATGGGGTCTCTCTCTCAACACAACGGATACCATTGCTTCCTAAGGGGGGAGGAATGATATAGGTGGATATCGGTGGCCACCCACCTATTCCACTGGCTCAAAGAACAATTTCCATTCTTGCAGTTGTTTTATAGTTTTTTGGGTCCCAAATTTCCGAGGCTGTTTTGAGGCCCTAACTGACATTTTTTGGGCTCAACAATGTCTAGGATGCAGTTAAAATTATATTTTAGGCCAAGAATAATATGTACTCCTCATCTATACCTTTCCAATGGGGTATCAAGTGCCCCAAACGAAGATCGTATGCAAAATTTACTCCCTCAGGAAGTTGACATATCAACTACACCCATCAAGGCCCACAAACATTTTGGCATTTCATCTCCTGGGGTTAGGGTTTTTGATGTTTAGGGTTTTATCATTTATATTTTATGTTAAAAATTCATTTGGAGCCTCATTTTATTCATGTTCTAGAGAATGATCATAGTCATCACATCTCTTCTCAAAGATAAGTTTCCACCATTCAAGCAAGTTTGTTTCAGTGTGCATTTTTACAGTTTCAACAGGTTCTCTTTATTAATAGAATCCAAGTTTTACTCTATCTCTACATGTTTATTTTCTATACATTTGTATTTCATTTCGTTCCATTTATAAATCTAGATCACCTCCTCCAAATAACCAAATACATTCATACAACACAATTCACATGTCTACAATAATGAATACATGATCTCTCTATATACCTATTCACACCTACACATGATGCCCCTTTAATATTAGGTAGACCCTATTAAATTTATATTTACATATTACATGTACATTTATCCCCATATATTCCCCCCCTTGGGGTCATATCATATACATTTATCCCTATATATAACCCCTTTGGGTCATAACAAGCATAGAGTTCAAAATTATGGAAGTAACTAAAACCAAATGAAAGAAACAATCAAATGAACATACCATCCACACAAATAAACAAAAAATGTGACTTGGTGTTATAACCCTAATTTGCACCAGACATACTTACCTGACATCAGGCCATCCCATATGCCTTCATTGCCAAGCCAGTACTGAAAAACTCTTCTTAAAAAAACCCTTTTTAAAGGCCCACACACCCTACTCCACTACTGCACGAGTGTACACGCTAGCTACCTCACTACAACCCATGTGTACCTACAAAAGCACGAAACAAGGAAAGTTGCTGACGAAACACACAAATTTTGGTAAGTTAACTAAACCTTTCGGCCATGCATGGCTGGTCATTCAACCAAATACCTAGCTCCTTCTAACCTATAAAAGAAGGGGTAAGGGTCCCATTTAAAAGGAGTAAAATCATAGTAAATACACTATACCCAATTGAGCATTCCCCTTGTCCCAACCTTTAGCCATCCTTGTGCAAAGAGAAGTATAGAGAAAAGAAGTTGGAGGACTGTTGAAGAGGAGCCCAGGACCAGTTTCGAGGAGCATTGTCGACCACATATTGTAAGTTTACTCTTGTGAAGATTAATACAAAAAGGAATACTTTTCCCGTCCTGCCATATCATGTGTTCAAGTTGAATATTTATTTTATGATATTGTCACAAATAACCCAACAATTAGTATATGAAATGCATGTTCGTAGCCTTTTGTTTGTTCATGCGTGAATGCAGGTCATCCTTGGGAGGAGGCTTGCAATGAAAGAGTGAGTGAAAGCAAAGGAATCGATATCAAACGAAGGACTCAAGGTAGAGTTATTGAATCCTGTTTATACCTTTGTATTACATGAATGTGGGGCTTTGTGTTGGGAGAATAGAAAAGAGTAGAAGCCTTCGAAATGGTCATTTTCTGCATGCATGATTAGAGCCCTTAAATGCTAAGTCTGTAGGAGGGATTCTCACCCACAACACTTGGGAAACCCAATGTGGGATAAAACCTAGATAGAAGGTGAGGCCTACACTCTACTCTTTTTTTCTCAGTTATGAAATGCAAGTACAAATAAAGGGGAACTCGTTATGGAGTTTCCATGGAAACTGTGGCTTGTATGACTACTACATAATCTTATAACTCCTATAATATGATTCAATATCCCACTCCTATATTCTATGCTAAAATATGGAACAATAACAATACCAAAATAATGGAACCTGTTCTCTTCCTAGCGGCCTAATATTTAACACAACATAATTGTTTTCTAGGGTTAGGGTTTTTGCATGCCTCAACCCTCAATTAGTGCTATGGTTCTGGACCCTCTAAAATATTCTTGAAATTCCATACATAACTATATCTACATATGTGAGAAATGGGGTTGACATGGCATCCACTCAATATGATGGTAGTTAACAAGGTAGGTCAACTTGACCTTATAGGAGACATAACTTCTGCATACAAATTCTGATTGAGGTGATTTTTGTGCCATTAGAAATATTTTGGTGTGTATAACATAATCAAGGGGTTGGTATCTAATATCACAAAGTTTTGACCCAAAAATGTGTCATTTGATGCCTCAAACCTACTATAAAATTTTCTAGACCTTAAACCAACAATGATCTAAAAATGAAGAAGACTTGTATTCTTGAAATTATTTGCAAGATGTAATTCATGTGTTAAAATGAAAATGGATCAAATTTGCAACACAACTTTTATAGAAATTACTCATTCAAGATGCATATAAACAACAACAATAAACAATGAACATAAAACACATAACACAACAAATGATAAAGGAGTTCACCCCTCTCTTGGGCTACATCTCCTAGTCCATCTTCCAATGGATCTCTTGTATTAATTGCTCAAAGTGATAAAAAAATGTGCTTTACAATGCTCAAAGTGCCAAATAGATGGCTCCAATGGCTCTAGAATGTCCAAAAACCCTAGCTGGGCTTTTTCGGCACCTCGTTTGGCCAAAAATTGAAGAAGATAGGCTTCCTGGAAGTTCCCCTTCAAATTTGTTGTCTCTAGATCGCCAAAATGCACCCTTGTTGGCCCAACCTAACCCCCACACATTTTTATGCGTTAAAACTCAGCACCAGGTGCAATTGTACAACTGGTACAAACTGTCGAACGGTTACGCACTGACCCTTAACCACCTAAGGCCCACAGGCATATAGCCACCATATGACCTCATGCGCATATAAAAAAAGGGCCGAGTCCAAACCACAGGACAACGGTCGGCGCACCGATGGTTCTATGCACAACACATGTGACTGGCCTCATATTGAAAAGGGCTATGTTAATACACATGTGCGCACTTGTGGTCATATTACAACACATATGATCGGGGTTAAGTTTCAATGTGCACGCAAAGGTTTAAACCGTGGCCATATTACAATATAACATAACCACGGGCTAGGGCTAGGTCCCAGCCCGACCCCCCACCCAAACTTACAACATTTGAATTCAAATAGAATCCGCACCATATAGTGTTAAGAAACACTATGGTGGTGCATTGGTTGGTGGTCTTTGCCAAATCTTTGCACGTGGGTGGAGGTCATGGGGTCGAATCCGGTGGACTCCAAATAAATTTTAAACCAATATATAGGGGACATGTGGTGACCATTGATTGGGAAACGTGTCTCCATCCCATTCACTGTAAACATGCCACGTCATATGCCAACTGTCCACACAACTGCCTGCCACGTTAGCGTCCGTAAGGACTGTATAGTCAACATTCCTTTTTTTGCCTGTTTGTCATTTTGAAAAGAACATGATACCTCTTTCTCCCAATGTCCCTTTGAACCCAAATGAGTTGCATTGGGTTCGTAAAGATGAGGCCTACGCTCCCGTTCGATTTGAAGCGATTCCGAGAACTTTGAATTTTGAGCAAAATTTGATCCCCTGGATCACACCTCCCCATTGGAAAAAGACTATTTTCAATCTATCTGAAGATGAGGGTATAGGTCCCTCACCTTTCCAACCTCAATCCACTTTGATTTTCTTGGATTTGTACCTTTAAGACCAACTCGAAGATACTCCACATTTCCTCATTTTGAAGTTCCGATTCTCTTGTCAAGGATTGTGTCTTCATGCAGTTCTGTAAGATATTCTGGGGAAAAATCATCTATAGAAGGAATTTGAACATGCTCTCCTTGATCATCAATCAAAGGAGGCTCATACAATTTCAAATTATCAACATTAACAACTGCATACATTTGCATATAAGGAGGCAAATCTAAACGGAAGGCATTGTTACCAATCTTGTCGATAATCTTGAAAGGACCATATCGAATTGGTTTTAGTTTTTTACCTTCTCCTTTAAGCCTCTCCTTACTAATGTAAAGCCAAACTTCATCTCCAACTTGGAAACTGTGATCAACACGATGCTTGTCATGTCTCATCTTGTACTTGTCTTGAATCTTTTCTAACTTCTCTTGCACCATCTGATGTATCGACTGAATTTGTTCAATGAAATTTTCTTCCCTATCAATGTCATATTGACCATCAATAGCAATATCTTTCCCAAAGATAAAATCTAAAGGAGATTTGGGCAAATAGCCAAAACATGCTTCAAATGGCGACGTTTGAGTTGAAGAGTGCTTAGCTCGATTGTAAGCATGCTGAATGTAGTGTAAATGCTCATCCCAAAG
>ML794511.1:70482-90981 GCA_009831015.1 Picea engelmannii
TATTCAACTTGGTGTCCATATTATTCCAAAGTTTAGTCCAAAAGGCACTGAGAAACATATTATCCCTATCTAATATGACACCCCTTGTTATCCCAAAGTGAACCTAGATATTTTCAAAGAACATGTTTGCTTCTTCTTGTCCTTTGATGATATTTTTAAAAGGCATAATAATGCACATATTATTGAACCTATCAACTAACACAAAACAATAGTCATGTCCCTTCCTAGTTGTTGGAAAAACACCCCAAAAATCCATGGAGATGCTATCCCAAGGTCTAGTGGGTACAGGTAAGCGATGATATAAACCTTTCTTTTTGTTACTAGGTTTGCTGATACAACAAAGTATTCATCCTATAATAAATCTAGCTAAAGATTCTTGCATTATTGGTTAACACACATACCTCTACAAGTTGTAAGTTGTATTCCCAACAACAAATGTCTTTCAACCTTGGAGGTGCAAGCCTCTTTGATAAGATGTGATATTTCACCTTTAGCAACATAGATCGTTTCTATCTTGTAGAGCAATCCATTATAGAGATTATAATTATCCTTACCATCACCTTCTTCTACATGAATGTGGCCTTGTAGCTACTAAAACACCTCTTTGAAGTCCTCGTTTTTCATGTATTCCTCTTTTTATGCATCATGCATAAAAGGATCCATGTGCACAATAGTAACCAAAGATGTAATCTTGGATATGGGTAGCCTTGAAAGCATGTTTTCCAACATTTTATTGCTTTCCTTCTTATATTTTATGACTATATGAAACTATTTCAAATACCCCATCCACTTGTAGTGTATAGTTTGTTGAAGCTTACTTTGGGCCTACAAATATTTCATTTATAGCATCCCCAACCCCAACATGGGCCATGCCACACAAAACTCTTTTATTTGATACCATTTAATTACATAAAATGCTCTCGATATGACATAAATTCATTCCTAAGAACATAAATATACATGCATGATTGTAATAGAAAAACCTGTAACATATTCAACTCAATTAAATTCCAAACTCTGATACCATTTAATTTACTGATAATTCTCTGCATAAGAATAAAATTATGCAAACTAACAACAAATTTATACATGCAACATATACAAGAAAAACCCATAACAAAATACACACACACTTATATTTTGTAAAATGTCACTAACTTCTTGCATACCTCAGACTTTCCTCCCAACCATATACTTTTTTTCTCATAAATTCTTAGCAGTAGGTTACCCCTGAGATGGGGCTAAAACTCCACTAGGGAAAATGAATCCTAAGCCATATGTTGGACGCACCGACCATAATGAGAGGGGGGGATGAATCAATGTGAGGATATTTTTACAACTTCTTACAAAACTTTAGTTAGCCATCACCATTCACAACATCATTACTCATTACTTCTATTCACACTTAGTTGCTCGCATGTAAACATATCTCAATGACATATATTAACAATAAATAACCATGCACCATCACAAAAAAGAACTCAAAGAACACCAGATATATGTATGTGTTTCTTTTGTATTACATACTACAATCCTTGAGGTTTATCAACACCAAATGAAATGAGCACCAACTCAAAGATAGAATTGACTCTCAATGCAATACCTAGCCTGCAAATCTCAACACCAATTGAGAAGTGGAATCCAATCCTCAAGTACAAGACCCAACTTGTAGACTGAAAACAATCTGTCAAACTGTACCAATAGTATATACGAATACAAGTGCATCAAATATGCACAACACAACCTGTCACCTCAACCCATCTCATCAATCTCATCATCTAAATCTGATCTACTCACAAAGATCAATCATCAAGTTAAATCTCAATCATATGCACAATATCACCAAGTTAACCAATAAGATACCTCTAACAATACAACATAATATCCATAAACCAAATAATATAAACCCTTACACAAGAACATGTGCCAAAACCATACCTTTAATCCCATAGCAATCATCAAGACCTATACCGTACCATGCAACAATTGGAACAATTCCAATATGCAAATATGATGTCGTTACATAATTGCCAACTTTTTGCAACTACCAAATTTGTTACCACGATTTTGTTGTTGTGGTTCTACTGCCATGATTTTTCTACTGTGATTTTTCTATTGTGACTCTTTTGCCGCAATTTTTATGCCATGCTTTTTCTATCGCACTTATTCTGCTGCGATTTTTCTACTGCACTTTTTTTCCGCAAATTTTCTCTTCAATAATACCTGCCCAAATAACATTTCAGAAATGGATATTCAATATGATCAAATACCATTCACATAAGATACCCTTTCTCTCTTATTTATACTTCTCCAAGTAGCTTCCTCTAGGGGTTATCTTCTAACCAACTCACCTATGAGACATTCCTTGGTACTAACCATTCTTCAATCAATTTATATTTTCTGGATCCACTGCTATCCCTTCCTCTAAAATAATATGGCCCAAATGATGTATCTTCCTCTAATAAAATGAGCACTTGGTCAACTTTTCATACAATTGATGCTCCCTCAATACTTATAGCACCATCCTCAATTGTTTCTCATGATCTTCTTCAGACTTAGAGTAAATAAGTATGTCATCCAAAAATACAATGAAAAACTTATCTAAGTAATCTTTGAAAAATACCATTCATTAAACACATAAAGACAAATGGTGCATTTGACAACCAAAATGGAACCACTATAAACTTGTAATGGCCATACCTTATTCTGAATGTTGTCTTTTTTATTTCCTCTTATTTAATTCTCACCCAATGATAGTTGCATTTGAGGTCAATCTTGGAGAATATATTTGCATTCTTTAGTTGATAAAAAAGATCATCTATCCTTTCCAAATGATACTTTTTCTTCATCGTCACCTTATTTAGCTGCCTGAAGTCAATGCAAAGCCTCAAGGTACCATCCTTATTTTTCAAAAACAACATTGGGGCACCCCAAGGTGAAACACTTGTGCGTACATAACCCTTCTTAAAAAATCTCCTCAAGCTACAATTGTAATTCTTTCAACTATGGTGTAATCATCCTATAAGGAGTCTTGGATACTAGGGATACTCCAAGCATCATATTTATAGAGAAAACACTATCTCTTTTGGGTGGAAACCTTGTTATTTCTATAAATACATCCTCAAATTATTTTAGGACAACATAATACTCAATGTTTGTTACTTTATCCTTATTTGTCCCTTCCATATGCGTTGCAAAAATTTGTCACCCTTTCCTGAAGCTTTTCTTCCACTGCAAGGATAAACTTCTTTGATAGTTACTGCCCTTGGAATACCTTGACCTATTCTCAAGTTCCCTTCCTCATCCAAGAAAGTAAAATCCTTTTTATAATAGTCTAGGCCAACATGATTCTTGTCCAACCAATCCATACCAATTAGGAAATCGTATGAGTCCAAAGGTATGATACTCAAATATTCCCTTGTACTCAGTCCATTCATGTCCATTGGACATTCTTTAACCATCTCATTAATTTTTCTTTTAGATCCTATAGTGAGTTTCACCAACCAAGGTTTCCTAAGATTGATTCTTGGCAATTGAAATATTTACACCATTTTAGGATCTAGATAATTATGACTAGCTCCTGAATCAATTAAAATAACAATGGGTTGGTTGCTAATCTTAACTTCCACTTCAATCATGTGAGACTAAAACTCAATTTGTTTGTTATCCAGGGCTGCATAGATCCTTGGCATGCTTCTTCCCATGTATTCAACTACATCAGCCCATTGTACATTGTGAATAGTCCTCACATTTTCACCCATATGAGGGAAATCTCTATACATGTGATCTCCCTCAAAACCCCAATATTTCATAGGCTACTAACTTGGTATTTTCCCCATTGTTTCTGTCATTCCGGGATCCTTAGAAGCTGGTTCTCCCTAAGAATTATTTCTAAAGAATGGTGTCTTGGTCCCCTTCTTCCTCTGCTCCATATTTATTTTCTTCTTGTATTCTCAATCCTTTTGGAAATTTGGTCTTCATCTATGATGATCATAGAGACACTTGGCTCTCCTAATTGTTTTATCCAATTTCTTGAGATAATCATATTGTATTTTATCATAGAAAAATGATGGCAACCCACTTAGGTACCTATGAATCTTGACCTATTCATCCTTGATTAACTCCACATATTTCAATATCTCTAAAAATATTCTTTCATACTCATCCATGGTCATACGACCAAGCTTGATTTCAAAGAAATCCTTCTATTATCACAAAGAGTTGTGGGGGGAATTGAAAGTCGTTTTAGTCTTTTTCTTTGGATCTTGTGGTTGTGTCCTGAGTCGAGTTTTAGTCATCATGACAAGGAGTGTTAGTTTTCATCAGTCACATCCTTCTAATCACCATCATCAACTTGACATTTTAGTTCCATAAGCTATGTGAAGTATCTCTAGTTTTTATTTTACCCATTCATGATGTCAAATCGGTTTGTGGTTTGAGTGTTGCCAACTCACTAGGAGAGTTCACAGTGCACTCAAAGTACCCCATTCATTCAAAATAATCATTTACTTATGAAATGACATGGGGTTTTTATATTTTTCAAGGTTTATCTCTAACAACTTATAGGGATCATTATTTGGATATCCTAACTATTTCCTTGAAGCACTCAAAATCAAATTTTGGACCAGGCACTGCAAACTGTGACTAGCGCTGCAAACTTTTCTATGAACTGGTTGCAAAGGATAGTTGGTGGTTAGACCACTTGTAGGTGTCCCTGTGAAAATATGAAGGTATACACATTTAGCTCCAAGTTACTAGGTACTCTATGAAATTTTCCACCTTGCTTTAAGGTATGGAAAGGGTTGAGTGGTTGTTTCTCTTTGTGGCACTGTGAATTGATGATTCGCACTACAAACTATTTTGGATGAGGGTTGGAGGTTAGGAAGCTTGCAAACATCTGGGGTGAAAATGTGAAATTACTAGCATCAACCTCATAGACATTAGGTACTCGATGAGATTTGTTTTCTTGTTTGGAGGTCAGGAAAGGAGTGTGGCCTCTTTTTTTCTCTTGGCATTGCAAAATCGCTGATAGAGGCGTTGCGAACTCATTTCTTGTAGCAGATGCATCTAAAGATTTGATAATAACTTCAAAAAAGTAATGTGGGTTTTTTCTGAATTTTTTTAAGGAGGATAATGATAATTCCATTGAGTTTCTGTCCAAATTTCAGCTTGACCCAATTTGGAATTAGAGCGATATAATTAAAACACCAGTGCACTGCAAGTGGCGCTGCAAACTCTTTGTTTTGCATAGTTGTTGGATATTCACCTTGTTTGACGGTTTCCACCTGTCAAGGAGGGTTAAACCGACTTCTCAGTGAAAATTTATATGATAAGGGACACCTGTACCTAAGTTTTAGCTCCATTAAAGACCTCATGTAGTGAGTTGGAAACAATTTATTAATGACTTCCAACAATTTCCTGAAAATTAGCAGTTTGTTGGATTCTTGTCTCTTTGACTGTTTCCACCTATCTCCAAGGTCTAGAATCCTATGCAAGAGGGGGAATTAGAATTTTAAAGATGTCATTGAAAGCCTAGGATATAAGAGAGGCATTAGAAATCATTCAAGGGGTTGGAATGAATCTACATAGGCTCATATTGTACACTGTTAGACAACAATGTTTTTCTCTGGTTGTATGTATCAAGACTTGAGATATTTTTTGGATAATAGAAGTCTATGTTTATTTCATCTCATTTATTCTCTGATTCTGGTTGAATTCTATTGAAGGTTTTAATAGACTATCTTGTGTTTTATTTCAGTTGATGATCAATTGTGATAAATTTGCAAACTTATCAGAATTTCTATTTCTTTGATTACATAAGGTTCTTGTTTTCAGAGTTTCATTCTCACTTGTGTGTCACTACTTGCTATATATGATAGGCATGATTCAATCTTGTTTTAAGTCTTCCATTTTTATATCTAAACTTGAACTAAAGTTATTCAAAACCCCATTTTCTTGTATGTATTGCATAGAGTAAAACTGTGAGTGATATCACCTTTCGAGTTTTCCTCATTCATTTTCCATCACTTTACAAATCAATATTTTTAACTTTGATGGGTATTGGGTTTACACTCTTAGCATACAGAGTGTGACTCCCATGTGCTAACACCTTCATATTCCTATCATAAGATTTCTTGGTTAAGTACTTCTTTTGAAAATATCTCTTGAACTCCCTCCAATTAATCTTCTTCTTATCAATGTGTTACACTTGCAGAAACTGGTCCCACCACATTGATGTTTTTCCTTTGAGCTAGTAGATTGCAATTCTCCCTTTTGTCTGTGCAGAGTAATAATGCAACTAAAAGTACTTCCTCATGCCCAACAATCAAGTTTCTATATCCTCATTGTTGGTCCTTGGGTATGGATTAAGAAATAAAGAGAAGAAAAAGTAAAAGAAAAGATGAAGTGCGAACTGCGCAGAAGGCACATTGACTGAGATTGGGTCGAACTAGTCAAAGAAGAAGAAAAGAAGGAAAGAAGTAAGGGAAAATGAGCTGATGGATGAGAATATCAAGGAGACCTAATCAACAAGGAAGATGGATCGTGGACAACTCAGCAAGCAGAAAAATCCACCAATGGATGCTTTGGAGCACCTCGCAGGAAAGAAGGAAAGACATGCTGGTGAAGCCCAGAAAATGTGGGTCAAAGTGGACCTAGGGTTTTGGTATTTAGGGTTTTTACACCTAGGTTTTGACCTAAGGTTGTCTGAGAGTCATTGTAATGTATAAATAAAGATCGAGAGGAGTGGGGAAAGGTTCATTCGAGGTGGATTATTGTTGTTATTGGCTAGAGTTGTGTTGTGAGATCGAATGAGTATTGTTGTAAGAGAGAGAAGTGTTGTGTGTGAGAGCACTCTAGTATTGTAAGATATTCATCTAGGTGTGAAGATCAACCTTCCAGCTGGGAGTGCAGGGAGGGGAGAGAATAACAGAAAGAGAGAGAGATCTGCAAGTAAGAGCACAGATAGAACTGTATGTTTTCATATAATATCAAGAAAAAAATTTATGTGGATGTATCCTCAGAGAGAGAGTGAACCACACATATCTTGTTGTTCTATGTGATTGATGTTGTGTTATTTTTCCTTCTGTTATTCTATTATTTCATCATTGTGTTAGATCTGAGATATAGCTCATGCAGTAGGCTAAAAGGAGATAAATAATAACTAGGTTGTTGTGTGTTGTTGCCTTGGATCCACTTTGTATTTCCTTTGGTTGTAGACACCTATGTCCTGCAACCCCCTATTTCTACTTCAGGTTAGACTTCATCTGCTTTGTAGGTGTTTTCAAAAGGGCCAATAGTTAGGGCTTGTTGGTGCATTGTTAGAGTTGAACCTTGAGTCCGCCCCTGTGCCAAAAAATGGTTCCATTTCCGAGACCAGGATCTTCTTGAGGGAATGTCAAGGTGGTTTCCATCAAAGACAAAGGTTTAGAAGTGGATAGAAGAACAAGAAAAGGACTTCGATGAATCCAAGAACAAGAACCCTAATCTTATTATAGATGATTGGTTGGGAAGGTATATCTTTTCTGATATACATGAGATTTTAATTGGAGGAATTCATAAGGAGATATACGAGTGGTTAGATAGATTAGCAGATACCCAGTTTGTTGTCAGATATAGACCATTTGTGGTTTGGAAATCAGTGTTGATCAAGAAGGTCAAGAGATTTGATAACGCTGTGTCAAGAGAAGTAGATCACTGGTTCGATAGTACCATTGGAGGGTACATCACCGAGTTTTCTATTGACAAAGTAGAGTCATATAGCCAAGCAAAGAGATATTTCTTTAAAGGACCTAGAGGAAATTTTTTACACTTTTTAAAGTTGAAGATCAAGATTCTATTGCATGAGAAGAACATCTTGAAGATACAATAATTGGTCGTATTGAAAAGCTAATGTTCAAGAATTCATACAACAACAACGATACATAGGTTGGACATATGCGCAGTGGGAGAACCTTCAGAGAGGTTCCTCTGGTGAACCTATTTGAGCAGAGCCATGAACCACTAGCACATGACAAAGGGTTTTATAATGGATAATAAGAAGAGTTATTGATTGAGGAACATTTAGGATCTGTTGGTCGAAAGGAAGAGAAGACTGTAGAACCTTGCCGGGAAGAATTAAAAACTTCAGGAACTGTGCAGACTGTTGAGGTAAGTACTATTACTCATCATGTTGTTTTAGCAGTGTTAAGTAACCAGAGTATTTAAAGTTATCAAAGAAATCAGAGCACTGTTACTTCGAGTTCAGGACATACTCAGTCAGGAAACCTAGGAAGATCTATGGCAGATGAAATGAGCCTACCTATCTTTAGGGGAGACAGATCAGAAGATCCTAATCATCACTGGTTTTTATGTGAGACTGTATGGAGTACTAAGAAAGTCAATGATGAAGCAATTAAGAGGGATCAGTTTAGTACTACCTTGAGAGGCCGTGCACTGAGCTGGTACATGAAGTTTGTTAATGGAGTTGCACAACCTAAACCACTGAATTAGATCAAGACTGCATTGAGTGCAAAGTTCACAAAACCCAAGTTGGAGTCATAATGCATTACAGAACTGAAATAAATCAAGCAGAAAGTAGTTGAACCTATTTGGGAGTTCGATAAGACGTTTAAGACCTTAACAGACCGTTTGTGTTTTCAGATCCCATATGAGTATAACAAGGAATGGTTCATTTCTTCCCTCTTACCACACATCAAAGTCCCTCTGATGTAGCATAAGGTTGCTTCACAGGCTGAGGCGTTGGATATCACCATGAGACTAGAATAAGCCCCTATGGGAGAATCCATCTTAGGTATGAGTCAAATTTTGAGTCAACTAACTAGATTATCTCTATAGGTCGAAGATATAAAGAAAGACAGGGGAAAAGATAAAAGAGAAGACATCTAGTGTATCAAATGCAAGTCAGAAGGCCATTATAAGGAGCAATGTCCCCTATTTCATGAATACTTTGCCTCCAGAGCTCTGAGCCCTTTGAAACAGGTTAATCGACCTTGGTGCGAGGTATGTAGAAATAGACATCACCCTGGTGAATGATATTACATGCAAAAATATGTTCAGACACCTACAAATATTTACTACACATTCTGTAAATCTGTGGGGCATGATGAGAATGATTGTAGGAATTTTGACCTCTTGCATGAAAGGGCAAGGGATACATATAGGATTCAAGGAGAGATGCAACAAGAGGGAAATACTATGTAGTTTAATTCCCTAGGAAGAGGAAACTTCAACCCTTGTGGTGGATTCCAAGAAAGAGGATGAGGAGGAGGCATGGGTCGAGGTTGAGGTCAGATCATTTGTTATAACTGCACACTGTCAAATCACTTGGCAAGGGACTTCTAGAACCCTTATATCATTTGCAGCTATCGCAGCTCATTTGAACATGTCATTGAAGATTGTCCCGTGCTGTTAGCCAAACTTCAGGAGAGATGAGGAGGAAACCAACAAGTACAACTAATCTCAGTAGAAGCTCATGGAGAGGATCCAAGAGTTGTTGTTATCACTAGAGGAGGTGTTGTTACAGGAGAAGACATAGTGACCCCAGGAAAAACTACAGAAGAATCCAGGGTCATAAGAGCTGCAGAGAAGACACAAGTGTTTGACCCAAGGAAAGAAAAGAAGATATTTGAAGAGGCAAGAAAATAATTTGGAAGAGATCAAGCTTCTTCATCAAAAACACAAATAGAAGTGAGACAATGTGGAATTCCTCTGGCATTCGATCAGTCTGGTTCGCCGAGAGAAGGAAAAGAGGTAAGAAATCTTATGGAATTCTTATGTACTTGCATTAATTTGGTTAAGGATGAAAGAGTTGTACAAGAACTACAAAATTTGATCAGACAATATGAGATAGGTAGGATAGATCCCCCGCTAAATAAAGTAGTACATCAAGTATCCATAAAGAGAAGAAAAAATAAGTAACTGCACCTTAATGCTCAGATTAGAGATTATGATATAGACTATGTGGTCCTCGACTTAGGGTCAGAAGTCAATGTTATGATGACGCATACCTGGGCACTGATGGGAAAACCTAAGTTGATTTATTCCCCTATGTTATAGGACTAATCGGTAGGTGCGGACACTAACAGATCTCCCTAGATGCAGCTGTATCTAGAACAAAACAGGACAGGACATGACTCTTTCCCTAAGTTTTGACCATTGAATTAACTAGTAGGAAGGAACAAGTAACATACCTTTATATCGCTTCCTAGGGTCTTTGTTTCTCCCGCTTTGCTCCGGTGCTCTTGTGAGGTCAAGACTAAGACAACACAAACCAACCAAAGTGAAGATAGAAAAATATATTCAACAATCAACTTATGTGTATGATAAAGGAATTACACAATAAAGTGAGAATAGCTTTATGGGAAAGGGACATGCCACTGTATCATATTGATTGAAAGTAAAGATTACAACCTGATCGCCTTGATGTTGAAAGCTTCCTTTCGATGGCTCTTGGCTCCAACACACACACTTGCTCAATCCTTGTATGAAGAATATCAAAACCTCTTGATAGACTTGCTGGAGTCTTCAAGCTACTGTTCAAGCTAAGTCCTTCACACAATTCTTTCACCAATTCTCCAATGAATCTTACTTAACCTTTTCCATCAGAATTCCCTCAATATATAGGAGAGAATGAGTTAGTTACTTAGATAAGAATGATCCCACAATATCAGGGAATCCAATACAAGGATAACCATTTGAATGCCAACCCATCCTTCTAGAAGATTCCCTTCTAGAAACATCGATATTCATCTTTTTCCATGCTTTAGGAAGAGTTCGCACCCTAGATATTCAACACAGTGCGAGAATTTCACACCCCATCTTAAAGAAGCCTGCGAGAATCAAGCATTCTCGCACCCTGGGATTCTAGCAGCTTGCGAACCCTCTTCAAAAATGAGTTTTCTGGGAAGAGATGAAAGTAACTTTTCTCAAGAGAAATTTCTTATGAAGAGCTTGAGTACACCATCATCAATACATCATCATGACGACCAAAATCATGGGTAACATAATTCCCCCCAAAGTATGAGGTTGGAACCAGTGACAGTCGAAAGACTTTGTAAGCTGCATGTGTGTGTCATAAACTAGGAGCACACCTAATCGAAAACCTGTGAACAACCAAGCATCTGCAAAATATCACATATATTAATTCTGAGGTAGGCATTCCCATACTCAGATCATAGACTGATGACATTGTAGACATAGGTCATGGCCACCAATCATACACTGTGGATCCATGCCGTCAAAATATAACATAGCCACCATGAATACACTGTGGATCAATGTGAGAAATTTCAAATTAAGACGACATAGCCACGAGACCTACACAGTGGATCTATGTGTCACAAATTATACAGAATCCATTGCAACCTGGACAAAAGGACAATATCCAGGGTCTTCAATCTCGTCGCTCAAAAGTATGAATCTAACCATGTGATTACATGTGTTGAAGTCGAACATGGCAGAAACCACTTGATTACAGGTCATTGATGAAACTGTTAACAAGTGCGAGGGAAATCACCATTGATGTCAATGACTCCCAAGGTACTCTAGTACAATCCATCGAGTGTGAATAATGAGTTGAAGTCAAACATCCTATGGAATCTTTCGATCAGCGATCAATGATAGAAATCCACTATCGAAAGTGAGGAACCCTGCCATTGAGGCATGCAAGCTCCAAGGTACCAAATAATTTCTAAGTCTTGATTCCGGATAATGAGCAGAAATCGACGGAACAAAACTTGTCACAGGAGGGCCTTGATGTATCCCCCATCAATTACACGAAATGAGTAACACATTTTGAAGGTGAAACAGAGTATGGTGTAAATTGGACTGGACACAGGGAAGGTCAACACAGAGAGAATGGACAACTATAGATGGCCAACTCAATATAGGTTTTAGATGGACTTCTCTTGAACATATGAATGACACGACCAATGATTTGGCAGCATTGACTCAAAGATGACACAGGGAATGACCTTGTAGAAAATTGAATGAGAGACAAATGAATTTCCCAAACCAGCTTCAAATGATGAATAGGGGGTGTCATGTTCAAGAGTGACACTTACTGCCAATCAATAAGAAGATGAAAACATATCCCTTTCCCAAATTCCCCCCCACCATTTTTGGCGAGTACCTCTTTATTTTTACGCAAGCTTGAGGAGGATAGCATATGCTTGTTGATATAAGATTATCCTTCAGATAAGTCCTTCGGAGTATGTTTAACGAACCCTAAGAAGGAGTGGTTCGGTCCCATTATGGGTATGTCGATGTTTGTTTAATGAGTCCAAAGATAGAAAACTCGAAGGTTTTTCATGATTATAGAGTCTGGAAAAACACTTAAAAGAGAACTCTCTCAGTTCCTTTTTCATCAAATAGTCTGGATGAGACCGAAAAAGAGATAAATTATCGCTCACCAGATGCTTACTTCAAATACTTTATCGAGCGTGAAAATAGCAAGGTCGTTCGGTTATCTTTTCATGTTTAGAGAGTCTGAAAAGAGCTTAAAGAGGACTCCAGGGGGGTTCCTTTTTTGTAGAACCTTGTTGAGCCCTAAAAAGTGATAAAAGTATGCTCGATCGCGTTCTTATGTATTTTCGAGTGCAAGAACGGACAAAGACCATGCTCGAGGTTTTATACAAAAACCATAAAAAAAAATCAAAACACGCGATGATAAAGAGAAAATATGTCCGCGTCTTTGTTTAGGAACATCCAAGTCATTACACCTACAAAAGTTACACACAAAATGACATTAGGGATTAGGGTTTAATAGATACATATTCATAAAAAAACAAATGACATAGTAAAATTAAATAAAAAGGAGTAAATACTCTTTTTACCATATAATTTTTACCTTTCCACTATTTGAGCTCAAAAACCCCTCTTTTACCCTCAAAGTTCAGCGTCAGATTGTGGGAGTTACGAGCATCCATTCAACGAGTCATCAGTGACAGTGAGGTAGGCTCTTTGTGCTTTACACTTTCATGGTTTAATTTTGCATTTCCATGGGTTAAAAATCCATTTTTGAATTGATTTAGTGAGCCCTACTTGTGCGTTGCCATTCTCGCAGGTGGGCTACACGGGACCTGCGAGAATGGGGCATTCTTGTAGGCGAGCCCATAGTAGCCTGTGAGGTTCTTGCACTGTTCACAAAGGGCACCTGCGAGAACCGTAAAGCTCAAATTTTTAAAAAAAAATTTACCCAATGAAAGAGAACCAAATCATGAAAAAAGTTGCTAATCTTCTTTTTGTGTTCCTTATGTAGATAATTGGCCATCAAAATGGTTCTTGAATGGCATGAAAGGGAGCACGAAGAAGACAATGCAATTGCTAGAAATCATCCACCTACTATTTCTTCTTTGAGAGATTGTGGCCTCTTGAAGTACTTTCGTATCCCGGGCATGAGGGCCCAAGTTAGGTTATTAGAGTACCTGGTGCATATGTGGGATCCCGATCAGCAGGTATTTCATGTGGGGGTCCACACACTGTCCTTAGACATTGAGGACATTTACTTTTTGACTGGATTATCATGGCAGGGGTACTATCTGAGCCTGACTAGTAGTAGAGGTGGTGGGCTACCCATGAGTGAGTACTGTCATTTACACTGTGTTCCCGAGGCAGAGAGAAAGAAAGGAAAAGTAGCTATTTCGGGGGTACAAGATTTGACCCTCCATACTATCCTATTCACTATAGCTCAGATGGATGGGAGTTCTGCTCCTCACATGGCATTACAGAGTTACTTCCAGTATGCTATTGAGTGTACTGAACCTCAGGTTTTCAATTGGGCAGATGCAATGCTTCATAGCGTAAAAATACAGTTGACCAAATGAAGACGATGCAACCTGAAACAATTCAGGTATGGATCTTTGCTAGTGTCCTTCTTCCTTGAGAGGGTTCCCTTACTGAGGCTGCAGGTTGAGTGGAATTTACCGGCTCCCAGGGATCCAAGGATGCTGAGATGGTGTCAGCTTATGGCCTGGCACATAGCTGGACCGATCATCAAGTATGATGATACATTCTTTGACTGGATTCAACCACAAATGTTGATGATTGACGACTATGCTTATGCTGGGTTGGATTTCCAAGGAGATCCGGACTTAGTACGACCATAGGATGCTCAGTGGGGGGAACTTGGTAAGAAGCACACACATTTTTCTTTTTGAATGTTTTTGTGGATTTTTATCATATTCAAATTTTTTATATGTTCATCAAAGACTAAATACAAAATTCATTTTTGATGACACAGATGTTGGACCTTACAGACCTCCTAGTACTTCTCCCATTCAGCGGCGAGGAGAGGTGGCGCTCGTGCCACAATATGCTGAGGATTATCAAGTAGTGGAATAAAACCTGGAGGGCTTGACCCTAGATATTCCAGACATGTCTCTGGAAGAGGTTCCATGATGTGATCAACATCATACTGTAGGAGTGTCAGGGTCCATGAGTCCACTGCTCCGTAGGGTTGCTCGGGCAGTCATGTGTTACCATGAACGTCATCCATGATGTCACTTTGTAGAAGCTATGAGCTTCATATTTTGACATTTTGGTCTTCAGACAAACTTTTTGTAAAAAACTCTTTTGATCGTTATATATATACAGACGACTTCTACCGGTTTATCACGTGTTGTGTGAAAATTGATGTGATTGATTTATAAATGATTCAAATGTCTGTCTAATACATAATTAGCCAATGCATCTATTAATGTATTTAGACATCTAGGAATATTTTGATATTCAATGTAATCAAAATAATGCTCCAAGAGGTGAATTCGTAAATACACCCGTAACAAAGTAGGACTTCAAATAGTGTAGACATTACTTAACTATAGTACTACAAGCTCTGAATCGAGTTGCACAACCAAATGATGAATTCCAAGCAAGATAGCATCAACCAATAATTCAATAATGGCACTATACTCTGCAATGTTGTTGGTCGCACGACCGAGACACACACCTCGTAAAGAGACAAGTTTGTTTGTAGGGGTGTAAATTGCCCACGTAGCGGAAGCAAGGTTCTGAGTACTATGGCTAGCGCCATCAACGAAGCCAATATAGGGTAGTGAATACTCCGACATCTGGAAATCAAACACAATGTCACATAAGGGCAGAGACCAGATAACGACAAAAGCAAACTATAGTAACACACAAGAAGTATAATACAATAAAAATACAATTACTAGTGCACAAATGATTTTATGCATAGTACTTCTTCAAGTACAACCCATTCCTGGGTTCACTCAAAGGGATACCATCATAATCTACTAACTCATAAGCTCCTTTTTCCAAAACTTGTCGGATGATATAAGGACCTCACCACATGGGTTTGAATTTCCCAGCTCCTAACATATCTTGATCTTTTTCATAGAGAAGAATAAGATCACCTTCAGAGAAAATGTGAGGCTTAACATGCTTGTCGTATTGGGCCTTGACACACTTTTTCTGAGCTTCTATGACTAGGGTGGCA
This sequence comes from Picea engelmannii, assembly GCA_009831015.1. NCBI lineage: Eukaryota > Viridiplantae > Streptophyta > Pinopsida > Pinales > Pinaceae > Picea > Picea engelmannii. The sequence goes on from ML794511.1 coordinate 85,940, forward strand.
TCGCATCGAGTTTCATCCAATCACATAAGATACAATAGACATTCTTCCTAGTTTTAAAGAGGGTATCTCACATTCAATCGAGAGAATGGATTCCACACCATAGACTAAACAGAAAGGTGTAAACCCAGTAGCGGACTTGATGGATGTCCGGTAAGCCCACAATGCCGAAAATAACATTGTGTGCCAACTTGTTTTATGAATCCCTATCATTTGTCGGTGCATAGTTATGAGAAATTTGTTAATTGCTTCGACCTGGCCATTGGCTTGTGGGTAATAGGGCGTTGAGTTATCATGGCGAAGACCCAACTTCTTAGTAAGTTTGGACATCATAAAATTCCTAAAGTGGCTATCGTGATCGGTGACGATAGCTTGGGGAACACCAAAACGAGCTATGACGTGATTGAAAATGAACAATGTTGCGGTCTTTCCAGTGTTGGAAAATGTTGACATCACCTCGACCCATTTCGTAAAGTAATCAACGGCTACAATAATGTAACCATGTCCCCTGGCCGAGTGAGGGTGACAGGTCATGGAATTGATGCCCCATTTCACAAAGGGACCAACCGATACCACAGGGTGAAGAGGAGCAGGATGTGACCGTATCTTTTGATTATAGGTCTGGAAAGCATGACATTTCTGAATTAAGATTATGCAGTCATTAAATAACGAAGGCCAAAAATACCCTGCTTGTAAGATCTTCTGGGCAGTAGCATACCCAGACATATGACCACCACATGCACCAGAATGGCAGTCATTCAGAGATTTCTCGGCTTCGTCAAATGTTAGGCAATGTCTAAAAACAGAGTCAATCCCCCGACGATAAAGAGTATCCCCGAGAATAATGTATTGACAAGCTGGATAGCATATTCGACGTCGTTCAGTACTGGACAAAGTTGGTCGGAAAGTCTGGGTTTGGAGATATATAATGATATCCCCATACCAAAGATCATTAGTGCTAATAAGGAAAAGAGATTCATCGGGTAATGAATCAACTGCTACATTTTCTATTGTAGAATGGGGAAAGTCGCATATCAACTCAACAAAAACTAAGGAATTCTTAGACTTGGCACGTTCGAATTCCAAGTCAAACTCCTGGAGTATCACAATCCATTTGGAGTATTTTCCCCCTAGAAATTGACATGTCAGAATGTGTTTCATAGGGTTGCAATGAGAAATCACCGTAGTCTTGCATGATAGGATATAGTGCCTAAATCACTGGATGGCTTGAAAGATAGCCAAGGCCAGTTTTTCAACATGGAAATACTTGATTTCAATGGGCGTGAGACTTCGACTCAAGTAGTAGATAACATGTTTGTCGTTAGCATCATCCTCTTGAACGAGAACCATACCAATAGTGTACTCCGAGGAAACAAGATAAAGGAAATAATCGTGATTGTAATCAGGAGGAAAAAGAAGCAGAGCATGCATTAGGGAAAAATTTCAAAGCCTCAAAAGCATTGTTAGTGATGGCATCCCAGACGAACTCAGAATCTTTCTTTAATAGCCGCGTAAATCCACGAGTTATCTCGGCGTAATTTGGGATAAAATGATGAAGAAAGTTCGCTTTCCCCTGCAAACTTTGCAACTAGTGAAGTGTAGAAGGAGGAGGGAGATTAAGGATCAACTCAACCTTTAAAGGATCCACTCGAATCCCTTGATGCGAAACGATAAAACCTAGAAGACGGTTGGATTCTACACAAAAAATGCACTTGTGAGGATTCAAACGTATACAGTAGAACCGACAGCGAATGAAAATGGCATGGAGGTGGGATGGGTGATCGACTCTGCGCATTGAATGAGTGGGTAAATCGTCCAAATAGGGTTGAACGATGTGCTTGATATCATGGAAAGCATAAGACATAGCACGCTGAAAAGTTGCGCCAGCATTCTTGAGACCGAAAGGAAGTTTCTGATAGGAAAAAGTACCCTAAGGACAAATAAAAGCAGTCTTATGTTGATCCTTGGGAACAATGTTGATTTTATTATATCTAGAGAAACCATCCATGAGAGAGAAGATTTCACTTCTGGCGCAGTCATCGACAATCTGATCGACAAAGGGGGTAGGAAGTTGTCCTTGGGACAAGCTTTGTTGATATCCCTATAATCAACGTATACACAAATGGTGCCTTGTTTCTTATCAATCGAGACAAGATTGAAAACCCAGTCTGTAAGAGCCACCGGATAAATAAAGTCAGCTTTAAGAAGTTTCTCGACTTCGAGCTTTATAGCAGCCGCTTTATGGGGGTGAACTGGAAAAAGGCGTTTCCAGATGGTTTTAGCGTCAGGATATGTCTTGATCTCATGTATCACAATCTTAGGGTCGATACCCGACATTTCTTCATAGCTCCAGGTGAATATGTCACAAAACTCTTTGAAAAGGGGTGTATAGGTGACTATTTCATCAGGGGAACATGAAGCTCCAATATGGACATTTTCGACAATTCCAGGTTTGATGGATATGTCAATGGGAATAGTGGGCGAGATATTACTTAAGTTCCCTTCGGAAAACACATCATGTGTAGACTCGGGAATGGTCAAAATGACGACAACAGTCGACGGGGTCGAAATCCGTTGGTAGTTCTCAAGAGTAGGTTGCTCCAGAAAGAGGATGGAATGATGATACCCATCATCCCAAGGGGTGTCCTCCATGACGGACATGATCAGCTCGTCAGTGGAAAAAATAACATGAAAAGGATCGGGAGACAACTCACCAAGAGAGGGGGTAGAAGGTGTTGCCGATTGAATGGCCTGATAGGCGGATTCAACTGGACTTAACGACATTTCGTCACCGAAACGAAGATGATCTCTAGGGTCAAGGACTATCCAGGGGTCGTGAGATGCAGGAAGTGTGTGAGGCAAGGTGGAGATCATGTTGATAGAAGAAAAAAACGAGCGTGGAACATCAGGTGGTGGAATGGGGGAAGTACCCATTAACGAAGAGTCCTTGAGAAGGCCTACACCGACGTTCTCATAACCCGGTGGGGTTTTAGTGATAAATGGTACGTTTCCAGTACGGGTATTGGAATTGAAGAAGGCTAGTTGGTCGACAGTGACAACCTTACCTTGATGTGGGAAACGTACCACATGAAAAGGGTTGACACAATCGTGCGCATGGAATCGATCCGACTGCGGCCAAGCATAAGATTATAATCAAGGGGAGCGTCAAAGACTTCCACTTCGACTTGGACCATTTTACCTTCTAACGTGATGGGAAACAAAGGAAGAACACCGTGGGGCTTAAAATCGGATCCATTGAAGGCTTTAAGAGTGTTCTGGGATTCATTCAAAGAAGGAGAGCCAATGGCTTTCCAACAAGCAAGAGACATAACACATGTCGAGGCACCCTCGTCGATAACGGTTTGGAAATTTTTTTTGTCAGAGACATCCACTTGGATCTGGAACGCAAGTTGAGGGCGTAACCTTGGAATGTGATCTTCCAAGTCAAAGATTATTAAATTTGTATCCGTCGGGTCAATTCCACCGATAGCTCTCAACAGTGCCTTCTGTTGTGCAGGAAAAGTTTGAAGGACTTCAAGGGCTGACATCGCAGAAGGTGCTTGGGCTAGATCTTCAACAATGATGTAGTTCTGGGCCGCATGAGCATGAGGATTGAAAGCCAATTTCCGAATGAAACCCTTTGGCGGGGGTCACAGAACTGTGTCGAGGCTCGGTCATTCGAGATGAAGAGGACCATTGGTAGGTGGAGTCATGGGAGAGGGTTGTACCAAAGAAGGAGGTAAATCGTCAACCTTCTCCTTAGAGGGAGAATAATATTTGGCTTGAGTAGTGAGTGTAACATTGTTCTTCTTAGAATCGCCAGTACACATCAAAACATAGGAGGTGTTAGAAGATGAGGGTTGGTCATGGGTGACCAATTGAGCCTGTTGTTGAGACGGGAAGTGTTGGGACAAGACAGCCGGTGCAGGTGGTTTTGGATCTCCTTGAAGGAACTTAGTGACCTCGGCACATCGTGGACAATCCTTCGTGTAGTGATCATCACCACAGATAAGACAAGGGTATCATGGTTTGCGCTTATCCCAATCGTGAATAGGGGTAGTTTTGGTTTGCTCTGCTGGAGAATTATTTTTTCCCTCCTTATTCTTACCTCTCCCCTTTTTAGATTTTTTTTTACCGGCTGGGGTAGATTGGACTGCATTTACCTTAGAAGTCTTGTCGGTGGGAGGGGCAGGAGACGAAGCATTTTGAACATTACAAGAAGTAGATTTAGGGTTGGTGCTTGAGGCGAAATGTGGTTGGGCCTGGGTAGAGCCAATCACACTTTCAGCTGCATGCGAGGCAGCTGGAGTAGTTGAAGTGCTAGAAGTATTAGGAAGAGGTAAGTCAGGTAGTAAATCATAAAGGGTTCCCGTTTGTGAGTAAACGAGGTCAAGATATTGAGCACGACTTATAGCCTTCTCTTCTGTGACTACACCACCCATGGCAATGTCCTGACTGATGTTGTTCACAAATGATTTTGTGAACCACTCTGAAAATTGACAACCACAGTAGGATATTGATTGAAAGTAAAGATTACAACCTGATCACCTTGTGTTAACGATAAATCTTGTCCCTGGTTCGAGAAGCATGCGGGTCTGCAAGTTGCACGTAGTGCTCAAGCGCAGCTCGGGAGAATTCTTGTTTTCCTCCAAGTATCAAATCAAGCGAGCGTGCTAAGTCTTGCTATTGACGGACGAGATCCGTCCGCAAAGAAAATCAACAGTCATCGGGGTGTCAGAGTTGCCCATCTACTCGACATTTAGCAGCAGAGAAGTCTCTTTTCTTTAAAGGATGAATACAGGTCATCCGATCCAGAGGCACGTGGCGAGAGATCCCACAGAGTCGGGGGTCACGGAACTAAAAGTCCCGAGCACATGGCAACAAAAATCCCGATATCCCGATGCCCGATTTCCTGATATCGGGGGCAGTTTTTGATAGTGGAAGACAGGTGGCAGACTATGCACCAAGGAGCTGACCGTCAACACGTCAACGGCCATAAGCCATCAGGTTTCGGGAAATCACAAGTCTAGTGGACACAAACATCG
>ML794511.1:93398-171787 GCA_009831015.1 Picea engelmannii
GGCCACTCATTCTATGACCCTGTTAGCAAATACATGGAGTGGCATTTCCTTCATGCCTTGGAGCTGCCCACCTTCATCTTCATGGCATCCCTCAAACATGAATCAAAGGATGTATCCATTCTGAGCTCCTGGTTACATCGACTATTATCCATCATTAACAGAAGGAAGGAGCTTCTATTCAGGAAATGGCTTGGATGGCTATGGCAGAAGTTTGCTTTCACCTAGCCCCATGTAAAATATTTTATTAGAATTAGGAGTGTATATAAATAAGCTCTTTTGAGCATGTATTTTCTCTTGTTTGCATTTTTATTTTTGTGGCCTAATAAAGACTCCATAGCCCAACAGAAAGGCGACTGGAACTGCAGGAAGAGTTCTTAGAGCATCACAGGGACGACTCTATCCCCCATGGAGCCTGATGTTAATGATAAATCTTGTCCCTGGTTCAAGAAGCACGCGGGTCTGCAAGTTGCACGCAGTGCTCAAGCACAGCTCGAGAGAATTCTTGTTTTCCTCCAAGTATCAAATCAAGCGAGCATGCTAAGTCTTGCTATTGACGGACGAGATCCGTCCGCAAAGAAAATCAACGGTCATCGGGGTGTCGGAGTTGCCCATCTACTCGACATTTAGCAGCAGAGAAGTCTCTTTTCTTTAAAGGCTGAATACAGGTCGTCCGATCCAGAGGCACGTGGCGAGAGATTGAACAGAGTCGGGGGTCGCGGAACTAAAAGTCCCGAGAACATGGAAACAGAAATCCCGATATCCCGATGCCCGATTTCCCGATATTGGGGGCAGTTTTCGATAGTGGAAGACAGGTGACAGACTATGCACTAAGGAGCTGACCGTCAACAAGTCAACGGCCATAAGCCATCGGGTTTCGGGAAATCACAAGTCTAGTGGACGCAAGCATCGTGTCATAAAAAATGCTGAAATCCCGATGGAAAGTTGGACCACGGTCACGCAGGGACAGGTCCTATGGGTTATGATCTAGCCGGTAGGGGCTATTCCCCGGGAGAAGGAGCTCGTTGCATATCGAGATATCGGGGATCCCGGAGGCAAGGAACTCGTGCTCTTCAAACTCGTGAACCCCGATCCCCAAAATCCCAAAGCCTCCTCACATACATCCGCCGTCTGTCCTTTGCCGCCACATCTTATTTCCATATCATGCTAACCACAGTTTTTCGGCCATTGTGTTCCTCCACCTGGCTCGTACACTTCAACACCCATGGATCCTGCCGCTTGTATCTGCACTATCATTTTCCTGCCCGATCACCGTTCACTCACCACTCCACGTCACTCATTAGTCCTACCATGATTTCTCCAAGAGAGATTCAAATGGCAGAGTATGAAGATTTCCATGTCCTGTAGGCACAAGATCGGCCAGGGCCTTCCTCGATTCCAATGAAACAGTTATTACAACAGCTAAGGGTAGTTGGACATCGTTTCCTCCATAAATGGAAAGCCAAGGAATGAATGCAGGTTGGTCAATTCAGTCAGAGGGCCTCTGGAACACGATTGCGTCTGAATGAAGCTCACGAACATTCAGAGATTGCAGACGCAGTAAATGTGAAGCCGTAATGTCTTCAATACAATGCCTCGATTTAGCTTCCAGTGTTTTGGTCCAAGTATATGTGGGCATTTTGGCCACTTTTGTAAGCATCGATGGTTGAGCAGAGCTCCCTGGTTGTAAAATTTTAATGAAGCATTGTTGTTCTGGTTATGTAGGAGCTTTGGAGACTTCTTGCCTTAAGAATGATAGTTTCTATCATATCTTTGTTTACACTGTATTAGAGCAGCTCGGAATTGGAGGATCCAGTCGAGCTGTAACTATTATAGGATGATGTTGTAATGGATCACTGTAATAGTTACGGAGCATCTAATCAGTCCCTGTAATTCTCTTAGCACTGAATGACTTGGAATTGGAGGATCCATTCAAGTCCTCTTTCAGCTTCTTGAAGCCCTGAACCAGGAGGATCCTGTTTTCAGAGTTTTTCCTCTGCAAACTGCTGCAAGCCTGATGCCCAGAGCTGTTTGTCCACTTTCTCCTAAGTCTTCCACCTGTTCATGTTTAAATCAACCCACTGGCTGAAGTTAGGATTCTAGACCTCCTCTGTCCTTATGAACCAGACTCAATCCCTAAGTTAGAGTGATACCTCCTAGAGCCGTTATCTCCATTTGATCACCCTTGATAAACAAATCGTGACATAAAACTGATGGGCATTGGGCTCTGCTCCTGTAAGTAATCCAGGAGTGACTTCTAACGCTAACACCTTGATGTCACAAGCTTCCTTTCGATGGCTCTTGGCTCCAACAAACACACTTTCTCAATCCTTTTATGAAGAAGATCAAAACCTCTTGATAGACTTGCTGAAGTCTTCAAGCTACTATTCAAGCTAAGTCCTTCACACAATTCTTTCACCAATTCTCCAATGAATCTTGCTTAACCTTTTCCATGAGAATTCCCTCAATATATAGGAGAGAATGAGTTAGTTACTTAGATAAGAATGATCCCACAATATCAAGGAATCTAGTACAAGGATAACCATTTGAATGCCAACCCATCGTTCTAGAAGATTCCCTTCTAGAAACATCGAGAATTCATCTTTTTCCATGCTCTAGGAAGAGTTCGCACCCTAGCTATTCAACACAGTGTGAGAAGTTTGCACCCCAACTTAAAGCAGCCTGTGAGAATCCTACATTCTCGCACCCTGGGATACTAGCAGCCTGCGAACCCTCTTCAAAAATGAGTTTTCTAGGAAGAGATGAAAGTAACTTTTCTCAGGAGAAAGTTCTTATGAAGAGCTTGAGTACACCATCATCAATACATCATCATGATGACCAAAATCATGGGTAACACTCTATCACGATCAAGATGGCTAATCAGCAGGCAGTAAGCCCCTTTCGAAGGCTGGAGCATGTCCTCTTGGACATCAACATGGTAAGGATGTTTACGGATTTTGAGGTGATTGAGATAGTTAATGATAGTTGTCCTTATCATGCATTGTTAGGAATTGATTGGGATTTCAATAATTCTACTGTTGTTGACTTAAAGAAAAAAAGAATGGCATTTGAAGGTGATGGCCTTAGGGTCATTGCACCTCTAGATCCTGATGAAGGTCGTAGATACACATAACCCATTAGAGAAGACAACTGTGCATACAAGATAGATAATATATATAAATTGACTGCAAGACAACATGATTACATTAATCCTACAACAGATGGGAATTTGAGCTAGCGAAGTGATAGCGCATGCTCATCAGATTTAGAAGAATAACTAGAGAATTGACATAAAAAAATGGATGAAGTTTCTGCATGGAGATGTGCTAGATTGACCAGGGAAGTTTGCTGAATTGGTAGAGAATTCAATAATTTGCCCACATTTGATAGTTTAAATCATTTAGAAACTTTCTTATTGGAATTTGAAGAAATTGTACCAGTACAACAGATATTGTTGGCACTGGATGAGGCCTTGAAAGAAACGCCAACGAGATGGAAGGGGACACACAAGAAGAACATTGCAGACTGGGTGCAATGTCGCACTTTGATGACAATGTGATTTTCAGACCAAGTAGAAGGATGCAAGGTTAGATACATAGGTCAAGGTTGTCTGAAGGACCATGTGAGAAGTGGTGAGGAGGCTTGGAGCAACATTCCTCAAGAGCAGTGGGTGCATACATTTATTAACACTTTGGACACAACCCCTATCAATTGGTATCTTCAAACCGAACTATGCCTCACCACTATAGATTGGTACAATATGACTCAGAACTTTGTAGCTACATTTTTATTTGAAATTCAGTGCCCTACAATAGATCAAGATTTACAAGTTGTAATACATAAAGTCTTTGAGGAGGCACCTAACCTCCCTGTTGAGAAAGAAGAGGATGAATGGATTGCACCTCTTCAGAAACTGCAAAGTTGTTACAATATCAATGTTGATGAAGACGATGATCCTAGGAATGTGAACATCACAAAAACAAAAGGACATAGAGACATAGAAGGACTAGGAGTCGAACTACCTTTTATTGGACAACCAATCAAAATCAAGAAAGTTAACATTGGAACTGTTAGATTTTTTAGATCAGGTGGTACTCCGCATGTTGTCTTGTATGCGGATGTTACCTTAATATTTACACTACCAGGCACTTAACTTTGTAATAGGTTTTATAAAGTTGTTTTAAGTGGTTCTTTTATTAAAGTGACTTTTTTTTAATAAAGTGTACCTTCTATTTTTAAAGTGACTTTATTTTCATAAAGCACTTATGTAATAAAGTGAAATTCACTTTAATTTTAAATGAGACATTTTAGAGGGAATGGATCATGACCCTTGATCTTGAAAAAGGCAAGATCTAATCTTGGCCTTTGGATCTAGGGTTGAGGAAGGTGAAAAGACACTTTTGGGGGAAAAATGTCAGTTTCAGATTATAAAAGAATGCATTGGGTAGTGTGCAAGACATGTTGTGAAGACATTGGGAAGATGTTGAGAGCACATCAGGAGGAGAGTTAGAGAGATTTTCTGAGCATGCTTGAGAAAGGAAAGTGAGTAGCAAAGAGGGCATGTTTTCTAAAGAAGGAGTGCACGAATCCCAACAAACTTTTTTTCTTCTGAGTTTTGGGTCGAAATATTTTTCTGCTGTGGGAGGCCATACTGTATGGATCCATACAGTCCATACGATTCCGTACAGCCATACAGATATGGCATGAAAATCGAGGAATTTTGGGCACGAATTTTGAGGCATATTTCTATTTTCTGTTTGTTATTTTTGGGCCATATGAAACAGTCTGTACAACTGATTGTGGGCATGAAAAACGAGGCATAAGGAGGCCATACAATAGTATGGTTTTCGCATGAAAAATGAGGCAGATTTATGTGGGACAGATTTTGTGCTGTGAGGTATTTTCCTTGGCTGGAAATGTGGGTTTGCTGATGTTTTGTACTTTCCTGAAGAATAATAAATATCTCTCTCTCTCTCTCTCGTTGGGTTTCCCCATATTGGGGTTTTCCCTTGCATTTGCCTAAATTTTAGACTGTTATTGGGTTGCTGTCCACTGTGTTTTTCCACTGCATATTTTTTCTTAGCAATGTGTATTTCTTCTTATGGAAATTTCTAAATGTGGGATTTTGCATTTATGAATTTTATGAAGACATTTATCTCTAGGTTGCTAAGTGTTTGGTAGAATTTCAGTTTGCTAATTTTAGTCATTAAAAATCTACATGGTATCAGAGCTTGTGATCTGAAGTTCAGTGGAAAACATTTGACACTTGGAACAACAAGTGATTTGTTGTTGTATTTTCTTGAAGAAGGCATAACATGTTCTTTTTCAGGTGGACAAAGATGACAAAAATGTTTCTCTTGTGGTAAAGGGAAAGAAGAAGGACATGAGCAAGGTGAAATGATTTGCATGTCACAAGACTGGCCACTATGCTAGTCAATGTCCAAACAAGAAGAAGAAGAAACAAGAACCAGAGGTGTTATCTTCAACAAAAGTTGTATAGTTTACTCAGAGATTTGAGAAGGAGTTCTCTCTCATGGTTGGTTTTGTGGGCAGTGGATGCCTAGTGTTAGAGGACATTGAATCTTGGTTTGTGGACTGTGGTGCTTCTCGCCACATGACCAGGTTGAGGTCAGTTTTCCTCGATCTTACAGAGATAGACTCAGATTGTAGCGTGAATTGTGGAGCTAGCAGGGGTTTGGAAGGATGAGATTCCAACTAGAGTCAGGAGGTCTTCTGGAGGTTAGTGAGGTGTTATATGTTCCAGAGTTGACAATTAATTTTCTCTCAGTGTCAGCTTTGGATGAGAGTGGATTTAGAGTTGTTTTCAACAGTGGACATGTGTTTTTGTATCCTATGGGAGAAACTATTGACACAATAATAATGCTCGGTGTCAAGTATGAGGGCTTGTATAGGTTGTTGGGTAGACCTGTGTTGGGGTCCAGTGGATTTTTGGACTCAGATTTTGTGTCGGAGAATTGGCAGGTAGCATGGGAGAGAGAGTTGATACATGGCAGTCAGTCTTCTTCTGGGACTCTCAAGGGACTCAACAGGCATGAGTCGACACAGTTGGATGCTCAGTAGAGTGTGCAGTCTCCTAGGAGCATGTCTTTAGTTCGTGGTACAACGGAGGTATCAACAGAGGCTTCCAGTGTAGTGGGAGTAGTCGCTTCATGTTCAGAGAGAGAAGAGACTTCTAGTATAGAGGGAACAACTATGGCAACTGATGAGATGGAGACAGATTCTGGTGGTGATACTAGAAGTACCTCCCTCGCTAAGAGGGAGTGTTAGATTTTTTAGCTTGGGAGGTACTCTGTATGTTTTGTCTTGTATGCAGATGTTACCTTAATATTTAAACTACCAGGAACTTAACTTTGTAATAGGTTTTATAAAGTTGTTTTAAGTGGTTCTTTTATTAAAGTGATTTTTTTTTAATAAAGAGTACCTTCTATTTTTAAAGTGACTTTATTTTCATAAAGCACTTATGTAATAAAGTGAAATTCACTTTAATTTTAAATGAGAAATTTTGGAGGGAATTGTTATAACCCTAAATTGCACCATACATGCTTACCTGGCATCAGGCCATCTTAGATCCCTTATTTGCCAAAGAACTGCTGAACAACTCTTTAAAAAACCTCTTTTATAATGGCTCACGTGCCCTACTCCATTACTGCATGCGTGTACATGCTAGTTGACCTAAAACAACCCGCGTGGACCAACAAAAGCATGAAAAAGGGAAAGTTGTCGACGGAACACACAGCTTTGGGTGAGTTAACGGAAACTCTCGGCCATGCATGGTCGAGGGTTCATCCAAATACCTAGCTCCTTCTAGCCTATAAAAGAAGGGGTAGGGGTCCCATTTGGAGGAGGAAAAAGATAGCAAAGAAACTCTTCCCAATTGCATATTCCCATTGTCCCAACCCTTTAGCCATCCTTGTGCCAGAAGAGATACAAAGAAAAGAAGTTGGAGGACATTTGAAGAGGAGCCCAGGATCAATATTTGCAGAGCAGTGGCTGGTCTCGACATTTGTAAGTTGATTCATTTAAAGTAATAAAGAAATGCTTTTCCCATCCAACTTTATGAGTTCTTCATAGTACAATAAATATATGTTTGAATCTCCAACCCATTAGTCTATAGGTAAAATGCATGTGTAGTTTGTTTCTTGTTTTTCATATAGGTCAGCTTGAAAAGGAGGACTACTAACAAGTGATCAAGCGGGAGGAAGGATCGACATTGAACATCCAGAACAAGGTATGTTGGTCTAAACCATGTATTTGCTGAAAAGGAATGGGGTTTAAGTCTGGGGATGAAGGTAGAAAGTATATTTCTTTTGGTCATATCTGCATGCATAAGATAACCCTATTTGCTAGTCCATAAGGGGATTTCCCTCACAACAAAATTGGTGACCATACTGGGGAAGTCTCTAGGGTTCCTGGAATTTTATTTTTTGGGTAGTTTTTAAAAAGACTGGTTTTCTTGCCTATTTTTTTTTTAGTTTCTGTAAAGTCTGAGCTAGCAGAGAGTTTGGTTTCCCATACTAGTTGTCTTTGTTATTTGCTTGACTATGTCTTTTTGAGACCCACAGAGGTACACATGGCCTGCATAAGGTCTGCACGCGTGTACCCACGCCCTACTCTCTTACAACCCGCGTGTGAACGCTAGCTGAAGAAGTAGCAGTAGTGTGTAGATTCCAAAAAAAAATTGAGGCAACCATCCTCATCCCTGTTATAATTAGTCAATTTCAAGGGTTTTATGGAACTCTGTCTAAGTCTTGGTTGTTTGCAGTCTTATCTCAGATTGGTTTTCTTTATGAATTTTTTACTTTCATTGTTTCACTTTTTTCTGTTAAAGAGAGTGTCTAAGCCTTCAGGAGATCCTGGTTATCAATATCAGTGGTCTCTTCCTAGTTTGGATTGTCTGTTTTTATTTTTTCTCAGAGTTTAGAGATACATGCAGCCTGTATAAGGCCAACACGTATGTACACGCCCTCTAGATTTACATAGCTCGCGTGCACATGCTTTCTATTGGATTGTTAGTAGTGTGCTTGTGTAGGATAGTTTTTGCTGAGGGTAAGGCAGTCATCTTTCCCTTGAAAAGATTTATACCTCTCAAGTTTTTGAATCTCTATCCTAGAAGTGAGTATCTTAGGGTTGATCTTAGCCATATCTTTCTTTTTCATTAAAAAAAAAAAAGTTGTCATTAAAAATAATTTTTTAAGGTTTTTAGACAAGTTTGAGAGTCATTTTTTAAGTTGCTAGTGTGTGATTTCTTGAAGTGATTCTTTGCGATCTGCGATTTAGGCCAGAATTTTTTTCTTGGTTTTTTACTTGTCAGTATTTTTCCTTTTTGCTTTATCATTTAAATAAATAAAATAAAAAATTCTTTCATTTTCTTGTTTGGTTGAAGAGTGTGATTCTGCATTATTAGCCAGGGAAAAGTATTTTATTTCATAATTTTTTTGCAGTTTAATTAGATCATAAGTAGCTCGTAGTCGAGTGAAATTCCTTTTGAGTTTTCTGTCCAAAATCTTAGAAAAAAAAATAAAATTGAAAAGTTGTTGAAATTTTGCATTAAGTGAAAGCTTTTGTTTCCAACTTTTTATTCATTTTTTCATTCGTCTTTTACACATCATCAGTTTCACTTTCATACCCCTTGAAATAAGACAGAGCCATAAAATTAACGCTAAATCTAAAATTTATTAGACTTTTATGTTTGGAGGGTTAACCAACTAGTTTAGGATTAGGGCCTTGGATTAGGTTGGAGAGGAAACTCTTCAAGGCCATTACAATCAAACATTGGAGTCTGAGTTAGGGAGTGTCTAAGTCTAGTATCGTGAAAGTTATCTGGGACCCCCCTCTAACATAGGGGATAAACACAAGGTCACGTGCAGAAAGGTAGCGGAGATAACCCCTCCAAAGCTGGACCAATTGTAGTGGAGAACACATATAGAGGGCTTGTTTTGGGATTCCGTCGATTGCATTTTCCATGGGCTTCATGGGTCTCAAATCCATTCGGGGTCCTCAATTGTCTTCCGGACCACTTACTTTTGATACCCTTGATAGGTTTTGGGCTCGATACCCTGCTCATTATGGTCTACCCAACTTTCAACTGTACCTGCCTGGTGACTATTCACGTGCTGGCAACCTAGTTGCCTATATTTCTTAGGAACATACACAGGTGACTACGGGGGTATAATGCGATACCTAGGATAGACATTGGGCCACGCTTTGCAGAGTATACCCATAGGGTGCTTCTATTTTTGAGTTTCACTTGCACCGGTAATTTTCTCTAGTGTTGGTTGTTGTAACTGTTCTTCCAATTAATTTAGTGTTTTCCTGTCTTATCTTTTAGGGACTTTTTTTAGTGTGCGTTACTTTTGAATGTTTAGACTACCTTAGAGTGTCTTTGATCTTCTCACATAGTGGAGGATCACGAGCTCCACCGGTCACGAAGGCTTCTTGGCCTGTCGTCGGTTACACTGGAGCCACCCCCGCCACCATTAAGGCGAAAGCTAGACCAACAAGGGTCTTTTGAAGCGACCGGGTCACCAAACATTGTGCTCAACCAATATCCAGAGGAATCAACCATTTTGTACCTTGGAGTGCATGCTATTGGCTCAGTTGAAACCCCAACCATTGATTTCCTGACACATTTCATCGTACCAATTCAATTTTACGAGCGTGAGACAGTGTCACACACAGCAATGGAAACAAATGTTGTTACTCCTTCTGGGAATTCTTCCATTCCCACTATGGTTGCCACCACAAGAGAGTTTTCACTTCCTAACCCACCATCACCGGTCTAAGCCACCATGGTCTTGACCACCTCTACATCGCACAATGGTCCGATCTCGTCTTTGGTGGCAGCCACAACCCCTCTCACACTAAGTGCGACAGGCCCTTCGTTCTCATACGGGATGCCTGGTTCGGGTACAAGTCCTGTACTTTCCTACTCTACTTTACAGACTTTGGGCCTAGGGGAAGGGAGCTCTAGCGCTCCTCTACAAGGTCACATTGGGGGCACTCCTGCTCCTTTTAACACTTTCCCTTATGGAGGAGGTCATATACCCCCTTCATCCCTTTCACTCGGTGGCTCGCATCAACAATCCGCTGGGCAACCTACACACCATAGTTTATTTGGAGTGGGGAGTCAAGGACCACCTTCGAATAATATTCCGGTAGGTTCAACACCATTTTCTTTGATCAAATCATTTGGTAACAACGCCTTCTCATCATCCAGCTTCTCGACCGGGGGCAATCCCAATTTTGGACACTCTATTCCTATGCAGGGTACTATTCCTGCACAGGGGGAAAACCTAGGAACTTCTTCCACATTAGGGCCTTGGAATTCTTGGTAGGGATCCGTTCCCTCATCCAGAATGTTGATCTGGGGTAATTCTTTCCACAATCAATGGAACCCTAGACAAACTACTATGCCTGTCCCCATGGGACTGACATGGGGCAACCCTTCCCAAAGTCCTTCGAATGTAATGCATGCCCAACCATCTATGTCATATTTTGGAAATCAGCCTATGATGTCTCCACATACACAAAATCCATACGCTGGCCAGGGCCATGGTTTCTACCAGAATCTGGGCTAGCAACCAAAATTTTCCTGGAAACCTGGTGCCAGTCAAACCCCAGGCCCCTTTTTCCTAGGTTATCACCAACAACCCAAACTACCCTTCCTAGTGACTTTTCACTTGCCAGATTTGACAAGGTTGTTGAATGACCCTATCTATCATGATCCGCATTGGCCTCCTATGCCGACAAAGTTTCCTTCAGACATCCCAAAGTTTGAAGCCAAGCCTAACAAAGATCCAGGATATCATGTGACTACCTTCCATCTTTGGTTCTCATCTAACTCGTTGAAAGACGACTCCGTACAGTTGCGATTGTTTCAATGTACTCTCATTGGGAGTGCCACAAAATGGTACATTGAGCTCGATCGCTCAAGATACTCTTCCTTCGGCGAACTGGCGATGGCTTTCCTAAACCATTTCTAGTTACCTGTGAGATACAATGTTGGCACAGAGCTACTTTCCAATTTTGAATAGACAACAACGGACCATATCTCTGATCACATCTGAGAATGGAGACACCAGAAGAGTTTAATTAAGGTGTCAATCCCACCAGCATTCTTGCTTGAGTGGTTCCTTAAGTCTTTAGTCCCGCAGTTATCCAAATATGTCATGACGTCGGGAGTATTCTCTGAAGAAGATGCCATCATGAGAGCTCAACAATTTGAGCTCATCTATTCTCAGTCTGGTTTATTATACAACATCTTTCCAGATGCGCCACGCTCAATTCTTGATAAAACTAGATAGAGAGCTGGACCACATGCCGATGGTATTGTTGGTTCAACACAAACAAAGCCCCCTGAGAAATTGATGAAGTAGTTGCAACAGTTATCTATACAACACACAGCGGCTAGCCAAACTACTACTTTGGCTACTCCCCCTACCAAAACGTCGGAGGTACACACACTGCAATCGACTAACCCAAAGGCCACCCAACAGCCTGAAGGAAAGAAAAATCAATGAAAGAAGGGTAAGGGGGATAAAAAGCTGACCAATAATGCTGGCGGGGACAACACTGAGCAATGGAAGGCAAGGTATCCATGCAACTTGTGCGTGGAAGACCACTCGACCCATCTATGTCCTCGGCTTGCAGAAGCCCAAAAGTTTGTGACACAACAACAACCTGTTGTGTTGACCAATCCCTTTCAACATGGGAAAAATATAACCCAAGCCTCTGCAAGCACGGAAGGGGGCAGCAAAGACCCCTCTCCGCCTGCAAACAACCCCACATCTACGAACGTATATATGGTGAGGAGTGATTCTTTTATATCGAATAGAGCGCATGACTATAGTAAACCAAGCACTTCTAAGAAGGGTAAAGAAGCTGAACTCCAATCTCTTCCTCTACAGATTGAGAAGATGTTGGGCAAAACAATGACACACATTCCCAAAGGTGCATTCAAAAAAGCTTCTCATAACCCAAACGCAAGGGCTACCCAGAACTACTTTGTGGTGGAAGATTTATCACAAACCCCTTGTGCGATGTCTGCTTTGGAGGTCCTCCAAAGATGTCCTTCCTAGAGGAAAGCCTTGTTAACCGCTTTAGGATCTACCGAGACTTGTAATCCGGGCACAATTATGCTGGATACAACCGATTTAAAACCTCGTCTGCCTTACCATGTAGCATTTCAAATAGTAGTGGTGTATCCCATGAAATTTTTTACTCAGAATATCTTCCGCAGGATGGTTGATGCGGGTGCCTCGACATGCATTATGTCATTAGCATGTTGGAAGGTCGTTGGCCAACCCGTTTTGTCTCCATCACCTACCCTCCTCATTGCTTTCGACAGTCATTCGTTCCGACCACATGGTATCATTCCTTCTTTCCCCATGCAGTTAGGAGGGAAGACCGTGTGTGTCGAAGTAGAGGTAGTTGATGCTCCCCTCAACTATAACCTCTTGTTAGGAAGGAGTTGGACTTATGCCATGCAAGCTGTGGTTGCTACAGCTTTTCGGGTCTTGTTGTTTCCACATGAGGGTTGGATAGTGACCATCGATCAATTGTCTTTCTCCAGACTTGACCCTTCATTGGGGCCATCCATGGTCCCGATGATTGATAATCCTCAACCAGGTGTCATTAACATAGGGGTTGGTTTGTGCCCGTCTTTGATGGGTACCTTCAATTACCCGCACCCTCAAGGTGATATCAAGTTTATATCCAATCACCATATGGTTGAGATTTTTCAAGTTTCGTCGTTCCACATGACTTACTTCGACGATCCGTGGATAGTTCCTTCCCCATCGACCACGATGGATGGGACAGGGCACCCAGGCATTTCCATGCCCTTGTTTGCAGCTGAAGTAGCATACTCTTTAGTCCAACAAACTTCAGCTTACACTGATCCAGCTCCTGCACATGAGTTTGATCCACTACTAGAGCCTATTTGGGCTTAAGGTTCTCTCTCTCACACTGATTCATTAGACTTAGTCTTTCCCTTTGATGAAGCAATAATTGAAGCAATGACTAGTCTGAATATACCTTGGGAAGATCTTCATCACAGATCATACTTCCTCCCAGAGTTAAGTCGAATTGAAGCGAGAGAATTCACCGTGACTATGATGGGAGATCGGTCTTGTCCTATTAATCCCTTAGCTACACATGAGGTTTATGCTGAGGGTAATATGGAAACTATCACCAAAACCTTACCGATCAATATCTCCCGAAACCTTGGTGTCATGGAGAATGTCTTCGTTGGAGCAGACTGCTCCCCCGAAGAGATTCAAATCTACATAGATCTTTTTAAATAATTCCACGACGTTTTTTCTTGGTCTTATGAGGAAATGCCAGGTATTGATCCAAAAATAGTTGAACATGAAATCACAATGTATCTTGATGCCAAGCCGGTTCGGCAGAAGCTTCATCTCGTTAATCCTAAGAAAGAAGCAACCATTAAGGTTGAGGTTGAGAAATTTCTAAAAGCAAGGTTTATCTATCCTATCCATTTGACCCAATGGGTGTCAAACCCCGTGCTGGTCAATAAACAACAAGGCATGATTCGTGTATGTACCGACTTCCATGATTTGAACAAGGTCTATCCCAAAGATAATTTTCTCACACCTTTCATTGACCATATTATTGATAAATGTGTGGGTTGCAAATCCTTTTCTTTCATGGATGGTTTTTTGGGATATAATAAAATACAAATCAAACCTGAATACCAACACAAAATGATATTCATTTGTCCATGGGGTACATTCGTGTGTTGTAAGATGCCTTTTGGTCTCAAAAATGTTGGAGCCACCTTTCAGTGGGCCATGTCTTTTGCTTTCCATGACTTCAAGCATATATTCGAGGCTTACTTAGATGATTTAACATATCGATCTCGCAAGAGAATGGATCATCCCACACACCTCCGACTTATCTTTGAATGTTGTTGCTACTTTCGGATTCGCCTAAATCCAAACAAGTGTAACTTCTGCATAATGTCAGGACGATTGTTAGGTTTCATAGTGTCAAGAACAGGGATCATGGTTGATCCTCTCAAGGTTGAGGCAATAATTCAGTTGCCCCCCCCACGCACAATCCTTCAACTTCAGAGTCTACAGGGAAAGGTGAACTTTTTACGACGCTTCATCGCCAACTATGCCAAGATCACCAAGGACTTTATGTGCTTAATGAAAAAAGACATTCCCTTTTACTGGGATGATGCTGCTCAACACTCTTTCAACTCATTGAAACATGCCCTCACAACTGCCCCTCTGCTCCAGCCACCTAACTATAACAAATATTTCTTATTATATCTGGCTGCAATAGAATCAACCATTGGCATGGTTTTAGTTCAGGAAGATGACTTGTTCTCCGAATATGTGATCTATTACCTGATTTGAGGCCTCGTATTAATGAAACTCAATTATTCTCATATTGAAAAACTTGTGTTGGCAGTAGTTCATGCTATTCAACGGTTCCGTCATTATGTTCTATTTTGCAAGACCACCGTCATTGCTGTCGTGAATCCATTCCAGTACATGTTGACACGACGGGTAATAGGAAAAAAAATTAGTAGATGGATAGTCATTCTCCAGGAGTTTGACTTAGACTTCGTTTCAGCAAAGTCCAAAAAGTCACTGGTCTTCGTAGAACTTATTTCGGAAATTCCGATTGAGTCAAGTGACGTTGTGCCTGAAGAATCACCTATCCCGGGAGATATGTTTTTGATCACATCTTCAGATCCCTAGTATGGAGGTATACTTATCTATCTCTAGACTTTGAAGTGCCCCACCACTGCTTCTCATGATGAGCATCGACGCATACTCCATCAGGCTAAGAATTATCTCATAATCAATGATACATTGTATCAGAGAGGTTTAGACTACATCCTACGTCGATGTCTCACTCATGAGGAAGCAATTATCGTGCTTAGCGATTGCCATACTGGAGCTTGTGGTGGTCATTTGTCTAGGTTGGAAACAACCCAAAACATTCTACGAGTAGGTTACTTCTGGCCGACACTTATCAAAGATTGTATTGAATTGGTCAAGAAGTGCCATCCGTGCCAAATCTTCTCTCGGAAGATGAGGGAACATCCTGCTCCCATGTTTCATGTCATCACAGTTGGTATCTTCATCAAGTGGGGGATTGATTACACTACTTGCAACCCTCCTTTAGCAAGGGAGCACCACTATATCATTGTAGTTGTAGACTACTTCACAAAGTGGGTCGAAGCTATGCCAACATTTAAAGATGATGGAGAGACTGCAACTCTCTTTTTATTCAATCAGATAATAGAAAGATTCGATGTCCCGAGGGAGATTGTCACTGACCATGGAAGTCACTTTCAGAACCAGATGATGACTGAGTTAACATCAAAGCTTGGGTTATGGCAAGAGCATTCATCACCCTACTACCCCCAAGCAAATGGGCAGGTGGAAGCTGTAAACAAAACTCTTAAGATCATTCTACAACGAACTATCAACTCAGCCAAGTCAAATTGGCATTTGATGTTATACTCGACATTATAGGCTTACCGAACATCTATTAAGACTGCAATCGATTTCTCACCTTTTCAACTCATTTACGGGCTAGAGACAGTCTTGCCCATTGAATGTCAGATCCCGTCTCTAAAATTGGCAGTACAATTATTGCCAGACACTTCTCCACTTGAAGAATGGTTAATATACCTTGAGCAGCTCAATGAGCAGCATCATGATGCGGCCTTGGCCAATGAGGTTCACAAACATAAGGTCAAGTGTTAATATGATAGGTCCATTTGTCGTTGGATTTTCTATGAAGGCGACCTTGTCCTGGTCTATGACCAAGATAAGGACCCCCTGGGGGCAGGCAAATTCAAACCCATGTGGTTCGGACCTTTCATCATAAAAGAGGTTTTGAAAAATGGCACTTATCGTTTGGTTGATTTTGAAGGGAATGCTTTGGTAGAGCCTAGAAATGGGCTCTACCTCAAGAAGTATTACTCATAGGCAGGTCACTGTGGGTAACTGTTTGTAACATATGTATAGTCTTTGTACTATTACTTTTTAGTTTCTTTTAGTATTATGGACGTGTTGTTGATATTATCTTTCTTCATTGTGGAAGATGTCAAGTGATTCCGAGGTGCTCGTTGGGTATGCAGACGGTGCTAGTCGACACACTTGGAGGCTTGCCTTCGTAGCTTGGGTAATCTTTACACCTCAAGGTCAATTATTATCTTCCGGAGGTATATGCTTAGGTGACACCACACATAATGTTGCTGAGTATAGTGTAGTTATTGAGTTGCTTCGTGACACTTTGTCATTGGGTATCTCTCATTTTTGGGTCTATATCGATGCTCAAATGGTTGTGTCTCAGTTAAACAGAGTGTACCAGGTTCATGATCCAACTTTACACCGACGATTCCTTAGGGTACGTCTCTTAGAACAAAACTTTGATTATATTACATATTTTCATGTTCCTAGGAGATTAAACCAAGTTACAGATACTCTAGGTAATCAAATTTTAGATTGGAATCTTGCACACATATGAAAGAACATTAACATAAGCATGCAAATATTTTTTTCACACACATGATCCATAAGACACAAAAGACCAAAAAAACCATATATAATATTATAAAGTAACCAGAGTACATAGATGGACGCAAGCACCTCAAAAATATAACCGATAACGAGTCACAGGGCTTATGCCCTCAAAAATATATATACAAGTAGTGCTCGTGGCACGTCAAAATGTCTAGCTAAAGTTAGGGCCTATGGGCCCTGTTATACTAGTCCACAACGTTGGATAAACGTCGAAACAACTGGACCCACATCCGTGGTGCCCCCACTACATGAGGCTGCATAGATGGTGGCAGATCCTCAATCTCTACCATCGAGACCGTGCGAGTGAGCATAGTAAAGTTACGCTTGACTCATCTCAATAACCTCTCAGCCTCCCCAGCTGGAAGATCTCATGCTACTGTTGTCCCCCTTTGGCGGCAGGTGCACCCCCTAGCCAAGGATGATCCCTGTTCCTCACATAGTCAGTGGGTCGCACTGGTCCCACATCTACACACAATGAACACATATCCATCAAATACTTTGGCATAAAAAAAAATGATATATATAACAAAACAACATAAAAATTACATATACAACGAAAAAACTACAAAGGTGGAGACTTACCCATCTCCCCTCGCTCCTCATTAGGAGGTACTGGTATCTCAGGGTCTCTCAAAAAATCAATCCCAGCATAGGGGTAATCCTCTATAACTGGGATCTATCGTGACAACCATGCAAAGAAGTCATCATTGAAGGAATCATTGGTCCTTCTGCCACACTGTCACAACAGTAATACTGCCCATCTACACACAACAAGAAGAGAGGCTTGATGTCCTCGTACCACTACTCAAGGACTAAAACTCAGAACTCTCTCAAAAAAGAATGAACATAGAATGGTCTCGAACCCAAAGTTCCTATGTGTCCGCAAATGACAATTTGTCAGTTGTCTTTTCATACACTCAATCAATGTGGTACTCCAATAAAAAACTTGTGCATTTAAGCACTGGACCACACAGTTCATCTGTGCATGAGATGCCTGATGTAGAGCCGCAGAACCAGTAATTCACCCAATAAGCAATACTATCTCCTATAGCGATAAGTTAGTGATCTTTCTTATGGGCACCTATGTGCTCGAGCGGTTTGTATCAACTTCACAATATAGACCTATCAATTCCACTATGTTATGCGGCCCTGCAGGAAAAGTATGGAAATTGACTGGTTCCCCTCTCCTGGAGAGGTCAGTAAAAAAGTAAATGTCCTCGACCGTGGGCATCAGTGACTGCCCCTCTAACATGGATGCCTCTGCATCCAGATGCCAGTAGTCAACCAAGGAATTCGGTATCCTAGGTTGTGCCCGTATGAACGGACATAGAAAAAACTTGAGTAACCCACACTGCATCAAAGTAGCCATAGCATTGGGGTCTTCCTCGACCAACTCATTCACCTCTTCATGCTCTCTTTCTCTCCAATGGACATACATCCTGCAAAACACCAAGGTTCAGGAGGGTTAACCCTTTCTTTTTATGCCTTTTTCATTCCATAAGGGGGTCCACACATGCTGTAATGGTGACAGTCGTGTGTACACATGGCCTATCCATAGACAACCCATGTGGACCTAGGGCCAACCTTTTAGAGGTCGACGCCCCCCTAAAAAATGAAACCCAATACACAAATGAAGACATAAAATGAAAGATAAGGGATTTTGTACTTACTTGGTCCAGACAGAAGTTCGTTTCATCCACTGTAGCTCCTAGAATCACCACTTTAATCAAAGGGGGTCTTTTGGCTCTAGAGTCAATTTCCAAATCAGAAATGGTGATAATGAGCTACCAACTTCTATTTATAGACATTTTGGCCTCGTTTTGTCACTTTTTTGGCCTCCCTTATCATTTTATTTATACCAAAAACCATTTAGAGTGATTCAGGAGTTGCATAGGAGGGATTTGATCGGGTATTGGGACAATTTTTTTGAGTTTTGAGTATTTTTCGATGGTCCGTGGAAATTTTTTCCGACAATCAACTTGAACATATAGGTTAGGTTTCTACCCTAATTTTTATATCTCGTTGTCTTTTTCCTTTTCCATAGGATCGATCTCATCAGGTTGTGACATAGAACCATCATATTTTCTTTAGAAGTGACGCAACTTGGTGGTAGAGCTTACTAGAACATGGATGCCCTAGGTAGATCCTGGTTGCATTATGGTATTCATGCTGTCTCTAAAACACTGTAGGCTTGGGAGTCCTTGTAGTTTTTCCTAAATACGAGTTTGAGCCTCATTTGCATGATTCTTCTTCGCTCTTGACCTCACCCTCAAGACTCCCAAAAAATTATGGGTCTTCTTTTAAGCCCTTTTCAGACCTTCTAAATATGAAAAGCTTTTTGAGCAATCTTGTGGCCCTTCACACTCGTTAAACTGAAATTTGAAGTCACGTCTGTCAGGAGGTAGTTTACCCCTTTTTCAGTCCGGACGGTCAACTGTACAAACAAAGGTATACTCTTTGGAACTTCAGCTCTATAGAAGAGTACTCTCAGGTATAATTTTATCCTTTTTTCGGGCCTGAGGGACTAAACTTACGAAGAAGGAACCCCCATGGAGTCCATAGCTAAGCTCTTTTCAGACTCCCTAAAATTGAAAAGATCGTCGAGTGACCATATTCCTTCACACTCGTTAAACTGGTCTAGAAGAAAATTCCTGATGGAGTCCATAGTTAAGATTTTTTCAGACTCCTTAAAAATGAAAAAATGGCCGAGTGATCTTATCCTTATCACACTCTTTAAAGTGGTTTTGAATAGACATCTTGTCGGTGCTAGTTTAGCCCTTTTTCGAACCGACTAGACTATCTTCGAAAAAGGTACCTCAATGGGGTCTCCTTTTATGTTTTTTCAGACTCTCTAAATATGAAAAACCACTGATCTTACCTTCTCTGGGCTCGTTAAACTTGCATCGAAGGACGTTACCATTGTGTGTTTTGTTAACTGCGTTTGCATATCTTATACACCAGCCTTGTAACAATTTTCTTCTGCATTTTAACACCCTTGGCCCTCGAAGGATTTTTCCCGAGTATCATTATACTAGAACATCAGTCTTGTCCTTGTTCCTTGAACTTGTATGTTTGCAACACTCGTTCCTCCATTGTAATGTAACATTCCTTTATTCTTTTTCCCAAAATTATTGAAAAAAGACAAAAAAAATCAAATATACGCCAAAAAGAGGAAGGGAAAAGTATTTTCTTTATTGGCAACATAATGAGTCACCCTTGGATAAAGCACATCTGTTTGTTTGTTCATCAAACTATGGGATGTAGTATGACCTTAGGAAGTTGTTCTCGCTATATAGAGTTATGTCCTTCACCGTTTGGTTATCCTTCCAAACATATGGAGAATTTGCGTTGCCTTCTTCTTTGTAGACTTATGATTAATGCCATGTTGCCCGAGTCTCATCATTTGTCATGCTATTGTCCAAGGGAAGTTTGTCACCAAGCCTGAGTTGGCCTCTTTGCAATTTGTCTCTTGCTCTCATACCCGGCCATCCTGAATGTCCAATCAAGTCCTTGTTCGAAATCAATGAAGCCTTTAGTCTGATCATCAAGTCCATGATCGACGAGCCGTCAAAGACCTCTGGGTAGTGCAGTCGTACACTCATATTACACTCCTACCTGAGTTTTGAATATTTTGAAGTAGTTTCTCAAGCTCTGAAGACCTCATCTCCAGCCATTGGGCTGTATCAGCTTCTAGAAGATGGATACTCTATATGTATATCTCTTTGATTTCGAGATGTAGCTCTGTTGTGTATTGTTCATGGCTACTCTTTATATAGTTATATGACATGGATCTACAGTGTATTTGATTGGTAGCCATGATTCTATTTTATCCTGAGCATGGGTATGCCCGCCTCGGTGAGACATTTGCAGATGGTGCCTCCCAGTTCTTGATCCTTGGGCTCAATTGTTCATCATATCAGTAAAGATTGGTAATGTATTTTGGCCATTAGATTCTCTTCTGACCTCACACATTAGGGGGCATTTGTTATAACCCTAAATTGCACCATACATTCTTACCTGGCATCAGGCCATCTCAGATCCCTTCTTTTCCAAAGCACTACTGAAAAACTCTTTAAAAAACCTCTTTTATAAGGGCCCACTCGCCCTACTCCATTACTGAACACGTGTACATGCTAGATGACCTAAAACAACCCGCGTGGATTGACAAAAGCATGAAAAAATGAAAGTTGCCTATGGAACATACAACTTTGGGTGAGTTAACTGAAACTCCCGACCATGCATGGTCGAGGGTTCGTCCAAATACCTAGCTCCTTCTAGCCTATAAAAGAAGAGGTAGGGGTCCCATTTGGAGGAGGAAAAAGGAAACAAATAAACTCTTCCCAATTGCATATTCCCATTGTCCCAACCCTTTATCCATCCTTGTGCCAGAAGAGATACAAAGAAAAGAAGTTGGAGGACATTTGAAGAGGAGCCCGGGATCAGGATTCGCGGAGTAGTGGCCGGTCTCGACATTTGTAAGTTGATTCATTTAAAGTAATAAAGAAATGATTTTCCCGTCCCACTTTATGAGTTCTTCATAGTACAATAAATATATGTTTGAATCTCTAACCCATTAGTCTATAGGTAAAATGCATGTGTAGTTTGTTTCTTATTTTGCATATAGGTTAGCTTTGAAAGGAGGACTGCTAACAAGTGATCAAGTAGGAGAAAGGATCGACATCGAACATCCAGAACAAGGTATGTTGGTCTAAACCATGTATTTGCTGAAAATGAATGGGGTTTAAGTCTGGGGACGGAGGTAGAAAGTATATTTCTTTTGGTCATATCTGCATGCATAAGATAACCCTATTTACTAGTTCGTAAGGGGATTTCCCTCACAACAAGAATGGATCATGACCCTTGATCTTGAAAAAGGCAAGATCTAATCTTGGCCTCTGGATCTAGGGTTGAGGAAGGTGAAAAGATACTTTTGGGTGGGAAATGTCATTTTTAGATTATAAAAGAATGCATTGGGTAGTGTCAAAGACATGTTGTGAAGACATCAGGAAGATGTTGAGAGAACATCAAGAGGAGAGTTAGAGATATTTTCTGAGCATGCTTGAGAGAGGAAAGTGAGCAGCAAAGAGGGTACATTTTCCAAGGAAGGAGGACATGAATCCCAAGAAACTTTTTTTTTCTGAGTTTTGGGTCGAAATATTTTTCTGCTGTGGGAGGCCGTACTGTATGGATCCATATGATTCCATATAGTTTGTATAGATTTGGCACGAAAATCAAGGCATTTTGGGCACATATTTTGAGGCAGATTTCTATTTTCTGTTTCTTGTTTTTGGGCTATACAGAACAGTCTGTACAACTGACTATGTTCATGAAAAATGAGGTAGAAGGAGGCCATAGAACAGTACGGTTTTGGCATAGAAAATGAGGTAGATTTTTGTGGGATAGATTTGGTACTGTGAGGTATTTTCCTTGGCTAGAAATGTGGGTTTGCTGTTATTTTGTACTTTCTTGAAGAATAATAAATACATATCTCTCTCTCTCTCTCTCGTTGGGTTTCTCCATATTGGGGTTTTCACTGGAATTTGCCTAAATTTCTGAGTGTTATTGGGTTGTTGTCGATTGTGTTTTTCTGCTGCATATTTTTGCTTAGCAATGTGTATTTCTTCTGATGAAAATTTATGAATGTGGGATTTTTCATTTATGAAGTTTATGAAGACAGTTCTCTCTAGGTTGCTAAGTGTTTGACATAATTTCATTTTGTTGATTTTAGTCATTAAAAATCTACAGGAACATAGCAAGCACCTAAGCTCCAAACATTGGAGATTATTGAGATGCTGCCACTATTGAAAAGATCACCAAATTACTACATGAATAGTAGGATTTGTTTCCAACCAAGTTCACTAATATGAAGGGCATTAAAGGGCCCATGGGAGAAATGAGAATCCCCTTGAAACGAGATGCAAGTCCAGTCAAGCAAAGACCCTACAGACTGAATCCCAAGTATAAGCAGGAATTCAAGATTGAATTAGACAGAATGTTGGAAGCAGGAATCATAGAACCTGTTGAAGAGTCAGAATAGATTAGCCCTATGGTGGTGCAACATAATAAGATAGGAGAGATCAGAACTATGTAGACTTGAGGAAACTGAATGATGCATGTTTACATGATCCATTCCCTACATTGTTTACTGACGAAGTATTAGATAATGTAGGAGGACATGAAGTTTACTCCTTCACAAATGGATTTTCAGGTTATCACCATATCAGGATTCCCAAGGAAGATTGCCATAATACCACATTTGCAACATAATAGGGTTCCTACCAATACAAAGTGATGCCTTTTGGATTGAAGAATGCACCAACCATCTTTTCTAGGGTGGTGGTTGAAGCATTCAAGGAATATTTACATAAATTTCTGGAAGCATATTTTGATGATTGGACTGTTTTTAGCTTATTGCAAAATCATATCGAATGTTTAATACTAATGTTGGATAAGTGCAGGAAATGTCAAATTTCCCTGAACCTAAAGAAGTGTATCTTCTTTTCACCCTTTGGAGTGTTGCTAAGCCATATTGTGTGTAAGAAGGGGTTGTTGGTAGATCCATCCAAGATTTCCATTATTGTTGATCTACCCCCTCCTACTTTAGTTATACATCTGCACACTGTGCTGGGACATATTGGTTACTACTAAAAGTTCATTAAGGGGTATGCACACATTACAACACCCATGGAGAATATTTTGAATAAATATTGTCAGTTTCAATGGACAGAAGAATGCCAACGGAGCTTCGACACACTGAAATAGAAAATGTTCACTGCGCCTATTCTGGTTTTCCCGGATTGGAGTAAGGAATTTCATGTTCATGTCGATGCATCCTCTATTTCATTGGGAACAATGCTAGAACAACCAGGAGCAAGAGATATTGACCATCCATTATCTTTTTCTAACAAGAATCTCTCTACAACTGAGATAAATTACACCACCACTGAGAGAGAAGGTTTAGCTATGGTGTATGCACAACACAAGTTTCATCACTACTTGTTAGGAGGACACTTTAAGATGTTCATTGATCACTCTGCATTGAAGTACCTAGTCAACAAGATAGTGTTGGGGGGAAGGATATGTAGATGGATTCTGTTATTTCAGGAATATGATTTCGAGAATGTGGTCAAGCCAGGGAGAATGAACACGGGACCTGACCACTTGTCTAGGTTAGAACATGGAGAGGAACCTACTATTTTGGAGGATACACTACTAGATGCACAATTTCTGGCCATTAGAAAGGTTGATGATCACTTAGCCAAGATAGTCCAGTTCCTGTCTACAGGGATGGCACCTAGAAAATATACAATCATTCATAAGAAACAACTAGTAGTTCGTGCTACAGATTTTTCACTTATAATTGGACAACTATATAAGATGGGACTTGATGAGATCTTGAGGAGATGTGTTATGGAGGTAGAAAGACCATTGATTCTGGAAGAATCACATGAAGGCATCGCAGGAGGACACTATGTAGGAAAATCAATAGCACATAAGGTTATTAGAGCTGGCCTCTAGTGGCCCACTTTACATTAGGATGCTAAGGAATGCTACAGAGCCTGCGATGTATGCCAAAGAGTTGGGAAACCTTCCAAAAGGGATGAGATTCCTTTAGCACCACAACTGACCTTACAGGCATTTGAGAAATGGGCCATTCACTTCGTGGGACCTATAAACCCACCAGGAAATAACACAGGCGAAAGAGATATATTCACTATGACAGAATATTTGACCAGATGGGCAAAAGCAAGAGAAATTAAGGACTGTAGTGCAACTACAACTGCGTGGTTCATATTTGATGATATCATAACTAGGTTTGGATGATATACACACATTTTATTAATGATACTATTGAAGCCTCGACTCAAGAATTTGCAGTTCATCATCAGAGGAGCACTCCATACCATCCACAAGCGAACGGTACAGTCGAAGCCTTCAATAATATCTTGGAGACAACGCTGATGAAGATTTGTAGTTTGAACAGAGATGATTGGGATTTGCGAGTACCAACAGTGTTATGGGCCTATAGAACCACTTGCAAGAAGCTGACAATGCAAACTCCCTTTAAGTTGGTTTATGGTCTAGAAACAATAGTACCAATGGAATATCTGGTTCCTATATTAAGAATTATAGTATTCTCCGATATGGATGACACAGACGCAGTTGAAAACAAGATTGCGTAGTTGGTCGAACTGGAAGAAGACAGGTTTATTGCAAGATTTCATCAATAAGTACATAAGGAAAGAGAAAAGACATATCACGACAGACATATCAAGAAGAAAGCCTTTAAGGAAGGAGATCTGGTATTGGTATATAACAACAAATTCATGACGCATCCATGGAAGTTCAAGACACATTGGATTGGGCCATATGAGGTGCCCTATGTTATAGAAGGAGGAGTTGCGCAGTTGAATACTTTGAATGGAGAATGGAAGGAAGGATTAGTGAATGGGAGCTGATTGAAATTGTACTATGACAACCAGGTGCCTCGCAATTCTTAGTAAAAGAAGAAGGAGAAGGGTCTAGGTACCAGGTGCAATTGAAACTAGGTACCAGACACAGAAAATATAGTCTTCACATAGTGGGGAGGGAAAAGAAGAAATCATAGGCTACTCTGTGTAGTTTGAAGTTGACAAAAAATAGGAGGTTCAGACCTACAATGCCTTGGGACGAGTCACATGTGAGTGTTGGGGGCCTATTGGACCTTGGGTATGGATTAAGAAATAAAGAGAAGAAAAAGGAAAATAAAATATGAAGTGTGAACCGTGCGGAAGGCACATTGACTAAGATTGGGTCGAAGTGGTCAAAGAAGCAGAAAAGAAAGAGCGAAGTAAGGGGAAATGAGCCATTGGATGAGAAGATCAAGGAGAACAGATCAACAAGGAAGATGGATCATGGGCAAATCAACGATAGGAAAAATCCACCAATGGATGCTTTGGATCACCTCACGGGAAAGAAGGAAAGACAAGCTAGCGAAGCCCAGAAAACACGGGTCAAATTGGACCTAGGGTTTTGGTATTTAGGGTTTTGACACCTAGGTTTCCACCTTGTAACAACCCTAAGTATTTAATCAATTGTCATTGTTTAAATAATTGTTTAATGTATATTAGTTTAAATAATTAGTTAATTAATTGACCCGGTTAAATATTTATTGAATGTGAATTGGTTTAATTAACTAATTAATGAATTTAATGATTAAATATATGTTTAATAAAATCTAGTTTAATAAATCATTATTTTGTATTAAATGATGGAACCGTTTAAGAGAAGGGGATAAGGTGGTTGGCATTGAATGGAGGGATAAGGTGGGTGAGTCTTAATGAAAGGGGGAAGGTGGTGAATGAGGGAGAGGGGAAAGGAGGATATGAGGGGGAAAAACACTCTGGAAAGGGGGACTTTTGGGGAGGGAGGATTATCTTTTATATTGGGAGACTGTATTGGAGCATTTTGACTTTGGGAGATTGGAAGACTGTATTACTGGTTTTGGCGAGAGAAGTTTGTTGTAGGACTGTTACAAGGGAGCACCTGTTGCTGGGTTTTTTGTGCTCGGGGGCCAAGAATCCTTACAAAATCCTGGAGCTAGGGAGTTAGAGAGGCTCTGTTCCTAGTTGGCTGGGAGGTTAGATGGTTTTGGGCATAGCATCAGGCAGAGTTGGAGAACAATAGTAGCATCAGTTAGAGGTATGTATTTTCATTATTCTGTTGTGTTACGTAATTTATTATGATCTGCTCATAATTTTAATTATGCTGGTTATGAATGGTTATCTGCTAGTTATGAATGGTTATATGCTGGTTATGAATGGTTATATGCTGAATAAGGAAATTGTGAAGATGTTAGGATAGAATTTCTCTAATTAAATTTATGTTTTATAAGGCTCTGTTGGAAGAGACCTTACACAGGGTATCAGAGCTTTAGTTTGAAATTCGGGACCAAAGGGCCTACCTACCCATCCATCCTCTTGAAACATGACATAGATTTCCAATCTTTAGTTTGAAATAGCTTTATATATATATATATATATATATATATATATATATATATATATATATATATATATATATACTTTTAGTTAGCCGATCAAATTTATCAGTAGAATGCTCTACAAATATGCCATTAAAAGCGCATGAAGAGTTCTTAAAAAAAAAATTGCTAGTTTGATTGGCAGTGGGACGTTGCCAAAGAATAGTATATTTACTATGCCAGCGAATGTCAAATATTCTTGAAAGAGATCATGTATAATGATCGGGTAGGATTTATGGAGAATAAATGAATCCTTGATAACTTTCTATGGCTTAAAAATCATAATTTTAAAACAGGGTTTAATTCCTAGCATATAATCTACAAAGACAAGGGAATAGAGCTATTCAGAACTTTAAAATGTGCCAAGGATCGATATTTCCAGTGATTGATTCTATGTCAATTTCCTTAAATCGATAAAGTTGTTGGCTGAAATGCTTTATCAATATGAAACTCAAAAGGGAGCACATATTAATCTCTAAAATATGCATTTGCTACAAGCCAGCGATAACCAAAGAAAACAAACTAGATAAAGACGAGTACTCTGTTTTGTTAATAAAAAGCTTAAATAACAGTATTTATCTTCCAAATCCAGCTTTAAAATCAACCGATTAGACAAATAAATCCCTCAATCTCATCCAGTAAGTCATCAAAACAAAATCCAGCTTGAGGCCCATGCGCAAAGCTACAAAATCTTGTTCAAATGCCTCAACAAAGTCGAAATACGACAACCAACATACACACCATATATTTGGTAGAAATAAACGGATCATTCACTGCTACGAGCTCAATATCATCGCGAGTCAGAGCCACACAGGCGACAAGCCTTCCAATTATACCAAAACCATTGATTTCGATCTTGATCTTTCCAGTAGAACCCTACAATTTAACTTATTGATTGATCGTGGTTAAGACTTAATGGAAGTCCTTGGGTCCACAGATCAAAACAAATATACAGAAAATAGTATAAATGTGACCTGAAACCCAAAAAAAAAGAAGGTATTTACAGTATATATATATATATATATATAATAAAAATATATAAGAATAAAATATTGGTCCTTGAGGCCCAATCTCCATATGTTTTATTTTATTCCAAATTCCATGAGCCAATCATCTAAGGCTAGATAGCATCGAACTACAAGCTAACACAACACAAATTACAAGTCGACGCTTGAGTCAAGCAACACAAGTCACGAAGGGAGGAGCTCTCAAGGAGCCAAAGCATGGTGCACTACGCGTCATGGCATCGCTCCCAATTCAATCGCAAAATCCAATCAACAATTGTCCCCCATCGACAACTATCCCCCATTGTCCCTTAGAAGAAAAGAGATGATGAAGTCCTCTTCCAGAGCCCAGAAGGAGTGCTATGGCCCAACACCTCCATTGATGTATTGCTCCTCAAGTTCGAAGAAATGTGCTTCAATGTCAGTCGGGGCCAATTGGGGAAAACCCACTGGGGCCAAATTGCCGATGCTATCAATGTTGTTTGCAACGCTAATTACAATGGAGTCCAGTGAAAATACAAGTGGAATCGCCTCAAGAATTCATATATATATATATATATAAATAAAAAAAATGGGTAATAACAAAAAAAATAAAATAATATATATATTGGGCGTGAGACCCAAACCCTAACTTTTGCAAAAACAAAATTTCAGGACATGTGTAGTTGAGTCAACACCAAAACCAAATGATAGGTGCACACAAAGATAATCCACCCTTATCAATATGAATTTAATGATTGTTATTTTGTTAAAACTCTGGACGCCATTAACATCATCGTCAATATAAGACAATCGCCCAAGCAATAGTCCAAGAAACAATGTGAGGCATGTATTGAGCTCTTTCCAAGGGTTGAAAAATATGCAAAAACAAATAAACCAATAGTGTGGTTGGCAGGGTTCGACCCACGACCTGCCAGACCATAATCCAATGCTCCTATGCACTACGTGCACCAACTCAGTGCAAGCCATGAAGGAGGAGAGATCACGCGCAAGCCTGCACACCGAGCATCACACCAAACCAAGAGGAACCAACTAGTGGGTGTGATAGAATCCCAGCCCTTGCCAAAGCTTCGAACCCTGGACCTTCATGCATAGACAAAAAAAAAATGCAGGTAGCAAATAGAAGAACAACTACAAAAAAAAAACAACAACAAACTGAATCAAAACACGGCGGCCAAGACCACACACCAAGCCTTGGAGGAGAATCCCACAAAGGAGTAGAAGGAACGCATCACTTTACATGATGCGCCTTCTAGACCTTGAAATCGTGGACACTAGGGTCAATCGAGTAGAGATATGGCCATGACCAGCCTCATCCTTCACCCTAAGCTTTTGATAAAAAAAAAAAAAAAACGAAATGTAAAAGGGAGAGAGGGTAGGGTTTGAAGAGATAAGGATGGAGGAGATTAGGGTTAAAGGATGAGCGCTGGGGGGGAGGGTGCATGTGGGACTCATGCAAGGACCCACTACACTTTAGATATATTTTTTTATTATATTATTTTTTTATTTTTAATTATTTTTTTATTTTATTTTTTTATTATTTATTTTTAATTTTGTTTTAAATGATTAATTTTAATTTTAAATAATTAAATTAAATTTTTAATCATAGTGAATTTCAATGCAATTTTAATCATAGAAATTAATTACTTTAATTTCTAAATTTTTCATTTTATTCAAAGCATTGATAATAATAATTAATTAATCATTCAAAAAATAATTAACTAGTGAATTGAATGATTAATTAATTAAATGTGTAATTAACATTAACATATTTAATAATTTTTAATAATTAACATAACATTACGATACTAATATTTTTTTTTTTGGATTAGATTAAATTTTTGTTGGAGCGGATTAGTTTTGAACCGACGACCTATCCACCGAGTATATAGCTTTCACCAAAGACCATACACCACTATGCCATGATAGTGATGATAGGTTAAATGTGTTGATCACATGTGAGAGAGTCAATAGTTTCCTTAGGCAAAAACATCGAGCTTAGAGGCTTTTGACCCTGGCCTAGCCACTTCCCCTAAAGAGAGTAACGTCTGCTTACAGACAAGTAAAAAGAAAAAAACTTACACCTAACCCTGTTTTCAAGTTTAAGTTGCGCAAATGTGAATTGCCCTAGACGCTCCTTGACAAACTTTTGGTGGATGCAGATTCAATCATACAACATGGTTAGGAATAGAGGAAATCGAGGTAGAGGGGCATCATCGCAAGGACCGCTAACACCACCACCACTATCGCTTGAATTATCTCTCATACTGCGCTCTTTGGAGGCCATAAATGAGACTTTAAAGGGGTTTCATCCAACAAGGATTGAAGTGGAACCCCCACCATCTGGAGTGGGTAATCCTGAAGCATTGAGGGATTCAGGGGGAGGGCCTCCACCCGAAGACATCACTAGATAACTGCAGAAGATCAAACTTCCATAGTTTTCTGGGGGTCATGCTAGTGAACGTGCAAAGGCATGGTTGGAAGACATGACAAGGTTTTTCATCTTAAGAGACTATGAGTCCACATCAAAGGAGAAGATAGCGATTTTCAGTTGAGAGACAATGCTCTAAACTGGTGGAGCAACCTAGAGAGGCAATTGCACATTACCCCATACACCTTCTCTTGGGAACTTTTTGAGGAGAGGTTCTGAAGGAAATATCTACCAGCTTACTATGAGGAACAACAGGTGGGAGCATTTCATGCTCTAGTACAGGGAAACAAGACCGTAGAAGAATACAAGATCAGGTTTATGGAATTGGTCAAATATGTTTCATACATGGATAATGATCAACGACAGGCAGAACACTTTGTCTATGGGTTAAACCCTAAGATAAGGGCCATGGTACGGATGTGGAAATCGTCTTTGGTATAAAAAGCAGTAGAAAATGCATGTTATGCTGAGGAGCACATGAACTTAAATGGAGGTATGAGGTCGACCTTTCTGCATCATCCTGGATTCGTGGGGAAGGCCCCTAGGAAATTCTCTAGGGAGGGAGCTCCAGGCCACCTTCATATGGTAATAGAGTCACACCAAGGACAGTCGCCACATGTATTTCAATGGCAGCAAGTGCAGCATCCCGTTCATTACCAACAACGCAAGTAGGTCCATGACCATCTCAGGGAGCAGCTAGTAGGGGCAGGGGTTCCAGAGGAAGGATCTCATTTCAGAGAGCGTCATAGAGCAGTGTGAAGGTTCCATCTTGTGTTACGTGTTGGGGGTGTGGAGGACCCCATTACCAACGTGATTTCCCATAGTTACAATCAGGATTTGTGAATAGAGAAGGAAAGACCCCGATGGGAAGAGAAAGTGGTAGCCAACAGATTTATGCAGTAGTTAATAATCGCCAGGTAGAACATCAATCCACGGTGGTGGAGTCGTCAGGTATACTAAATCATATCAATGTTAAAATTTTATTTGATTCTGGTGCTACATATAGTTTCATTTCACCATCTGCATTAGAAAAGAGTGGGTTGGAAACCTACACGTACGATGACTTTAAACAAGTTGTGATGGATTCAGGGGAAAAACAAGAGGTAGGACCTAGCGTTGATAATTTCCTAGTAGACCTGGGAGTCTGTACTACTAGTTTGAAGGTATACGTCACTTCTCTCGGGACATATGACCTAATCATTGGAATGGACTAGTTAGAAGCTCATTGAGCTATGGTAGATTGTTTCGCAAAAAGGGTTCTTTGTGTTGACGATGAAGGAAGGCTAGTAGAGATTCATAGTGTACAGAGAAAGGTATCTCTATGCTTTATCCCAACTATGAAGGTTAAACGGTGCATGAGGCAAGGGTGTTGACTTTATGTAGTGGAAGAAGTGAGTGAAAGGAAAGGACCCTCCTTGGATCAGTACCCAGTATTGCCAGAGTTTAGAGATTTTTTTCTGAGCGAGTTGCCAGGGTTACCCCCTGAGAGGGAGCTTGATTTCACTATTGAGATAAAATGTGGTGTAGAACCAATCTCCAAGACTCTGTATAGTATGATAGTGCTAGAACTTTGTGAGTTGCAGATGCAGTTGAACGAGCTACTCGATTTAGGGTTAATAAGGCCTAGTTTCTCACCTTGGGGTGCACTAGTAATTTTTGTGAAGAAGAAGGATGGTTTCTTACAACTATGTATAGAGTACAGAGACTTGAACCATGCTACAGTGAAAAATAGGTACCCAATGCCACGAATAGATGACCTCTTTGATCATATGAAAGGATCAACGGTATTCTCAAAAATTGATTTGCGATCAGGGTATCACCAGTTAAGGATTAAGGAAGGCAATATTCCTAAAACTGCCTTTCAAACTTGGATTGGGCATTACAAGTTCGTTTTAGTACCTTTCGTATTGACCAATGAACCAACAATATTCATGAGCCTCATGAATGGTGTATTCCGGAATTACTTAGACCACTTTGTACAAGTCTTTCTAGATGACATCCTCATCTATTCCAAGAATGAAAGAGAGCATGAGGAACACTTGTGAGTGGTGTTGTCCTACCTTAGAGAGAACAAATTGTTTGGGAAGTTGTCAAAGTGTTCCTTCTTCCAGAAATAAATTCACTATTTAGGGCATATCATTTCCAATGAAGGAATCTCTGTGGACCCAGAAAAGGTAAAGGCCATTATGGAGTGGCCAGTGTCGAAAAATGCTCATGAGGTAAGAAGCTTCATGGGGCTAGTAGGTTATTATCGAAGATTTGTGGAAGGGTTCTCTAAAATAGTGAAACCTATCACCACTTTGTAGTGCAAGGGGGTCAGGTATGAATGGATAAAAGAATGTGATAGTGCATTCATTGATCTTAAAAGGTTACTAACTAGTGTGCCAATTCTACAAGTGCCAGATATGGAAAAGGACTTCACAGTCTACATGGATGCCTTGAAGAAAGGGTTGGGGGGTGTGCTAATGCAGGATGGAGGAGTGATAGCTTATGCATCAAGGAAGTTGAAGAAACACTTTACGATACTCATGATTTAGAGTTGGCAACAGTAATGCTAGCTCTAAAACTTTGGAGGCACTATCTAGTAGGGTGAAACTTTGAGCTCAAAATAGACCATCAAAGTTTAAAACATCTCTTCACTCAACGAGATTTGAATGCCAGGAAAAGGAAATGGAGTTAGTTCATGAGTGAGTATGATTTTGGTATTTCTTACATCAAGGGAAAATAAAATGTGGTCATGGATGCCTTGAGTAGGAGACCACGTGTCTTCTCCTTGGTACCCTTAAAAGTCAATCTGAGGGAATGTGTGTTGATGAAACTCCTTGGAGATAGTTGGTATTTAAAGGTTACTTCAAACCTCCAGAGTGGGAGGCACTTAGATCCAAAGTATGAAGGATATAGTCTTGAAGCAGATGGACTATTAATATATTGAGGAAGGATGTACATCCCCGAAGGTGGGGATATTCGAAGCATCATACTAAAGGAATACCATAGAGCACTTTATTGTGTGCATCCGGGTGTGAAGAAAATGTACGCAGACATGAGGAAGCTCTTCTTCTGGGTAGGAATGAAGCACGATGTAGTCCATTTCATCACCAAGTGCCTAGAGTGTCAACAAGTGAAATTCGACCACCATCACCCGACAGGTCTCCTACAACCACATGATGTTCCTATGACCAAGTGGGAAGTCATTTCTATGGATTTTGTTATGGGGTTGCCGCTCACATCTCATAGACACAATGCCATCCTTGTGATAGTTGATAAGTTGATCAAGAGTGCTCATTTTATTTCGGTTAGAGACACTTATGATGTCACTGATGTGGCACGTGTGTTTGTAAGTGAGGTCATCCATTTGCACGGGATACCTAAGAAGATCATTTTAGATAGGGACTCCAGATTCACTTCTAGGTTTTGGAAAAGTTTGCAGTCAGCACCGGGGACTCAGTTGAAATTAAGTACATCTTATCATCCCAAAACAGATGGGAAAACCAAGAGAGTAAATCAAGTTATGTAAGACATGCTTAGGATGTATGTTATGGATAATCAATCCCATTGGGAGAAGTACCTACCTTTGGTAGAGTTCACCTACAATAACAATTTTCATAGCTCCATTGGAATGCCACCCTACGAAGCTCTATATGGAAGGCCATGCAAAAAACCATTGAGTTGGGAAAGATTAGAATATCGAGTAACAGTTGGGCCAGAATTGATTCAAGAGATGGAGGAATAGGTGATTCAGATTAGGTAGAGACTAAAGGAAGCACAAGATAGACAGAAAAGTTATGCGGATGCACACATGACTGATCAAAGTTATAAAGTGGGAGATCAAGTTTTCATTCGTATCAGGCCTAATAAGAGTACCATTCGGTTCGGGAAGGGGACAAAGTTTTCACATCGATTTATAGGACCATTCAAAATCCAAGATAAAATTGGACTCGTTGCCTATCATCTTGTACTACCACCCCACTTGCATAAAACTCATAATGTTTTTCATGTATCTGTTCTATGTCATTATGTTGTTGATGAATCACATAAACTAAATTGGAAGGAATTGCAGGTATTGGATGCAGGAACCCTCATGGTAGAACCATTATGCATATTGGACCATAGAGTCCGACAACTTAGGAACCGTCTGATAGACCAAGTTAAGGTCCAATGGGACAAGTATAGTCCAGGATCTTCTACTTGGGAAGATGTCGAGACGTTACGATGAAATTTTCTCTCACTTTTTTTACCACCTCGAGAATATGTTCTCGAAGGTTGGGTGTATGTAATGCCACCTTTTGACTTAGACAACTAGGATTACCTGAGGCCTAAACACCTTTATTTTCTATTCACAGTGAAACTATTAAATGATACACTTGAACTTTTAAGAAGTATGAACCTTATGAATGTTTAAATGTATTTGAATAATGATGGATATGATGCGATATATTGTGAGAATGTAAATTTTATGAATGTTTAAATGTTATTGATGATGATGGATATGATGTGATCTACTATGTGAATGTAAATTCTATGAATGTTTAAATGTTATTGATGATGATGGATATGATGCGATATACTATGTGAATGTGAATCCTATGAAAGTTTAAATGCTATTTGAATGATGTTGGATATTATGCAATCTATTATGTAAATGATAATTCTTTGAATGGGTGACATTAATTGAATTATGGGGTATTACGAGATCTATTTCTAACTTGAAAACTTTGATGTTAAAGTTGTTGGTACTCGGATACCGAATTGAAATTATGGTTGTATGCAATTACATAATCATAATGCATAGATATGTATGATTTTGTGTTACAGACTAATCTGCAGGTTATTGGGCTATGAAATAGCCAAGGGATACTGATAATAGAAGTGGATGTCATGACCACTGAACGAGAAACAATATGGTATGAATATTTGTATGTGAAATTATATTGGTTTGAATGCATTACTATGATATGTGGACCGATGGAGGATTTCAGGTGGTGAGACTGCCTAAAACTGAATAAACGATGACAAAACTCCTAGCAACACAGTGCCACTGTATATTCCATTGTAGGGTGTGGACCCTAGTCCTATTAGGAGGGGTGGAGGCATTTCCCACCGTGTATCCTCCAAAACCTGGAGTCATGGGAGGACGGTGTTAGCTCACGCTCCCCTAGACATGTGATGATGACTGTCAGTTGCCTGCTGGGGAAGCTTGGTCAAGATAATGGCACTTCTGCTTACGGGTTCTATTTGGAGTTAGGTCAATATAGTTGATGCTCCAATATAGTATAGTAGAGGAAGGATAGGAATGGAAGATGGAAGTAAGTTAGGGAGGAAGGATGAGTAGAAATAGTTGAGAGTGTATGGAGATTTTACTTATGGTGAAATTTATTGTTTTTCCTTCTGAAAAGAAAATGTGTATATATGAATATTCATAATTACTTAACTAAACTACAATTGTCTAAATAAAATTGTTGAGCTAGATTATTGGAATTAAGTGAATTCACGAACATTTCATTGGTTTATTATCTTCTATAAAATGAATAGTCTTATTGATTGGATTGGATGCATACATAAATAACTATAAGGGTGATAATTATTGTTATAAGTACATGCACGAGACTTGTATGTACTATCTACACATGGATTTCTTGTACATGTACACTAGTATGTATGAGTTTTCTTGACTTACTTACTAATAATGTCAGTTATTTGATATGAATTGTGTGAACCATTTGTTTTTTTCCTTGTATCATAAAATACTTTAACTTCAGGATGAAGTTTCCTGAAGGGTGGGTGTATGTAACAACCCTAAGTATTTAATCAATTGTC
Source organism: Picea engelmannii (assembly GCA_009831015.1). Taxonomy (NCBI): domain Eukaryota; kingdom Viridiplantae; phylum Streptophyta; class Pinopsida; order Pinales; family Pinaceae; genus Picea; species Picea engelmannii. The sequence continues at coordinate 129,258 of ML794511.1, forward strand.
ATTGTTTAATTAATTGTTTAATGTATATTAGTTTAAATAAATAATTAATTAATTGACCTGGTTAAATATTTGTTGAATGTGAATTGGTTTAATTAACTAATTAATGAATTTAATGATTAAATATCTATTTAATAAAATCTAGTTTAATAAATTATTATTTTGTATTGAATGATGGAACCATTTAAGAGAAGGGGATAAGGTGGTTGGCATTGAATGGAGGGATAAGGTGGGTGAGTCTCAATGAAAGGGGAAAGGTGGTGAATGAGGGACAAGGGAAAGGAGGATATGAGGGGGAAAAACACTTGGGAAAGGGGGACTTTTGTGAAGGAAGCATTATTTTTGATATTGGGAGACTGTATTGGAGCATTTTGAATTTGGGAGATTGGAAGAATGTATTACTGGTTTTGGCTAGAGAAGCTTGTTGTAGGACTGTTACAAGGGGGCACCTGTTGCTGGGAGTTTTAGGCTCAGGAGCTAAGAATCCTTACAGAATCCTGGAGATGGAGAGGCTCTACTCCCAGCTGGTTGGGAGGTTAGACAGTTTTGGGCAGAGCATCAGATAGAGTTGGAGAACAATAGTAGCATCAGTTAGAGGTATGTATTTTCATTATTCTACTGTGTTATGTAATTTATTATGATCTACTCATAATTTTAATTATGCTGATTATGAATGGTTATTTGCTGGTTATGAATGGTTATATGTTGGTTATGAATGGTTATATGCTCAATAAGAAAATTGTGAAGATGTTAGGATAGCATTTCTCTAATTAAATTTATGTTTTATAAGGCTCTGTTGGAAGAGACCTTACAGAACTAAGGTTGTCTGAGAGTCATTGTAATGTATAAATAAAGATCTAGAGGAGTGAGGAAAGGTTCATTCAAGGTGGATTATTGTTGTTATTGGCTAGAGTTGTGTTGTGAGATTGAGTGAGTATTGTTGTAAGAGAGAGAAGTGTTGTGTGTGAGAGTGCTCTGGTATTGTAATATATTCAACTGGGTGTGAAGATCAACCCTGTATATGGGTGCATAGGGAGGGGAGAGAAGAAGAGAAAGAGAGAGAGATCTGCAAGCTAAGAGCACAGATAGAACTGTATGTTTTCATATAATATCAAGAAACATAGTTATGTGGATGTATCCCTAGAGAGAGGGTGAACCACGTATATCTTGTTGTTTTGTGTGATTGATGTTGTGTTCTTTTGCCTTCTTCTATTCTATTATTGCATCGTTGTGTTAGGTTTGAGATATCACTTGTGCAGAAGGCTAAAAGGAGATAAACAATAACTAGGTTGTTGTGTGTTGTTGCATTGGATCCACTTTGTATTTCCTCTAGTTGTAGACACCTATGTCCTGCAACCCCCTATTTCTACTTTGGGTGAGACTACATCTGCTACGCAGGTGTTGCCGAAAGGGCCAATAGTTAGGGCTTGTTGGTGCACTGTTAGAGTTGAACCCTGGGTCTGCCCCTATGCCACCACTCATCTTTCTTGTGTTCACCATCAAAGTTAGGAGGCTTAATCGTGTTCATTTCTCCTTGTAGTTCCTCCAATATAGACCTTCTCTTATGATTTATGACAAGATATGGACTTGAACTACTATGTGCTCTCCTAATTGAATGCCTTGGTGAGAGATGATGATGCCTATCAACACTTCTTGTTTCTCTTATTTTATCCTGGGACTTGTGACTCCTTGACTTGCTTGATTCTGTCTCTTTATCCATTTTCTTCTCTATTTTGTCCAAGCTATGTAGCAACTTGATTTTAAATACATCTTGTTGCTTGGATTTCATAAGCCTCTCATTATCAACTTTATAAATTTGGAAATCCTTTTTCAGAATCTTTATGGTCTCCTCCTTGCCTTCACCATGCCCATTTGAATTTGTCTCTGCATTACCCATGCTAACATACAACCCCCTGACTTCATATTCATGTTTGTAAGTTATCTATGCCTCTTCCATTCTTATGGTCCCTGTGATGATCATGTTCTAATATATTTGATCTTAACTATGAAAAATGTGCAGGAAAGATGATTTTTTATACTATAATAAATTTAACAAATCTATTAGTGTTTATTCACCATTATGATCTTTTTAATAGAACAAAAATATTATTTCTGATCTCTTGTGAATGTGAATGTCCAATTCATTTTTTCAGGTTGTTATCTCCTGAAATAAATTGGTGGAAAATTTTCTTTTGAGGTGATAGGTTGTGGTCCAAAATTTATTCCTAAATTTTTGTAGGTAGGTTAGAGAGTCTATTTTTTGTAAATAAGCTCAGAAAGAACTTTTGATTTGGTTTGTTCAAGCAAAAGACAAAATATCAGGTTTTGGTGGTTTAGGCAAGCCTAAAATGCACTCATTAACCACTGAAAGCCTTTGTTCCTGGTAATTAAGAGGGAAAAGCAAAAGCACGGTTAACTACCGAAAAGATTTCAACGAGAAAAATGAAAAGCCCGTGCTTTCGCATGAGCCAGTTGTCAATTGGAGCAATGATGGACACGTAACCACAAATATCTCATGAAGGTGGTAAGGTATGCACGTTCTTGTTATATCTATCTGAAGATTGATATCCTGTTGTCCTTTCAATTGCATTTGTCTTTTCAAAATTAAGACTCGGTGAAGATACAAAAATTCATGCGTGTTTCCCAACTAATAGAAATGATTAGTCATGTAGCCTCTCACCATTTCCAGTCATGAGTACACAATCCATTATGACCCCGTTTAATCTTTGATTTGATCTCCATTCATTATCAATTCAAATTCCGGAGTTATTGAGACAGTCTTGAGCCCGTGAATTCATCAAGAAAACGCATATCGAGAGATCATAATCATGTTTCTCGTGGTGATCGTCGAGTGTAGTTAGAGTCCATAAAATCACTCTCAAGCCAATTTTCATACTAGTCAAGCCATGTCAAGTCATCAGGTAAGTTCAAAACCCATACTATTTCAATTTAAATGAATATCCCAAAACTCAAAACTTTCAGCATGTTTTCAGTCGGTCTGTTGCCTAAACTCAGTTAGTGTTTGAGATTTGTGATCTGAACTCTGTGTCACCTTGTCCCATTCTCTTTTCTATGTGTCATACTCTCTGTCATCCTAAATCATAGATTCTTTGTCTCCCTGGCATGAATTTTTTCCTTAATCACAGGTATAGTCAGCATTTACTAATGCTGAAAGAAGGGCCAGTGTTATAACCCTAAATTGCACCACACATGCTTACCTGGCATCAAGCCAAATCATATCCCTTCATTGCCAAAACATCTGTTGAACAACTCTTTGGAAATCCTCTTGTGTCAAGGCCCACGTGCCCTAACCCATTACCGCATGCATATACACGCTGCCTGGCTCACTACAACCCGCGTGTACCTAACAAAGCACGAAAAAAGGAAAGTTGTCGATGGAACAAAAAGATATGGGTCAGTTAACTGAAACTCCCAGCCATGCATGGCTGAGGGTTCATCCAAAACCCTAGCTCCTTCTAGCCTATAAAATAAGGGGTAGGGTACCATTTGGAGGAGGAAAAAATATAGCGAAGAAACTCTGCCCATTTACGTAATCCATTGTCCCAACCCTTTAGCCTTTCCTCATGCCAAAGGAGATTTAATGCAAAGAAGTTGGAGGACAAAAGAAGAGGAGCCCAGAATCAGGTTCAAGGAGTGATGGCCGGTCTCGACTTTGATTGTAAGTTGATTCATTTTTCAAGTAATAAAAGAATACTTTTCCCATCCCAATGCATGAGTTATCTATGGTTTGGTTAATTTATGCTTAATTTCTAACCCTTGAGTAGAAAAGTAGCATGCATGCATAATTTTTATTTGTCTTGAGTGCAGGTCATCTATGGAAGGAGAAGCGCAAGCAAGTGGTCAAAGTGCAACGGAGGATCTACATCGAACGCTGGTAACAAGGTTAGTAGTCCTTTTCCATGCATGTAATGTGAAAGAGGGGTTTAAGTTTTGGGTTGTAGGTTAAAAAGTAATTTCTTTACGGTCAAAATCTGGATGCAAGTCCGACCCTAGTTTGCTAGTCCGTAGGGTATATTTTCCAACAACAGAATTGGCAACCATATTGGGGATAATACTCTTTAGGGTTTCTGGATTTATTTAAATTTTTTGGGTAGTTTAAAGATTAGGTTTTCTGTTTTTCTTTGCCTGTCTTTTTCTTTAGGGTCTGAGCTAGCAGGGAGCCTGGTTCTTCATACCAGTTTTCCCTGACTTTTGCTTGATGGTAGTTTTCGGGACACACAGAGGTACACACGACCTGTATAAGGCCTGCACGCATGTACCCGCGCCCTATCCTCTTATAGCCCACGTGTGAACGCTAGCTGTAGGGATAACATTAGCATGTAGGAGGTCAGAGAACTTTAGAGGCAGTCCACCTCTTTCCTGTCAGAATTATACATTCTCAGAGGGTTTTTTGGAATCCTGTCTGAGTTTTGCTGGTTCACAGTCCTATCTCAGATTTATTTTTTCACCTTGTTATTCCTTGCATTATTTTTATTTTCTGTTAGAAAGAGCATCCAAGCCTTCAAGGGACCCTGGTTATCAATACCAAAGGCCTCTTCCTGGTCTGGACTGCATGTTTTCATTTTTTTCTTAGAATTTATACATACACGCGACCTATACAAGGTCATCTCGCGTGTACACGCTTCCTGTTTCAGCTCAGCATGCGTTTACACGCGTGTTGTTTTAGTGACAATAGTGTGCTTGACAGGCTACCTTTTTTTCAGGGTGGGGCAGTCATCCCCTCCTTTGATGAGAAGTATTCCTCTCAAGTGTTTGAGTCTAGGGTTGAACAATCAGTAGGCTAGGTCATCTTACCCTTAGCCTGCTTTTTCTCAGTTGATAGTTGACAGAAAATATATAATTTTTTATTTTTTATTTTATGGTTTTTAGACAAGCATAAGAGTCTTTGTTTTATTTATTTCCATTGTGTGTCTTTACTTTGATTCTTTGCGATCTACGCTTTAAGCCAAAAAAAAAATTTCTTGGTTTTGTGCTTGTCGGTATTTTCCCTTTGTTGCTTTACTAGCACTTAAATAAAAAAAAATCTCTCTTTTCATTTTCTTCTTTGTTTGAAGAGTGTGTTTTTGCATCATTAGCTAAGGACAAGTCTATTTTGTAATTTTTTGCAGTGTATTTAGAGAATAAGTAGCTCGTAGTTGAGCTAAATTTGTTTATGTTTGCTGCATAAAATGTTAGAAAAATTGAAAAGAAAAAGAAATCTTTCTTTGTGAAAAGTTGTTGAAATTTTGCATTTAGAAAAAGTATTTTGTTTTTAGCTTTTCTCATTCATTTTTGCTTTTGTATTTACATATCATCAGTTTCACCCTCATACCCCTTGACGTAAGAAAAAACCATAAAATCAACACTAATTTAAAATCTATTAGACGTTTTGTTTGTAGGGTTCACAAACTAGTTCAGGACTAGGGCCTTGGATTAGGTTGGAGAGGAAACTCTCCAAGGCCATTCAAAACCAAACATTACAGTCTGTGATAGGGAGTGTCTAAGTCCAGTTTCATGGAAGTTATCCAGGACCCCCCTCTAACACAGGGGATAAACACAAGGTCGTGTACAGAAAGGTAGCGGAGATAACCCCTCCAAAGCCAGACCAATCGTAGTGGAGGACACATATCGAGGGCTTGTTTTGGGAATCCGTCGTTTGCATTTTCCACGGGGCTTCGTGGGTCTCGAATCCATTCGAGGTCCTCAGTTGTCCTCCGGAAAATTTTCTCTCGATACCCTTGATAGGTTTCGGGCTTGATACCCTGCTGATTGTGGTCTACCCGACTTTTGATTGTACCCGCTTGGTGACTGTTCGCGTGTTGGCAACCTAGTTGCCAATATTTTTAGGGACATACACGGGTGAATGTGGGGGTATACCACAGTACCTAGGATAGAAATCAAGCCATGCTTTACAGAGTATACTCGGAGGGTGCTTCCATATTCGAGTTGCACTTGCACTGGTAAGTTTCTCTGGTGTTGGTTGTTGTAACTGTTCTTCCAAATAGTTTAGTGATTGCTTGTCTTATCTCTTAGGGGCTTCTTTTTAGTGTGTGTTACTTTTTTAATGTGTAGAATACCTTAGCGTGTCTTGGATATTCTCACACAGTGGAAGATACCGAGCTCTGCCGGTCACGAAGGCTTTTGGGCCTGCCACCGGTTACACTGGAGCCACCCCACCACCATTAAGGCGGAAGCTAGACCAACAAGGGTCTTTTGAAGCGACCGGGTTAAAAACCTTTGTGCCCGAACAACTCCCAGAGGAATCAACTGCCAATATTGTCTTGATTGAAACCCCAACCATTGATATCTGGGCATCGTTTACTGCACCAATACAATTTTACGAATTCCAGATAGTGCCTCACACAGCTATGGAAACAAACGTTGTTACTTCTTCTGGGAATTATTCCATTCCCACCATAGTTTCTACCACAAAAGAATCATCTCCTAACTTACCATCGTTGGTCCGAGCCACCATGGTCTCATCCACAACTACGTCGCATAGTGGACCAAACTCGTCTATGGTGGCAGCCACAACCCCCTTCACACCTAGTGCGGCAGGCCCTCCGTTCTCATACAGTATGCCTAGTTCGGGTACAAGTCCTGCACTCACTTACTCCACTTTACAGACTTTGGGTCTGGGGGCAGGGAGCTCCAACGCTCTCCTGTAAGGTCAACTTGGGGGCACTCTTGTCCCTTTTAATGCCTTTCCTTACGCAGGAGGTTATATCCCTCCTTCGTCCCCTTCGCTTGGTGGCCCGCATCGGCAGTCCGTCGGGCAGCCTGCACACACTAGTTTATTTGGAGAAGGGAGTCAAGGAACACCTGTGCCCAGTATGCTGATAGGTTCGATGCCATTTGTTTGGAATGAGACATTTGGTAACAACACTTTCTCATCCACCACTTTCCCATCTAGGGGAAATCCCATTTTTGGACAGTCTACTCCGGCGCAGGGTACTATTCCTGCGCAGGGGGCACATATAGCAGGACCTTGGAACTCAAGACAAGGATCTGTTCCCTCCTCCGGAATGTCATTCTGGGGTAATTATTTTCACAGTCAATGGAACTCTGGAAAGACCACTATGTCTCTCCCATTGGGACTGGCATGGGGTAATCCTTCCCAAAGTCCTTTGAACACGATGCATGTCCAACACCCTATGTCCTTTATGGGAAATCAGCCGATGATGTCTCCATAGATGCAAAATCCTTACGCTGGTCAGGGCCATGGTTTCTGCCAGAATCTGGGCCAACAGCCAAACTTTTCCTGGCAACCTGGTGCCAGTCAAACCCCAGGACCCTTTTTCCCTAGTTATCAACAACAACCCAAACTACCATTCCTGGAAACTTTACACTTGCTAGATTTGACAAGGTTGTTAAATGATCCTATTTGTCACAATCCATGTTAGCCTCCTATGCCAACGAAGTTGCCTTCGGACATTCCAAAGTTCGAGGCCAAGCCTAATGAAGATCCAGGTGATCATGTGACTACCTTCCATCTTTGGTGTTCATCTAACTCATTGAAAGATGACTCCGTACAGTTGCGATTGTTTCAACGCACTCTTATCAGGAGTGCTACGAAATGGTACATCGAGCTCGATCACTCAAGATACTCTTCTTTTGGAAAACTGGCGATGGCCTTCCTTAACCATTTCCAGTTACCTGTGAGATATGACACTGGCACAGAGCTACTCGCCAATTTCGAACAGACAACAGCGGACCATATCTCTAATCATATCCAAGAGTGGAGACGTTGGAAGAGTCTAATCAAAGTACCAGTCTCACCAGCATTCCTGCTTGAGTGGTTCCTTAAGTCTCTGGTCCCACAGTTATCCAAAGACGTCGCGACTTCCAGAGTTTTCTCTGAAGAAGATGCCATCATGAGGGATCAACAGTTTGAGCTCATCTATTCTTAGTCTGGTTTATTATACAACATCCTTCCGGATGCACCACAATCGATACAGGATAAAACTAGACAGAGAGCTGGACCACATGCCGATGGTATTGTTGGTTCAGCACAAACCAAACCCACTGAGAAATTGACAAAACAATTGAAACAAATATCTATACAACACTCAGTGGCCAGCCAGACTACTTCTTTGGCTGCTCCTCCTACCCAAATGTCGGAAGTAAACTCTGTGTAGTCGACTAACCCAAAGGCCACCCAGCAGCCTGAAGGGAAGAAAAAAAAATGAAAGAATGGTAAGGGGGATAAAAAACCCACTGATAATGCTGGCGAAGACACCACGAAAAAATAGAAGACGAGGTATCCATGCAACTTGTGTGCGAATACCACTCGACCCATCTTTGTCCTCGACTTGCAGAGCCCCAAAAGTTTGTCACATAGCAATAGAAAGCAGTGTTGACTAATCCCTTTCAACATGGGAAAAATTTAACTCAAGCCTCTACAAGCACAGAAGGGGGCAACCAAGAAGCATGCCCTCCTCCAAACAATCCCTCATCCGCGATCGTATATATGGTTAGGGGTGATTCTTTCATAATGACTAGAGTGCATGACTATAGTAAACCAAGCGCTTCTGAGAAGGGTAAAGAAGCTGACCTCTTATCTCTTCCTCTACAGATCGAGAAGACATTGGGAGAAACAATGACACGCATTCCAAAGGGTGCATTTAAGAAAGCTTCTCACAACCCAAACGCAAGGGCCACCCAAAATTACTCTATGGTGGAGGATCTATCACAAAACCCTTATGCGATGTCTGCTTTAGAGGTCCTCCAAAGTTTCCCTGCTCAGAGGAAAGCCTTGTTAACTTCTTTGGGCTCGACCGAGACCTATAATTCGGGTACCATCGTGTTAGATACAACCGACTTAAAACCTCGTTTTCCTTACCACATATCATTTTAGATAGTAGTGGCTCATCCCACGAAAACTTTTACATGGAATATCTTCTGCACGGTGGTCGACGAGGGCGCCTCGACATGCATTATGTCGTTAGCATGTTGGAAGTCCATTGGCCAGCCCACTTTGTCTCCATCACCTACTCTCCTCATTGATTTCTACGATCATTCTTTCTGACCACATGGCATCGTTCCTTCTTTCCCTGTGCAGTTAGGAGGGAAGACCGTGTGTGTCGAAGTAGAGGTAGTCGATGCTCCCCTCGACTATAATCTCTTGTTAGGACAGAGTTAGACTTATGCTATGCAAGATGTGGTTGCTACAATTTTTCGAGTCTTGTTGTTTCCACACGAGGGTCAGATAGTGACCATCAATCAATTGTCCTTCTCTAGACCTGACCTAGCTTTGGGGGCATCCACGGTCCCCATGATTGATAATCCTCAACTAGGTGTCGTTAACATAGTAGTTGGTTTGTGCCTATCCTTGATGGGTACCTTCGATTACCCACCTCCTCACGATGACATCAAATTTATATCTAATCACCATAAGGTTGAGATTTTTCAAGTTTCGTTGTTCCGCACGAATTACTTTGAGGATCCTTGGATTCTTCCTTCCCCATCAGCCACGATGGATGAGACAGGGCACTCAGGCATGTCCATGCCCTTGTCGACTGCTGAAGTAGCATACTCTTTAGTCCAACAAGCTTCAGCTAACTCTGATCCGACTCTCGCACAAGAGTTAGATCCACTTCCCAAGCCTATTTGGGCTCAGGGTTCTCTGGCTCACATCGATTTGTTAGACTTAGTCTTGCCTTCTGATGAAGAAGTAATCGAAGCAATGACTAGTTCGGACAAACCTTGGGAAGATCTTCATCACAGATCATACTTTCTCCCCGAGTTGAGCCGAATCGAAGCAGGAGAATTCACCATTACCATGACGGGAGATCAGCCATGTCCTATTAACCTCTTAGCTACACAGGAAATTTATGCTGAGGGAAATATGGAGACTATCGCTAAAACTATACCCATCAACATCTCCTGAAACCCTAGCGTCATGGAGAATGTCTTCATCGGAGCGAATTTCTCCCCCGAAGAGATTCAAATTTACACGGATCTTTTTAAAGAATTCTGCGATGTTTTTGCCTGGTCTTATGAGGAAATGCCAGGTATTGATCCAAAAATAGTTGAACATGAAATTACAACGTATCCTGACGCCAAGCCTGTTCAAAAAAAACTTCGTCCAGTCAATCCTAAGAAAGCAGCAGCCATCAAGATTGAGGTTGAGAAATTTCTCAAGGCAGGTTTCATTTATCCTATTCATTTGACTCAATGGGTGTCAAACCCCGTGCCGGTCAATAAAAAACAAGGCATGATTCATGTATGTACCGATTTCTGTGATTTGAACAAGGCATGTCCCAAAGATAATTTTCCAACACCATTCATTGACCAGATCATTGATGAATGTGCCGGTTGTGAAGCCTTTTCGTTCATGGATGGTTTTTCAGGATATAATCAAATCCAAATCAAACCTAAAGACCAACACAAAACGACATTCATTTGTCCGTGGGGTACATTTTCATATCATAAGATGACTTTTGGCCTTAAAAATGTTGGAGCCACTTTCCAGCGGGCCATGTCTTTTGCGTTTCATGACCTCAAGCATATATTCGAGGCCTGTATTGATGATTTAGCATCACGCTCTCGCAAGCGAACAGATCATCCCACGCACCTTTGACTCATCTTTGAACGTTGTCGCTACTTCAGGATTCACTTGAATCCAAACAAGTGTAGCTTCTGCGTAACGTCAGGACGTTTGTTAGGTTTCATCATATTAACAACAAGGATCATGGTCGATCCTCTTAAGGTGGAGGCAATAATCCAGTTGCCCCCCCCACGCACAATCTTACAACTTCAGAGTCTACAAGGCAAGGATAACTTCTTATGACGCTTTATCACCAACTATGCCAAAATCACCAAGGGCTTTATGCATTTACTAAAGAAAGACGTTCCTTTTTTCTGGGACGAAGCCACTCAACGCTCTTTCAATGCATTAAAACACGCCTTCACAACCACACCTCTGCTACGACCACCTAACTATAACAAAGATTTCTTATTATATCTGGCTGCCACAGAGTCAACCATAGGCATGGTTTTAGTTCAGGAAGATGATTCATTTTCAGAATACATGATCTATTACCTGATCCGAGGCCTCATAGGACTAGAAATTAATTATTCCCATCTCAAAAAACTTACATTGGTAGCAGTTCATGCTATTCAACGGTTCCGTCACTATGTTCTGTTTCGCAAGACCACTGTCATTGCTGTCGTGAATCCATTCTAGTACATGTTGACACAACGAGTTATAGGCGGAAAAATCAGTAGGTGGATGGTGATCCTCCAAGAATTTGACTTAGACCTTGTTTCAGCAAAGTCCAAGAAGTCATTGGTCTTCGCAGAACTTATTTTGGAACTTTCGGTTGAGTCAGGTGACGTTGTGTCTGAGGAATCACCTATTCATGGGGATATGTTTTTGATTGCATCTACTAATCCCTGGTACAAATATATACTTATCTATCTCCATACTTTGAAGTGCCCCACTTCTTCTTCTCATGATGAGCATCGACGGATACGCCATCAGGCTAAGAATTATCTCATACTCGATGATACATTGTATCGGACAGGTGTAGACTGCATCTTGCATCGATGTCTCACTCATGAGGAGGCCATCATAGTGCTCAATGATTTCCATACTAGAGCTTGTGGCAGTCATTTATCTGGGTTGGCAACAACCCAAAATATTTTACGAGCAGGTTACGTCTAGCCCACACTTATCAAAGATTGTATCGAATCGGTCAAGAAGTGCCATCTGTGCCAAATCTTCTCTTGGAAGATGAGGGCACATCCAGCTCCTATGTTTCCTGTCATCATAGTTGGTCCCTTCACTAAGTGGGGGATTGATTACACTACATGCAACCCCCCTTTAGCAAGGGGGCATCGCTATATCATAGTAGCTATCGACTACTTCACTAAGTGGGTCGAAGCTATGCCAATGTTTAAAGATGATGGAGAGACTGCAACTCTCTTCTTATTCAACCAGATCATAGCAAGGTTCGACGTCCTAAGAGAGATTGTCACTGACCATGGAAGTCACTTTCAGAACCAAATGATGACTTACTTAACATCAAAGCTTGGGTTATGGTAGGAACATTCATCACCTTACTACCCCCAAGCCAATGGGCAGGTGGAAGCTGTAAACAAAACTCTTAAGAAGATTCTACAACGAACTATCAACTCAGCTTAGTCAGATTGGCATTTGATGTTATACTCGACATTATGGGCTTACCGAACATCTGTTAAGAATGCAACCTGTTTCTCACCTTTTCAAATCATTTACGGGCTGGAGGTAGTCTTGCCCATATAATGTCAAATCCCATCTCTGAAATTGGCAGTACAGTTATTTCCAGACACTTCTCCACTTGAATAATGGTTAGTATACCTTGAGGAACTTGATGAGCAGTGTCACAATGTGGTCTTGGCCAATGAGGCTCACAAACATAAAGTCAAGTGTCAATATGATAGGTCCATTCGTCCTCAGATTTTCTCTGAAGGCGACCTTGTCCTAGTCTATGACCAAGACAAGGACCCCCTGGGGGCAGGAAAGTTTAAACCCATGTGGTTTGAACCCTTCATTATCAAAGAGGTATTAAAAAAGGGTTCTTATCGTTTGGTTGATTTTGAAGGGAATTCTTTGGCAGAGCCTAGAAATGGGCTCTACCTTAAGAAGTATTACTCATAGATAGGTCATCGGGGGTAACTTTTTGTAACATATGTATAGTCTTTGTACTATTACTTTTTACGTTTCTTTTAAAGTGTTATGGGCGTGTCATTGATGTTATCTTTCGTCAATATGGCATATGTCAAGTGAGTTCGAGATGTTTGTTGGGTATGCAGATGGTGCTAGTCAACACACGCGGAGGCTTGCCTCAGCAGCTTGGGTAATCTTTACACCCCAGGGTTAGTTGTTATCTTCCGGAGGTATATGCTTAGGTGACACCACAAATAATGTCGTCGAGTATAGTGCAATTATTGAGTTGCTTCGTGACACCTTGTCATTCGGTATCTCTCATCTCCTGGTCTATATTGATGCTCAATTGGTTGTGTCACAGCTAAATAGAGTATACCGGGTTCATGATCCAACTTTACACCGACGATTCCTTAGGGTACATCTCTTAGAATGAAACTTTGATTATATTACATATTTTCATGTTCCTAGGAGATTAAACCAAATTACAAAAACTCTAGCTAATCAAATTTTAGATTGGCATCTTTCCCACATATAAAAAGAACATGGACATAAACATGTAAATACATTTTTTCACACATAGTCCATAAGACACAAAAAAAGATAAAAAAACCATATATAAACATCATAAAATAACTAGAGTACATGGATGGACGCAAATGCCTAAAAAATGGGAATAGTAATGAGTCATTGGGCTTATGCCCTCAAAAATATATACAAATAGGTGCTCGTGGCACATAAAAAGTCTAAAGTCTGTACAGGGCCTATGGGCCCTGTTCTAATCATCTACAGCACGGGCTAAACACCTAAACAATCGGACCCATGTCCGATGTGCCTCCACAACATGAGGTTGCATGGATGGTGGCAAGTCCTCTATCTCGGCCATCGGGACTGTGCGAGTGAGCGCAGTGAAGTTCTGCTCAATTTGCTTAAGGACCCTCTCAACCTCTCCTGCTGGGAGGTTCCCTGCTACTGTTGCTCCCCTAGCGGCGACAACCGTGGGTGACGCCTGTTCCATGCATAATTGATAGGTCGCATGGGTCCCACATCTACATACAACAAATGTTTACCCATCAAATACTCCGGAATACAAAAAAGAAATGATGTATATAACCAAAAGACATAAAAATTACATATGCAAAAAAATAAATAAAAAAATACAAAGGTGGAGACTCACCCATATCCCCTCGCTCCTCATCAAGAGGCACGAGTATCTCTGGATCTCTAGAGAAGTATATCCCTGCATATAGGTAGTCCTCGATAATAGGGATCTGTCTTGACAACCAATAAAAGAAGTCATCGTCGAAGGACTCAATGGTCCTTCCACCACCCTGTCACGGCAATAATACTGCCCATCTACACATTGCAGGGAAAGAGGCCAGATGTCCTCGTACTACAAATCGAGGACTAAAACTCAAAACTCTCTCAAAAAATAATGAACACAAGATGGTCCCAAACCCGAAGTTCCTCTGTGTCTGCTGTCAGAATTCTATCAATTGCCTCTTCATGCACTCGAGCAGTGTGGTAATCCAATCAAAGATTTGTGCATTCATGCACTGAATGGCACAGTTCATCTGTGCGCACGAAGCCTGATGCACGGTTGCTGAGCCGATAATCCGCCCAATCAGTAACAAGATAGTCTATAGTGATAAGTTGTTAATCTTGCTAATGGGTACCTGGGAACCCGCACATTTGGTCCCAGCCTCACAGTGATCAGCTATCAACTTTGAGATCTTACTCAGCCCCGCAGGAAAAATCTGGAAGTTGACTGGTTCCCCTCTCCTTGAGAGGCCAGTCAGAATGTAAATGTCCTCGGTGGTGGGCACCAATGATTGTGCCTCTAGCATAAATGCCTCTACATCAGGATGCTAGTAATCAATCAAGGCATTCAGTAGCCTTGGTTGCGTGTGCATAAACGGACATAGAAAGAATTTGAGTAAACCGCATTGCATTAACACGACCACAACATTCGGATCTGCAGCAACCAACTCACTGATTGCCTCATGCTCCCTTTCCCTCCACTAGACATACATCTTGCCAACATAACAAGGTAGAGGAGGGTCAATACTTATTTTTAGCTTGCTTTTCCATCAATAAGGGGGGTACACGCAGGCTGTATAGGTGACAGTCGTGTGTACACGCGACCTGTCCAAAGACAACCCGCGTGTACGTAGGGCTGACCTTTTTAAGGTCGATGCCTACCCAAAAAATAAGATAAATGACTAAATTGAAGTATTGAATAGCTAGATAAGGGAGTTTTTACTTACTTGGTCCAAGCAGAAGTTCGTTTCATCGACTGTAGCTCCTAGAATCACTATCTTTGGCAAAGGGGGTCTTTTGGCTCTAGAGTCAATTTCCAAATCAACAATGGTGATAATGAGCTGCCAGCTTCTATTTATAGACTTTTTGGCCTATTTTTGTCACTTTTTTGGCCCCCCTTATCAGTTTTTTTATACCAAAAACCATTTAGAGTGATCTAGGAGTCATATGGGAGGGATTTGATCAGGTATTGGGACAATTTTTTTTGAGTTTCGAAAATTTTTTGACGATCCATAATTTTTTTTTTTTTTCAAAAATCAACTTGAGCATATAGGTTAGGATATCACCCCAACTTTTGCATCTCGTTTCCTTTTTCTTATGATATAGGATCGATCCCATCAGGTTGTGACACAGAACCATCATATCTTCTCTAGAAGTGTTGCAACTTGGTGGTAGAGATTACCAGAACATGGATGCCCTAGGTAGGTCCTGGTTGCATTATGGTGTCCATGCCATTTATAAAACTGCTATAGGCTCGGGAGTCGGTATAGTCTTTCCTGAATACGAGTTTGAACCTCATTTGCATGAGTATTTTTCACTCTTTGTCTCACCCACAGGAATCCCAAAAAATAACGGGTCTCCTTTTAAGCCCTTTTCAGACCCTCTAAAAATGAAAAGATTGTCGAGCGATCTTGTGACCTTTCATGCTTGTTAAACTAAAATTTGAAGTCACATCTATTTGGCAATAGTTTACCCCTTTTTCGGTCTGCACGGTCAACTGTACGAACAAAGGTATACTCTATCGAATTCCCATTCTTTAGAAGAGTACTCTCAGGTATAATTTTATTCCTTTTTCGGGCCCGAGGGACTAAATTTATGAAAAAGAAACCCCCATGGAGTCCATAGTTAAGCTCTTTTCAGACTCCCTAAAATTGAAAAGATCGTCGAGTGACCTTATTCTTTCACACTCGTTAAATTGGTCTAGAAGAATATTCTTGACGGAGTCCATAGTTAAGCTTTTTTCAGACTCCTTAAAAGTGAAAAAATAGCCGAGTGATCTTGTCCTTGACACACTTGTTAAAATGGTTTTGAATTGATGTCTAATCGGTGCTAGTTTATCCCTTTTTCGAACCAACTAGACTATTGTTGAAAAAGGTACCCCAACGAAGTATCCTTTTATGCTTTTTCAGACTCTCTAAATATGAAAAACCACCAAGCTTACCTTCTCTAGGCTCGTTAAACTTACATCGAAGGACGTTACCATTGTGTGTTCTATCAACCGCATTTGCATACCTTATCCACCAGCCTTGTGACAGTTTTCTTCTGTGTCTTAACACCTTTGGCCGCTGGAGGATTTTTCTCGAGTATCATTTTACCAGAACATCAGTCTTGTCCTTGTGCCTTGAGATCCTATGTTTGCAATACTCGTTCCTCCATTGTAACATAATATTGCTTTATTCTTTTTAAAAAATTATCAAAAAGAACAAAAAAATCAAATATACCCCAAAAAGAGGATGGGAAAAGTATTTTCTTTATTGGCAGCATAACGAGTCGCCCTTGGATAAAGCACATCTATCCGTTTGATCATCAGACTATGGGATGTAGTACGACCTTAGGAAGCTTTTCTCTCTATATAGAGTTGTGTTCTCCACTGTTTAGTTACTCTTCCAAACATATGGAGAGTTTGCGTTGCCTCCTACTTCGTAGACTTATGATTAACATATATGTTGCCTGAGTCTTATCACTTGTCGTGCTATTGTCCAAGGGAGGTTTTTCACTAAGCCTGAGTCAGCCCCTCTACAATATGTCTCTTGTCCGCATACCCGACCATCCTGAATGTCTAATCAAGTCCTTGTTCGAAATCACTGAAGCCTTCAGTTCGATCATCAAGATTATCAAGTCCATAACCGATGAGCCGTCGAAGACCTCTGGGTAGTGCAGTTGTACACTCATATTACACTCCTACCCAAGTTTTAGAAGATTTTGAAGTTGTTGCTCGAGCTTTGAAGTACAACCATCGTGTTGAATCAACTTCTGGAAGATGGATACTCTATATGTATATCTTTTTGATTTCAAGATGTAGCTCTACTGTGTATTGTTCGCGGCTACTATTTATAGTTATTTGACATGGATCTACAATATATTTGATTGGTAGCCATGGTTCTATTTTATCCCGAGCATGGGTATGCCGACCTCGGTGAGAAATTTTTTATTTTGTAGACGAAACCTCCTGGTTCCTGATCCTTGGGCTCAATCGTTCGGCACATCAGTAAAGATTGGTAATGTATTTCAGCCATCAGATGCTCTTCTGACCTCACACATTAGGGGACATATGTTATAACCCTAAATTGCACCACACATGCTTACCTGGCATTAGGCCAACTCATATCCCTTCATTGCCAAAACATCTACTGAACAACTCTTTGGAAATCCTCTTGTGTCAAAGTCCATGCACCCTAACCCATTACTACACATGTGTACATGTTGTCTGGATCACTACAACCCATGTGTACCTAACAAAGCACAAAAAAGGAAAGTTGTCTATGGAACAAAAATCTATGGGTCAGTTAGCTGGAACTCCCGGCCATGCATGGCCGAGGGTTCGTCAAAAACCCTAGCTCCTTCTAGCCTATAAAATAAGGGGTAGGGGTACCATTTGGAAGAGGAAAAAATATAGCGAAGAAACTCTGCCCATTTACGTAATCCATTGTCCCAACCCTTTATCCTTTCCTCATGCCAAAGGAGATTTAATGCAAAGCAGTTGGAGGACAAAAGAAGAGGAGCCCAGGATCAGGTTCAAGGAGCGGTGGTCGGTCTCGAATTTGATTGTAAGTTGATTCATTTTTCAAGTAATAAAATAATACTTTCCCCATCCCAATGCATGAGTTATCTATGGTTTGGTTAATTTATTCTTAATTTCTAACCCTTGAGTAGAAAGGTAGCATGCATGCATAGTTGTTATTTGTCTTGAGTGTAGGTCATCTGTGGAAGGAGAAACGCAAGAAAGTCGTCAAAGCGCAACGGAGGATCTACATCGAACGTCGGTAACAAGGTTAGTAGTCCTTTCCCATGCATGTATTGTGAAAGAGAGGTTTAAGTTTTGGGTTGTAGGTTAAAAAGTAATTTCTTTATGATCAAAATCTGCATGCAAGTCTGACCCTAGTTTGCTAGTTTGTAGGGTATTTTTCCCAACAAAAACCAGTTCTAAGGGATGAATCGGATGGATTTTGGTACCTTGAGGCACACCTTGGGGTGGACGAGTTCTTCAAGCAGACTGGAGTCTATACGTATTGTGAAACACTTGCAGATTTTCATCAACAGTTGTTCGAGACTTTTGCTAGCTTGTATGATGGAAGAACAACAACAGTGGGAAAGGAGCAATTTGTGGTTGATGAGGCAGCCATAGCTGAGTTCACAGGTCTTCCCAGAATAGGCGACTGTTGGTTCAAATCAACTGTACCTTCAAACATTGAATTTAGGTCCTACCTATATCCTCTACACAAAGATCTTACATGGAAAAAAGACATACCAATGTCTTATCTGGAACCTAAATGGCAATATCTCCTAAAGGCAATCTTTGTCTATATCACCTGTGAAGGTAGATACAACAGAGTCATGTTCTACCACTTCAAAATTTTAAATCACTTCACAGGGAGATCTCCCATCAATTTACCATTTTACTTGCACAAAACCCTCACGAAAATGGCTATACGGGTCAAGGCCAAATCCACTAAGGTGGCAAGTAGATTGTCTCATCAAGGACTCATTACTCTCATTGTCAAAGAGTCATTGAAGAAAAGGCAGGTGGATTGGAACTATTTCCTCTTCTGGAATGAATTCCAGACTAATTGGCAACAACAGAAGAAGGTTAAAAAGGATGCCTCTTAGAAGACTATTACTCTTAAAATTAGTGATAGAAAATGGAAGGGTATCTCACCACCAAGAGATCTGATAGAATCATCCTCTGTTAAAAAGAAAATAATCAAAAGAAAGTTACAGTTTGAGGGTGAGCAGTCCAAGGATCCTGCTGAAGGAAGTAACCCTTTAAACCTACCCTATAGTGATTTAGAGCCAGAACAGGAGTTAGCAGAGACACAAGGTAATGTACAGGCTGGACAAGTTGTAAGAGATTGTTCCAACTTACCCTCACCAACTCCTCCAGAGGCACACAGTCCACCATTGGCAAAAGCCTCTTCAAGTAAGCCTAAAGCATCTAGGGCACGAAAAATCAATAAACTCCTGAAATAGTTATTAAAAAGGATAATACATACTTGACTGAAATAAATGCAGAGATTTTCAAAATAAACCAAAGTCTCAAAGAAAATCATGACAAGATCAAAGGCAGGAACAGGGTGTTGATAAGGGAAAACATGAAACTGTATAGAGAGCTTAGAATTCTGAGGCTGAAATTAAAAGATTCTCAATCACCAACACAGGAGAAAATAGGTTTGGAGACTCTAGCCAACTTAGCAACAACCATGGTAGATACACCAAATCCTTCCACACAACCAGTTGAAGTTCGAATATCTGCACGAACAAGGGCTGGATCGTCCAAAAGACCTTGAACATTCAATAAAGAATCAAGGTAATCATTTTTGAAAATTTTGAAGTTTTCTCAAAGCTGAAGTTTCGATGGTTTAGGCAAACAGGACGACTATTCATTAACCACCGAAAGTAGAGTTTTCGGTAGTTAATTCACTTAGGAGTCTTCTACATTAACCACCAAAAGCTTGTCACTACTAGAATGACCAAAGTTTTTCACAGATAAAAGTTTTTGAGTTGGAATGGTTTGAAACCTCTTCGAATGGACATTTGTTGAATTGTCAAGTCAGATCCAATAGCTGTTTTTGATGGATAAGGGAAAGAAGAGGTGTTTCAATCATTTTTGGTACCTTTGGCAAAGGCAGAAAATCAGGATGCTTGCTCACCTCAACAAATTCGAATTTGTATCTCTTGGAAGAGTCATCACTCAACCTTGGAAGGATATTCTGCACTGCACCATGACTCTACAGGATATGAAGACCATGAAATCTGGGATTGACCTCATTTTTGGGGATCATTCCATATCTTTTGCAAAATGAATTTTGACTTTCTATCTTTAGCGTATTTGATCCATGCTTTTAGGATCTCAAAACTACATTGTAAAGCTATAAAGCTAAAGGTAGAATAGGAACTAAGGGTTTGACTTTGGATACTTTTTCATATTATGTACTCAAACTTCTCATTTTCATATTAAGTTACACAAGCTTCTTTTGCCATAACTTGTTCATATTTCATCTTCTTGTCTATTCTGTACTTGCACGTGGATATTATATTCATGTTGTTATGCTTGTTTATGCCCGATAACTTTCATCTTATCATTGCATTCATAAGTTAAACTTTGCATGTATTCCCATGATTATTGTAATTGGCCATTCATATATGCTTTATATGTGATTTTGCTGATATAACCGTTATTTCTCCATACATCCCATTATTTGTAAACTCTCTAAAAATTTGTGGTTGAAAGCCTTGTCCATCTAAATGTTTTCATGCATGTTTTGAGTGAGAAATGATTCAGTCATCCGACTTGATCCAAACCCACACTTTTTATTGAGAAAACAGTTACCAAATATTAAGTTACCAGGCATCTCTAACTTACAGCCTAGGGGAGTTTCCTGGAGTGATAACACAAGTGAATATCTGGACTCCTCTATCCAATACATTTCCAACGAATGTTTTCTTGTTCAGTTATGAGTTTTGAGTAGAAATTTATGGTCATCTGAATATTACCCATTTACTCAAGTGGATCCTTCAACCAGGTCAGAGATAATTTTAAGGATGGAATTTTATATTAAAATGTAGAAACATGGGCTAATATTACTAGTCCTTAATATGAAAATGTAAAGTGTTTGGCGGTAGTTTTATAAAAATATTCAAATTTCTAAGGATTTTATATAGTTTCTATAAAATTTAGGCAATTTTAAAGGTAAAATAACTTTATTCTATGGAATTTGGGCGACTAGTTTTTAGAAAAAATGGAAATTGGAGAATCTTTTTTTGGGAAAAACTATGAAACATTAGCCCATTTGTGAAATTTGGCCCCTAAAATCATCTATGAATCAAGTGAAATTTGAAAAGAGATCAACTAGGATCCTTAATGGCCATATTTTGTACATTCTGACCAAGTTTCACCTTCATCTGAGTTTTAGGCTACTAGATACAACCTGCTGAAGTTTCAGGTCATTTTATCTTTTTATATTTGAATGCTATAGGTTCCTTCTACCTACTCATGTGAAATTTTAGCTACTTTAAATCTTAATTTAACTCCATGGTTTCCTTCTATGTATGAATATATTTATATAGACTTCTCCTGTGCTCCGATATGACCTCTGAGTAGGAAGTTATGGCCCTCAGAAGTTAACTAGGTCTCAAAATTTACCTTGTACTCTTTGGCCTGTAACTTCCTCATACTAGCTCCATTTGATGAACAATTTACACTATTAGAAAAATCTCTCCAAGATATTCCATTTTAGATACAAAGACAAAGTGTACCTTGGTATGCTTTATTATCGTGGTTTTTGAGTAGTTGAAAAAACTGTTTAGGCCTTCAAAAATGACCTGCAAGTTCATGACCTGAAAAATGCTTTAATGTTCTAAGAAAATTAATTGATTTTTGCTGAGATGAATGTTGAGATGGAATACTAGGTCCACTTTTCACCCCTATATGATGCCATTTCAACCTATTATACTTCTTTTCATTTCCTTGTTGTCCTTCTCTCTCTTCCTTATCTCCTTCTCCCTTTATGCAGACCTTGAAATTTGTTAAAATAATAATACTTTACAGACCCACCTGCATAGTTGGAAATTATATGAAATAGGATGGGACAAGGGTCCCACCTTGACTTTCAAATTCCCATGTGGAACCTTTTTATTTGTCATGAGGATGGGAGGGTACCATCCCACACCCTTTTCCTTAGTGCACGTGAACTAGCACATCTCCAAATCCAATGGTGGAGATCAGGAAAGACCAACGATCAAAAGGGCATGTGACATCCCAAACATGCATGGATGTTAAAATAAATTTTGAGTGTGATAATGGTTTCCCCATGCTAGGTGGCATGATATTGGTGGTGTCACATGGTACAAGGGTCGAAAGCCAAAACCGCTTCGCCCCCATGTGATGGTGGTTTATGTTATTGGATAAACCACCTACGCAACCATCGTTCCACCTGTTTCCATTGTACACTTTCCACCCTTTAACTCCACATCACCTCTACCACATCACTACCACTTCAATGACATGCCACCACCACATTTTCGCCACATGGCCTCCACTTCATGTATGAAAAATACCCAAATTTCAAATTTTTAGAATTGCATAATTTGTAATTTGTCACACAGGTCACCATGGAACTATGTAATTAATCTTTCTGCGACCAATTTCGGCCCTAGGATTTCCAATTTTTCCTCTGCATATGAAATTTGACTCTTCTATGTTGAATTCTCCATATATTGCACTGCAAAAATTGGGGCTTTCTCCAAATTTCACCCAATTTCTCCATGGCCACTTTGCAATTCCACAATTTGACCAATTATAGTCCCAAAAATGCCCATAATGAGATTAAAATTGGGGAGTTTTAATCCTTGAGCTAATTTTTCCTCAATTACTAGTGAAATTTCCCCAATTTCACTACTGTAATTTCGACAAACATGTTGTAGCCATCTGTTTATAACATTTTGTCAAACAGTTTGCATGCATAATCTACAAATTTTACTTTTGTGCTCTATATTTGGCCCACTGTAGGTCCAGTGTTGAACCTATGGATCTAATACCACATTATAGCATGTTGGAAGCAAGCCAAAGTAGAAACAAAGGCTATTTTGGGAAGGAAGGCATGCATGAGGAAAGTGATAGCTGGAAGGAAGAGAAGCACACACGCATGCATGGAAGACCTAACGACGTTAGGGTTAGGGTTTTTTCAATACACTATAATGGATGGTGAGCCAGGAATGTATAAATATAGATACCTAGGTCTCATAGAAAAGGGGAGGCAAATATAGAGGGTCTTGAGGAGGAGTCCTGGTTTTGATAGATAGTTGTAATATTTAGCTATACGACCTAATTTTGTAAGTTGTTGAGATGGGGAGGGGTAAGGAGGGTAGTTATTGAAGGTTAGATTGCAGGTTGAGGAACTTGGTGCGATCTAGTCTGCCTCATAATAGATCTCGACCCGACTGAGAGGAGTTGTAAAGCATGCAACACTGTATAATTGAAACTGCTATAATAGAAGAGCTTAAGAGCCATATATTTTTGGATGTATCCCAGGAGGGGGTGGACCATGGTAAAAACTATGTTATGTGATTAAATGCATGTGTTTATTTACTGTTTCTAAGTAGATATTAGGATGATGAATGAATGAGTTGATTATATTCCATGCATAATAGTGAATGTCAGTTTATTTCTTCTATAAGTTAAATAGAACTCTCAACACACATTTCTCAGATCTCCACTCAATCCTAGACTGCAAACACCTGAGTATTGTAGTCACCCATTAATACTATCTCGGGTGAGACTGCGCAGTGCACTCTGTGGGCTGTGTGGCATTCTGGTTTACCAGGAGGGCTTATAGTTTTAGAGGCTTTGTTGGAACCCCAATAGACTTGAACCCTGGTTAAATCATGATTAAGATATAAAATCAGAAAGTTAATCCAACAAATGGTTCCACTGTCGCCGGTTAGAACAATATAGGACTGAGTAGATTGGATCTATTTAAAACCTGTTAAAATAAACGTCAGGCCTGCGGTAAGGTGGGTCAAGAGAATACTGAATTGAACAATATGAAGGTGAGAATGCATCGCTAGCAGGGGATGTTGAGACCGTGGAATCCCACAAAAGCTGAGATTGAAATTTGGCTAAAGACAAAGGAGATGGAGTTTGTGTAGAAAGATAATAGAAACCCTATAGTAACACCGCACAAATACCTTGAGAAGTATGTGTTTATGGATCTACATGAAGTATTTTTATGTGATATTCCACACTTATTGCAGTAGTGGACATTGAGGTTGAATTATAACCATGCAAAAAACTGGATCCGACAGTTAGAGTGGACCTCAATTTATATTTAGCAGTTACAACAGGTGAACAACAAATTCACCTACACAATAGATTTTTGGCTTGACAGTATTGTAGCAGGATTTATAATAGAGTTTGCAGTAGATACATTGAAGTCGTACAATGCAGTGGAACAATAGTTTCTATGCGGACATCGAGAAAGGTATATTAGATATTTGTATACTTCTATTAGATACTGCTATATAAAAAAGGTGTAATGACAATGGAGTCAGACAACTAAAATTCCTTGCATGCATGGGGGAAGCACTGACAGAAAGAGGAGAAATGGAAGGAGAAGTGGATAAAGGAAAGAACGATGAACCCTTGGACCCAATCATGATGGACGATGACCATATCAAATAGATCATGGTGACAGCTGGAAAGATGCGCAGTGGAGCACCCTACCAATACAAGGTGAACACAAAGAAGAGAGCCATAGCGGTGAGGGAAGGCTTGGCAAGTGATGAAGAAGAGGTAGAAGAACTTTGGGCTGTGGAGTAGATTGAGGAAATTTTAAGAGAAACATATAAGAGGAAGATGAGAGGTCCAAGAGCGGGAAGAGAAGGTATAGATCCTATCCATATTAATGTCAGTGTGGAACCCATAAACCCATGTGCGACTAATACACCAAAAATAACACCACCGTTTAGATAACCAAATTTTGGAAGAAGGAAGACAACAGGAAGTACATCTACACAAAGAACAACAAATCGAGGAGCCAGTTCAGGAAGAACTATTAAGGTATATACACCATGAGAAGGTAGTGGTTCAATGTTCAGGATGGTAGGACATGATCCCACCATTAGGTTACTGTTGTTGGGAAAAATACCCTATGGATTAGCAAACTAGGGTCAGATTTGCATGCATATTTTGACCGTAAAGAAATGAATTTTTAACCTACCACCCAAAACTTAAACCCCTTTTTGATGATACATGCATGGAAAGGAACTACTAACCTTTTTACTGATGTTTGGTGTAGATCCTCCATTGCGCTTTGCCCGCTTACCTGCACCGCTCCTTCCAAAGTTAACCTGCAATCAAGACAAAACACTACACATGCATGCTACTTTTCTACTTGAGGGTTAGAAATTAAGCATAAATTACACAAATCATAGATAACTCATGCATTAGGATGGGAAAAGTATTCTTTTATTATTTTCAAAATGAATCAACTTACAATCAAAGTCGAGACCGACCACCGCTCCTTGATCCTGATCCTGGGCTCCTCCTCTTCTTTTGTCGTCCAACTGCTTTGTGTTAATTCTCCTTAGGCTTGAGGAAAGGCTAAAGGGTTGGGACAAATGGATTCGACAAATGGGCAGAGTTTCTTCGCTATAATTTTCCTCCTCCAAATGGTACCCCTACCCCTTCTTTTATAGGCTAGAAGGAGCTAGGGTTTTGAACGAACTCTCGGCCATGCATGGACGGGATTTTTAGTTAACTGACCCATAGCTTTTTGTCCCATCGAAAAATTTCCTGTTTTTGTGCTTTGTTAGGTAAACGCGGTCTGTAGTAGGCCTGCCAGTGTTCACATGCGTGCAGTAGTGGGTTAGGGCACGTGTGACTTAACCCAAAAGGATTTTCAAAGAGGTTTCTTAGCATATGTTTTGGCAATGAAGGGATATGAGTTGGCCTGATGCCAGGTAAGCATGTGTGGTGAAATTTAGGGTTATAATAGATGCCCCCTAATGTGTGAGGGAAGAAGAGCATATGATGGCCAAAATACATTACCAATCTGTACTGATATGCTGAATGAGTGAGCCCAAGAATCAGGAATCAGGAGGTGTCGTCTGCAAAAATAACAAATGTCTCACCGAGGCGGGCATACCCATGCTCGGGATAAAATAGAACCATGGCTACCAATCAAATACATTGTAGATCCATGTCAAATAACTATAAAGAGTAGCTGTGAATAATACACAATGGAGCTACATCTCGAAATCCGAAAGATATACATATAGAGTATCCATCTCCCAGAAGTTGATTCAGCATGATGGTTGTACTTCAGAGCTCGAGCAACAACTTCAAAATATTCTAAACTCGGGTAGGAGTGTAATATGAGTGTACAACTGTACTACCCAAAGGTCTTCGATGGCTCGTTGGTTATGGACTTGATAATCTTGATGATCGTACTGAAGGCTTCAGTGATTTCAAATAAAGACTTGATTGGACGTTCAGGATGGCCGGGTATGTGGACAAGAGACATATTGCAGAGGGGCCAACTTAGGCTTAGTGACAAACTTCCCTTGGACAATAGAACAACAAGTGATAAGACTCAGGAAACATATCTGTTAATCATAAGTCTACGAAGCAGGAGGCAACACAAACTCTCCATATGTTTGGAAGAGTAACCAAATGGTGGAGGACACAACTCTATATAACGAGCAAAGCTTCCTAAGGTCGTACTACATCCCATATTCTGATGATCAAACAGACATATGTACTTCATCCAAGGGCGACTCATTATGCTGCCAATAAAGAAAATACTTTTCCCATCCTCTTTTTGGGGTATATTTGATTTTTTTGTTCTTTTTGATAATTTTGAAAAAGAATAAAGGAATATTACGTTACAATGGAGGAACGAGTACGGAAAACATACAAGCTCAAGGCACAAGGACAAGACTGATGTTCTGGGAAATGATACTCGGAAAAAATCCTCCAGTGGCCAAAGGTGTTAAGACGCAGAAGAAAACTGTTACAAGGCTGATGGATAAGGTATGCAAATGCGGTTGATAGAACACACAATGGTAACGTCCTTCGATGTAAGTTTAACGAGCCCAGAGAAGGGAAGCTCGGTGGTTTTTCATATTTAGAGAGTCTGAAAAAGCATAAAAGGAAACTCCAGTGGGGTACCTTTTTCGACAATAGTCTAGTCGGTTTGAGAAAGGGATAAACTAGCACCGATTAGATGTCAATTCAAAACCATTTTGACGAGTGTGAAAAGGACAAGATAACTCGGCTATTTTTTCACTTTTAAGGAGTCTGAAAAAAGCTTAACTATGGACTCCGACAGGAATATTCTTCTGGACAAATTTAATGAGTGTGAAAGAATAAGGTCACTCAACGATCTTTTCAATTTTAGGGAGTCTGAAAAGAGCTTAACTATGGACTCCGTGGGGGTTTCTTTTTCATAAATTTAGTCCCTCATGCCCGAAAAAGGAATAAAATTATACCTGAGAGTACTCTTCTAAAGAATGGGAATTCGATAGAGTATACCTTTGTTCGTACAGTTGACCGTCCAGACCGAAAAAATGGTAAACTATCGTCGGATAGACGTGACTTCAAATTTAAGTTTAATGAGTGTGAAAGATCACAAGATCGCTCGACAATATTTCATTTTAAGGAGTCTAAAAAGATCTTAAAGAAGACTCCATAATGGTTACTTTTCTCAGTTGATCTAGACGAGATCGAAAAGAATAAATGCAGTCTCACCGGATGTTGCTTTCAGATCTCAAAGTGAGCTTGAAAAACAACAAAGTTAGCTCATGATAGACTCTTTGCGGGTCGATGCCTGGCATCTCCTCAGGGGAGCTGTATGCTTCGACGAAAACATTGTCTACGATGCCAGCGGTTCTGGAGATATTGATAGGTATCGTTTCAGCAACGGTTTCCATATTACCCTCAGCATAGATCTTGTGTGTAGCTAAGGGATTAGTATGACAAGACCTATCTCCAGTCATAGTCACTGTGAATTCTCCTGCTTTGATTCGGCTTAACTTTGGGAGAAAATATGATCTGTGATGAAGATCCTCCCAAGGTTTGTCCGGACTAGTCATTGCTTCGATTATTGCTTCGTCAAAAGGCAGGACTAAGTCTAACAAATCGACGTTAGCAAGAGAACCCTGAGCCCAAATAGGCTCTAGAAGTGGATCCAACTCTTGCGCGGGAGTCATATCAGGGTTAGTTGAAGCTTTCTAGACTAAAGAGTACGCTACTTCAGCAGTCGACAAGGGCATGGACATGCCGGAGTGCCCTGTCTCATCCATCATGGCAGATGGGGAAGGAAGAATCCACGGATCCTCAAAGTAAGTCATGCGGAATGATGAAACGTGAAAAATCTTAGCCTTGTGGTGATTCGATATAAACTTGACATCGTCATGAGGAGATGGGTAATCGAAGGTACCCATCAAGGATGGGCACAAACCAACTCCTACGTTAACGACACCGGGTTGAAGATTATCAATCATAGGAACCGTGGATGCCCCCAAAGCTAGGTTAGGTCTAGAGAAGGACAATTGATCGATGGTCACTATCCGGCCTTCGTGTGGGAACAACAAGACTCAGAAAATTGTAGCAACCACAGCTTGCATAGCATAAGTCCAACTCCGACCTAACAAGAGGTTATAGTCGAGGGGAGAATCGACTACCTCTACTTCAATGCACATGGTCTTCCCTCCTAACTGCACAAGGAAAGAAGGAACGATGCCATGTGGTCAGAAATAACAACCATCGAACACAATGAGGAGAGTAGGTGATGGAGACAAAGCAAGATGAATAATGGCTTTCCAACATGCTAACGATATAATGCAAGTCGAAGTGCCCTCATCAACCACCGTGCGGAAGATATTCTGTGTAAAAGTTTTTGTGGGATGATCCACTACTATCTGAAACGCGACGTGGTAAGGCAGACGAGGTTTTAAGTCGGTTGTGTCTAACATGATGGTACCCAGTTTACAAGTCTCAGTAGAGCCTAAAGCAGTTAAAAAGGCTTTCCTCTAAGCAGGGCAGCTTTGGAGGACCTCCAAAGCAGACATCGCACAAGGGGTTTGTGATAAATCTTCCACCATAGAGTAATTCTGGGAGGCCCTTGCATTTGGGTTGTGAGAAGCTTTCTTAAATGCACCCTTTGGAATGCGTGTCATTGTTTTTCCCAACATCCTCTCGATCCATAGAGGAAGAGATGGGAGTTTGGCTTCTTTACCCTTCTCATAGGCACTTGGTTTACTATAGTTGTGCGCTCTAGTCATTATTAAAGTATCACCCCTAACCATATATATGTGCGCGGATGAGGAATTGTTTGGGGGAGGGAAGGTTTCTTGGCTGCCCCCTTCAGCACTTGTAGAGGGTTGAGTTAAATTTTGCCCATGCTGAAAGGGATTAGTCAACACGGCTTGTTGTTGCTGTGTGACAAACTTTTGGGCCTCTACAAGTCGAGGACATAGATGGGTCGGGTGGTCTTCCGCACACAAGTTGCACGGATACCTCGCCTTCCATTTTTCCATGGTGCCCTCGCCAGCATTATCAGTGGGTTTTTTCTCCCCCTTACCTTTCTTTCGTTGTTTTTTCTTCCCTTCAGGCTTCTGGGTGGCCTTTGGGTTAGTTGACTGCATGGAGTGTACTTCCGACATTTGGGTAGGATGAGAAACCAAAGCAGTAGTCTGGCTGGTTGCTGAGTGTTGGATAGATAACTGTTGCAATGTTTTTGTCAATTTCTCAGCGGGCTTGGTTTGGGTTGAACCAACAATACCATCAGCATGTGGTCCAACTCTTTGTCTAGTTTTATCCAGTATCGATCATGGTGCATCCGACAGGATGTTGTACAATAAACCAGACTGAGAATAGATAAGCTCAAACTGTTGAGCCCTCATGATGGCATCTTCTTCGGAGAAAACTCCTGAATTCGCGACGTCTTTGGATAATTGTGGGAATAAAGACTTAAGGAACCACTCAAGCAGGAATGTTGGTGGGACTGGTGCTTTGATTAGACTCTTTCAGCATCTCCACTCTCTGATATGATCAGAGATATGGTCCACTGTCATATATTTGAAATTGGCAAGAAACTCTGTGCCAGCGTCGTATCTCACAGGTAATTGGAAATGGTTAAGGAAGGCCATCACCAGTTCGCCAAAAGAAGAGTATCTGGAGTGATCAAGCTCGATGTACCATTTTGCGGCACTCCCGATAAGAGTGCATTGAAACAATCACAACTGGACGGAGTCATCTTTCAATGAGTTAGATGAACAACAAAGATGGAAGGTAGTCATGTGATCACTTGGATCTTCATTAGGCTTGGCCTCGAAATTTGGGATGTCTAAAGGCAACTTTGTTGGCATAGGAGGCCAACGTGGATCGTGACAGATAGGATCATTTAACAACCTTGTCAAATCGGGCAAGTGTAACGTCGCCAGGAATGGTAGTTTGGGTTATTGTTGATAGCTTGGGAAAAAGGGTCCTGGAGTTTGACTGACACCAGGTTGCTAGGAAAAGTTTGGCTGCTGGCCCAGATTCTGGTAGAAACCATGGCCCTGGCCAGTGTAAGGATTTTTCATCTGTGGAGACATCATTGGCTGATTCCCCATAAAGGACATCGGATGTTGGGCATTCATCGTGTGTGAAGGACTTTGGGAAGGATTTCCCCATGTTGATCCTGATGGAAGAGGCATAGTAGTCTATCCAGGGTTCCATTGACTGTGGAAAGAATTACCCCAGAATGACATTCCAGAGGAAGGAACGGATCCTTGTCCTGAGTTCCAAGGTCCTACTATATGTGCCCCCAGCGCGAGAATAGTACCATGTGCTGGAGTAGACTGTCCAAAAATGGGAGTGCCCCCAAATGGGAAAGCAGTGGATGCGAAAGTGTTGTTACCAAACGTCTCATTCGAAACAAATGGTGAGGAATCTACCGGCATAGTGTGCGCAGGTGTTCCTTGACTCCTAGCTCCAAATGAACTCGTGTGTGCAGGCTGCCCGGCGGACTGCTGATGCAGACCACCAAGCGAAGGGGACGAAGGAGATATATGACCTCCAGCATAAGGAAAAGCGTTAAAAGGGACAGGAATGCCCCCAAATTGACCTTGCAGAGGAGCGTTAGAGATCCCTGCCCCCAGACCCAAAGTCTGTAAAGTGGAGTGAGTGAGTGCAGGACTTGTGCCTGAACTAGGCATACCGTATGAGAATGGAGGGCCTGTCGCACTAGGTTTTGAGGGAGTTGTGGCCACCGTGATAGATGGGGTCGGTCCACTGTGCGACATAGTTGCGGCCGAGACCATGGTGGCTTGGAATGACGACGACAAGTTAGGATATGCTTCTCATGTGGTAGCAATGGTGGTGGGAATGGAAGAATTCCCAGAAGAAGTAACAATATTTGGTTCCATAATTGTGTGAGGCACTGACATGCGTTCATAAAATTGGATCAGTACAATGACCGATGGCCAAGTATCAGTGGTTGGGGTTTCAACCGAGCCAAGATTGGCAGTTGATTCCTTCGGGAGTTATTCGGGCACAATGGTTTGTAACCTGGTTGCTTCGAAACACCCTTGTTGGTCTAGCTTCCGCCTCAATGGTGGCGGGGGTGGTTCCAATATAACCGACGACAGGCCCAAGAGCCTTCGTGACCGGCGGAGCTCGAGATCCTCCACTGTGTGAGAATATCCAAGACACACTAAGGTATTCTACATGTTCAAACAGTAACACACACTAAAAAAGAATCCCCTAAGAGATAAGTCAAGAAAACACTAAACTAGTTGGAAGAACAGTTACAACAACCAACACTAGAGCAACTTACCGTAGCAAGTGCAACTCGAAAATGGAAGCACCCTCCGGGTATACTCTGCAAAGCATGTCCTGATGTCTGTCATAGGTACCATGGTATACCCCCGCAGTCACCTGTGTATGTCCCTACAAAATATTGGCAACTAGTTTGCCAGCACGAGAACAGTCACCAGGCGGGTACAGTCGATAGTTAGGTAGACCACAATGAGCAGGGTATCAAGCCCGAAACCTATCAAGGGTATCGAGAGAAAATGGTCCGGAAGACAACTGAGGACCTCGAATGGATTTGAGACCCACGAAGCCCCGTGGCAAATGCAAACGACTAAATCCCTCAACAAATCCTCGATATGTGTTCTCCACTACGCTTGGTCTGGCTTTGGAGGGGTTATCTCTGCTACCTTTCCTCACGTGACCTCGTATTTATCCCCTATGTTAGAGGGGGGTCTCAGATAACTTCCATGAAACTGGACTTCTACACTCCCTATCACAAACTCCAATGTTTGGTTTTGAGTGTCCTTGGAGAGTTTACTCTCCAACCTAATCCAAGGCCCTAGTCCTGAGCTAGTATATGAACCCTACAAACAAAAAGTCTAATAGATTTTAAATTAGAGTTGATTTTATGGGATTTTTTACGTCACAGAGTATGAATGGTGAAACTGATGATGTGTAAAGACTCAGAGCAAAAACAAATGAAAAAGATGGAAACAAAAACTTTTACTAAATGCAAAAATCAACAACTTTTCACAAAGAAAGACTTCTTTTTCTTTTCAATTTTTCTAAGATTTCATGCAACAAACATAAAGGAATTTTGCTCGACTACGAGCTACTTATTCTCTAAATGCACTGCAAAAACTTATGAACAAAAGACTTCTTCCTAGCTATTAATGCAGAAACACAATCTTTAAACAAAGAAGAAAATGAAAAAGAGATTTTTTTTTTTTATTTAAGCGCTAAATGAAGCAACAAAGGGAAAATGCCGACAAGCACAAAACCAAGAACAAAACAAAATTCTAGCTTAAAGCGCAGATTGAAAAGAATCAGAGAAAAGATACACAAAGGCAACCAAGAAAGCTCAGACTCCTACGCTTGTCTAAAAACCATAAAACACAATTCTCTTCTTTATCTTTTCTATCAATTATCAACAAAGAAAAAACAGGCTAAGGGTAAGAGGCCCTAACCTACTGACTGTGCACCCCTAGACTCAAACACCTGAAAGGAACACTTCTTACCACAGGAGGGGATGACTGCCCCAGCCTGATTGAAATGCAGCCTTTCAAGCATGCTACTGTCACTGAAACAACATGCATGGAAATGCGTGCTGGGCTACAACAGAGCGCGTGTACCCGCAGGCTGCACTTGCACAGGCCGCGTTTATGTATAAACTCTAAGACAAAAATAACACAGGCAGCCCAGACCAGGAAGAGGCCTCTGGTATTGATAACTAGGGTCTCTTGAAGGCTTGGATGCTTCTTCTTAACAGAAAATAAAATTAATTGCAAGGAATAACAAAATGCAATAAAGCAAACTGAGACAAGACTGTGAACCAACAAGACTCAGACAGGATCCAGAAAGCCCCCTGAGAATGTATAATTCTGACAGGGAAGAGGAGGACTACCTCTCAATCTCTCTGACTCCTACACGCTATTGAAACTTCTACAGCTAGCGTTCAGACGCGGGCTATAAGATATTAGGGCATGGGTACACGCGTGCAGGCCTTCTGCAGGCCGCATGTACCTCTATGTGTCCCGATAATTACCGTCAAGCAGCATTCAAGGAAAAACTAGTATAAAGAACTAGGTTCCTTGCTAGCTCTGACCTAATAGAAAACAGAAAAACAAAGAAACAGAAAATCGAATCCTTTAAACTACCCAAAAACTCAACTAAATCCGAAAACCCTAAAGAGTATCTTCCCCAGTGGAGTCGCCAATTCTGTTGTTGGGAAAAATACCCTACGGACTAGCAAACTAGGGTCAGATTTGCATGTAGATTTTGACCGTAAAGAAATGACTTTTTAACCTACCACCCAAAACTTAAACCCCTCTTTCACGATACATGCATGGAAAGGAAATACTAACCTTTTTACTGATGTTTGGTGTAGATCCTCCATTGCGCTTTGCCCGCTTACTTGCGCTGCTCCTTCCAAAGTTAACCTGCAATCAAGACAAAACACTACACATGCATGCTACTTTTCTACTTGAGGGTTATAAATTAAGCATAAATTACACAAATCATAGATAACTCATGCATTGGGATGGGAAAAGTATTCTATTATTATTTTCAAAATGAATCAACTTACAATCAAAGTCGAGACCTGCCACCGCTCCTTGATCCTGATCTTGGGATCCTCCTCTTCTTTTATCCTCCAACTGCTTTGCATTAATTCTCCTTAGGCTTGAGGAAAGGCTAAAGGGTTGGGACAAATGGATTCGGCAAATGGGAAGAGTTTCTTCACTATAATTTTCCTCCTCCAAATGGTACCCCTACCCCTTCTTTTATAGGCTATAAGGATCTAGGGTTTTGGACGAACTCTCGGCCATGCATGGCCGGGAGTTTCAGTTAACTAACCCATAGATTTTTGTCCCATCAACAACTTTCCTGTTTGTTTGCTTTGTTAGGTAAACGTGGTCTGTAGTAGGCCTGCCAGCATTCACACGTGTGCAGTAGTGGGTTAGGGCGCATGTGACTTAAGACAAAAGGATTTTCAAAGAGGTTTCTCAGCAGATGTTTTGGCAATGAAGGGATATGAGTTGGCATGATGCCAGGTATGCATGTGTGGTGCAATTTAGGGTTATAACAGTTACCAGAATTCAAAGGAGAAGCGTCGGAGGACCTAGAAAAACACTTGTTTATCTGTGAGAAGATTTGGGAATAAAAACAGATCACAGATGAAGATAATAAACTTGCACATCTATCGATTACACTAAGGGACCATGCACTAGATTGGTATATTAGTTTAGTTACAAACAATCCACCAGGGACAAACAAAACGATTGTGGACATCAATAAATTGGTGATAAATGAGTTTCAGAAGCCAAGTTCAGAGGATCAGTACATGAACAAGATGATTGAAATTAGATAGAAACCAGGAGAATCCATATGGGAGATTGACCAAAGATTCAAGTGACTGAAATGAAAGTTGAAATATCTCATGACCAATATGCATCACAGGCACTTGTTCGTCAATTCACTGCTACCACACTTAAAATATCCATTGCGACAACAGAAGATTAAGACACAGGAAGAGGCTCTACAGGAGACCCTGCAACTGGAAGAAAACCAATATCAACAGAAAAATCCAGCCATTGAAGAGTTGAAGGAGGATTTGAATAATTTAATGTTCCATATAAACCAGAACAAAAGTAAGGACAAACGAGAAGCTTTTTGGTGTACCACATGCAAGATGAAAGGACACCACAAGAATGAATGTCCAACATTCATGCAATGTATGGAAGAAGGGATGCCAAATCCATTACCAACAAGAGGACTATGGTGAAAAATATATAAGAAATCGGTCCACGATTCATATCACTGCCCAATGATGGAGAAATACCAGACAGTCCCAAACAGTTCATATTGCAACTTTTGCAAGTTAGTAGGCCATGATGACAAAGATTGGAGAACTATGGATTTGATGCGAGAGAGGACATCATATGCATATAGGGTGGAGGCAGAAATGCTGACTAGGAAATCCACACCATAGTTTAACCAAGTACCGTCCCCATGCAACACTGCACAACAACAGTATAATATTGTGCAACAACCATATAATACTGTGTATCCAAAGTACAACACAGCACAACCTCGGTACAATACTGCACAATACAATCAGGCACCTTCGTATAACACACCGAGAGGAGAGCTACATAGGTGGAGGATGAGAAAGAGGAGGCTTTGGAAGGGGTAGAGGACCAGTGGTATGTCAAAACTGTCAACAACCGAGACATTATGCAAGATAATGTCCACTTCCATGAATGACTTGTATGTATTGTGGTGCATCAGATCATGATACAGAAGAATTCCTTGTGTTACTAGGGAAGATCCAAGAAAAGAGGTGTTGGCATAGGGGCAGACCCAGGGTTCAACGTTACAACAATGCACCAACAAAACCCTAACTACCGACCCTTTAGGCAACACCTACGAAGCAGATGAAGTCTCACCTAAGGTAGAGGCAGGGGTGATTGTAGGACTTAAGTGTATGCAACCTTAGCTGGGACATAGATCTGTGATTATAATACTTAACAAAGCACTTAGCATCAACAGTTCATCAATATTCAACCAATAACTACTACGCAGATAGAACAGAGAATCACATCATTCACTCAGATATGATTTATTTAAGCACTCTATCATACACATGCAGGTTATATCTAGCAGATCAAGCACTAATCACCTTCATATAGATCAGATCTAAAATTATTACACATCATTAGCACAAAGAATAATAAGATTTATCTATCTCTATCAAAGCACTTAGCAAGAGAAGTTATAAACACATCAAGACAAGCACAAAGCAGAACAACACAGTGTTTACATGGTTCACCCCCACCCTAGGGATACATCCACCAATTCATCTTCTTTATTGTCCTTAGTCAATCAGTTACAAGCATAGGCCCTCAAAACCCTACTTCTCTTAGGACAAGAGATCTGGGCAGCTCGCTAGATCCTCCTTCCTTGCGTTGCAGCACAAAGCCTTCACAGTCTCTTACAATGAATTTCACTTAGCTATGCAAGTATCATACAGTATGCATGAAGCCTTACAAATATTGATCACACAAATCCCACTCTTAGCACTTAGCCAAATTGCACAATACTTCCACACTATTCAACTACTTCTTACATTGCCTAACCTTCTATTTATACATACAAAATAGGCCTAAACATTGGTAAACCCATGGGATGACATCCATTCCCATTACATATTCCCAAATCCCAAAAAGGACCTAAAAGGGGTTGAGATCTATGATCTCCGCTTCGTCTTGCGCTCCTCCTTCGACACGCTGTTGAAGTCCCAAAATAGGTCAAACTTGACTAGATCCCTCAAAATGTGGTCACCAGATCCCTCAAAACTTTGTCAAGGGCCAACAGGCCCCTAACACTCACATGTGACTCATCCCAAGTCACTTTGATGTGGGAAGTTCTTCTTCGAACGCTTCGAGATTGGCTTGAACTAATTCGACTTGCTGTTTTGCTACAAGCTCTTGTTCAACAAACTCTTGAATGACTGCATCATTCACAGGTCGTTCTAGGCATTGTTATGCTGTGGTGCTAACCTTCTCTAGTTCATATCCTTGGCCTTCTACCTCTGTAAACAACTGATAGGCCTTATCTTGCATAGGTTGGAGTTTCTGAGTGATCTCCATAACTCTGCTCTAGATAGTATGGATTTGTTGTTGGGCGATTCATTGCTCTTGGGAGTGCTTCATTCTTTCTAGAGCTGATAGGGACTTCAACTGCGCCTGTATCTTTTTGACTTGGTACTTCGCTTCTTAGAGCTGCGACTCCAGTTCCTAGAACTCTCGGTTCTCGGTAAGTTTCTCATATGTTTGGGTGTCATGATCAATGAATTTCTTGC
This sequence comes from Picea engelmannii, assembly GCA_009831015.1. Classification (NCBI taxonomy): domain Eukaryota; kingdom Viridiplantae; phylum Streptophyta; class Pinopsida; order Pinales; family Pinaceae; genus Picea; species Picea engelmannii. Next base: position 166,320 of record ML794511.1, read on the forward strand.
ATTCTAAGGTAAGGGCCTTTAGCCTTTCAACTGCGCTCCTGGCAGTTGCTTCTCTTTGGTCCTTTACCTCCTGTGGGCTCTTGAGCATAGTGTGTAGTTCTAGGTCTGTGATGCATTTCTGTAGCTGTTGGATCACTTCTACAAGTTGCACTACTTGCTTCGTGACTTGATCCTCTTCCTTTACTTCTGTGAAAGTCATAGAGCACAGTGCTCTGTTGAATGCTTCCTTCACTTTGAGTTGCTCGGTGAGAAAAAGTTCCTTGCCTTGCTGCAACTGTGCCTTTTCTTCATCGAACTTTTCTTGGAGAGCACTTTTTTTTTTCTATTCGGTAGCTCGACGATGTTCTACAAGTACTCCTTGTTATTGTACTAAAGCCTGGGTGGATTGTGTTGTTTCCTCTTGTGCTCATCGAAGGTGAACTTTGACTGTATCAGTGAGCCAATGGAGTTGAGTTGGCTCATCTCCCAGTTTTGGTGTTCCCAATAACAGAGGCATAGTGGAGACTGCGCAGCTAGACTGTAGTGCCTACTGCACCCCTTGGAGTTCAACCTCAATTCTATTTTACATATCCTATTTCTTAGCTTCTTTCTTCTATGCTATCTCCAACGAAGCATCGTTTAGGGCTGCTATGATGAAATTGAAATCATCATAGGTGAGGAAGGTATGCATATTAGTTCTAGGGGCTTTTGATCTCTTCCGAGAGGAAGATTTTGGAGGGGAAACCTTCCTTTTCTTTGAGGGGTCCTCCTCATCTCTGGGTGGTGTTACTTTTTCATTCCTTTGTTCAACTTATGTTCCATCTATCTCTTCACCATCACCTCCTTGCTCTGGTGACATGGAAGCAATATTCATCAAGGCACTTCTTGAATCTTTTACTTCATCAATCTTCTTTGTTTTTCTAGATCCGAGTGTATCCTGCACAGCTTCTAGGCTATCGATGTCGGATATCTCTACATGGTCGACTGGAATAAGGAGGTCAGCGGACCATTCCTTAGTAATCTTCTCTAATTCCTCCTCCATCATCTTGTAATAGGATTGAATCTATTGCTTGTGCCCGTTGACTCACGTTGTGATATAAATGAAATGTCGATCAGCACTGAACTTCATCAGAGGCCTGAATTGGTGTAAAGTGTTCAGTGTCATGCAAGGCTTAGACTAGATGGATATCTTCAGATGATTGTAGTATGTATGGAACATGAAATTTGACTGCCATTGCTTATTCATGTCACTTGAGTACCACAATGTACTGAACTTCGCAGCCTATGGTTCAAATGGATTAATGTCTAGGAAGGTCACACCTTCTGGCATCTCCCAGGCAATGAAAGAGATCATGATCAAGAGCCAGCTGAAATGAAATTCATACCCTTGATCCTAGGATTCTCTGCAGTCGAGTTCTAATTGCTTCCCCAGGTACTTCACCCAATTCATTTGTAGGCCCTCCACGCACTTCCCTGCGAGTTTGACTACAAAACAAGTCACTTGGGTGGGTCAGTTCTTGCGTACTAACTTCCTTGCAATCATCTGGAAGGCGAGGTGCATTGTGTCGTTCTGAATAGAGGCTACCTTGTAGCCTCTTGTTCCCTTATTGACATCACCGTAAGTGTCCTTGATCCTTTGTGCAAGAGCGCGGTCCATGGATTTTCTAGGATAGAAGTCCTGTGGGTTGAGTCCTTGCATACTCAAACCTGTGATACAATTGATCAAGTCCGGGTCAACTTTGATATGACGGTTTAGCCACAAATATTCACCATGGTAACAAGACAACAACAACTTGACACATGCATTCACCTCTTGGTGTATTCCGAAGTGGGGAATTTTCATGACGTTGAGGAGAGTGGATTGCGCAAGGTTACAGGTCTATGCTTGAGGAATTACCTTTGAGTTTTTCCCTTTTTTTCTAGTCAGATACTTATGTGGGGCTAACATGTTGTAGAATTTTCGATCTACAAGGTTGAAGTCACTAAAATTCAATGCTGCGATCTTATCTTGGTTTGCTTGCACTACACATATCCCCTTCGGGAGGTACACAGTGACTAAGGCATACTTGAAATATCTAGGTACATTGTTGTTGTTTACAACACTGCTCAAAGGTGGTATATAGGTGGGTAAGATAGTCAGGATAAATTTATCATTCTCTAAGTCATCCTCGTGCTTAGTTCACTTCTAATCAGATGACTGGGATGGTCCTGTTCCATGAGCAGTAGATGGATAGGCTAGCAGTCCTCTCATGGATGATGCTTGTATACCTGCAGACATCGACATGACTCATTCATTCATGAGGTTGATCAAAACTTCCTCAACAATTTTTTTTTCAACGCTCAACTCATCCGACATACACGCTCGGGGTTAACAATCTTGGGTTTGGGGGGGTATCTTAGACACAGTAATGAGATAGAGAACATAAGAATGATGATTACTGTATAAACTCAACTCAGTCTGTGGGCTCAAATTCTCAATTGGAAAAAGTGTTCTCGGTGCGTGGCACGGTGGGATAAATAGGTAACTTGACAACAGGTTGCTTGCAACGGTTATGAGGCCTTCATTAAATCAGTTTTGTCCATTATGGCATGGTCCAATGGTCTGGTGGTGAACCATAAATTCCTTTATACCCATTTGGAGCGTTGCTCAAATGGTTATAATGTCCCCAACGACTATATTGCTTCATCATGGCGAAGTGCCATGTGTTGCTATTCTGATATCCTGGCGAAGCTCCAATTTTGAAAATTTTCCTTCAGCGAGGTTCCCTCTGGATCCTTCTGTAACTTATTGATATTGTCTCTCTTCTTACTTAACTTTCTATCCTTATTTCCAATGAGCTTTGTTTCAATATTCCTTTTTCCATTCTCATTTTTGTCTTGTTTGGACCTAGTCACTTCACGTTGTTGAGATTCTTCCCTAGGGTTCGCAGGTAATACTTCTTATTTATTTGGGATAGGTACTTCAATCTTCTGTGGGTCCTCTAGTGTTCTTGCAATTTCAAAATCCGGCCCCCGGGTCTCTAGTGTTAAATAGCTTCGATCTTCTCTATTGTTCTTCGATCAAGTGTGCGGTCCTTCTAGTCATGAAATCTTTTAATTCTTGCTTTTTCTGTTCCAAAACTTCTTCTTTGTCCTTTTTTATGGATTGATCTCTGTCGATCTAAGGTTTTCCTAGTAACATGGTAAATGGGGCGTTGTCCTTAGTAAATTTAATAATCTCAAAATATTCTTTTGTCGAAGTTCCATTAATAGTCATAGGTATCTAAGCGAGCCTTCCACATAGGTTTATCAACTTTCCTCTGAATAAACCTATTCCTCCTAATGAAGCGGTCATAGAAGGCTTCCCTATACCTTCTCAATTTCTCTCTATCATGATATTCACCTATGTTTCCTTATCTATAACACAGTCAATGTCGAAGTCTCCTATTCTTGCTTCAATGCATTTTTTTTCCTTGAATATCTATGATAATTTGACATGTCAGTGGTCATTTAGGGTTTCATTTATTTGTAGCAATACTTTCTCTAATCATTTTTGTGGCTTTGCTATTTCTGGATCTACCTTACGGTTTTCTTAATTCATATTCATTCCTTCCAACTTAGCAATCATTCTAGGGAAATCCAACACTTCATGGTCCATAGCTTTATAACAAAGACAACTAGGTCTTTTCCCAGGGCATTCCTTAGCAATATGTCTCGGTATTCTACAAATGTATCAGAGGGTTAATCCTCTTTTTTGTTTAAGTGATTCCCAACCTTTCTTGTACTGTACACTAGGCTCATAGGAGCTAACCTACAAAAAATTCTTTCTACGATCCTGCATCCATTTTTTAGTCCAAACATTCTTTCTATGCATAGGTATAACATATTTTCCACTATTCATATCAGATCTACTCATATCAAACCTTCATTCATCTATTAGTGCCCTAGTTTTCAAGCTAGGATAGAATCTATCAAACACACCTAGATTCATACTTTTGAAACAAAAATTTCCACTAATCTTACTTTTTCAGAGCACAAATCTTCTAGATCTAGAACTTTTCACTATTCTTACCTTTATCAGAGCACAGAGCTTACAGATCTTACCTTTTTTCTTCAGGTATGACCTATTTTCTTGGCACAGAGCTCCTTAGGTCAAGTAGAATGTTGCGCACTAGGGAAACAGATCTATGCACAGAGCTTTCACAATCTTAGGCCTAATCTTTGCACAAAGTCTCTTCTTTCTTAGTTCCCGATAATCACAGTTTCATGTCTGATACTGCGCACTTCAACAGTAGATCTATGCACAAAACTTCTCTTCAGTTCCCAACAATCACAGTTTCAGGTCCCTGGCAACGGAACCATTTGTTGGAATAGGGGAAGACCCAGGCTTCAATGATACAACAACGCACCAACAAAACCCTAACGATCAGCCCTTTCGGCAACATCTGTGAAGCAGATGAAGTCTCACCCGAGGTAGAGGCAGGGGTGGTTGCAGGACTCAATTGTCAGGCTGGGACACAAATATGTGATTATAATACTTATCAGAGCACTTAACATCAATAGTTCATCAATATTCAACCAATAATTACAGCACATATAGAATAGAGCATCGCATCATTCACTCAGATCTGATGTATTTAAGCACTCTATCATACATAGGTAGGTTATATCTAACAGATCAAGATTTAAGCACCTTCATATAGATCATATCTAACATTCTTACACATCATTAGCACAAAGCATAAGCAGATTTATCTATCTCTATCAAAGCACTTAGCAAGAGAAGTTATAAACACATCAAGACAAGCACAAAGTGGAACAACATCATGTTTACATGGTTCACCCCTACCCTGGGGCTACGTCCACCAAATATTCTTCTTTATTGTCCTCAATCAATTAGTTACAAGCACAAGGCCTCAAAACCCTATTTCGCCTAAGACAGGAGATCTGTGCAGCTCGCTAGATGTTCCTTCCTTGCGTTGCAGCACAAAGCCTTCACAGTCTCTTACAATGACTTGCACTTAGCTCTGCAAGTCTCATACAGTATGCACGAAGCCTTACAAATCTTGATCACACAGATCCCACTTTTAGCACTTATCCAACTTGCACAATACTTGTGCACTATTCAACTACTTCTTACATTGCCTAGCCTTCTATTTATACATAAAAAAAGGTCTAAACATGGGTAAACCCATGGGCCGACATCCCATTCCCGTTACATATTCCCAAATCCCAAAAAGGACCCAAAAAGGGGTGGAGATCTGTGATCTCCTCTTCATCTTGCACTCCTCCTTCGACAAGCTATCGATGTTGGCAAATATTGAACAAGCAATGAATGTGTATTAATGGTTGTTGTCATTGATGGCAACATGCCACAACTTTGGCCATAAAGCTGCTCAATGTGTTGCATATAAAACTATCATGACAAGAGAATCAAGAAAGAAAAGGATTGAGTTGAAAACAAAGAAGAATACTTATAACAATTTCTCACCTCTTCAAGATGAAGTTGA